>VXBZ01005777.1:641560-700452 GCA_013399135.1 Heliornis fulica
ACTAATAATAATAATAATAATAATAATAATAATAATAATAATAATAATAATAACAACAACAACAACAACACCCACCACCGATCTGTGGGGTTTTCATAAGCACCTGAAGCTGTGGTTTCACAGTCCATTGCTGGATCCAAGTAGTCAGACAGTATTTAGCCTGGCAGAAAGCTTGCTGTCACATGAGGCTTTCAACTTCTTTAAAACCAGTTTGAAGTGGGTCTCAGCTTACATAAGCTCAGTGGTACTTGTGGATTTATGATCACTGACATTACATTTACTGTACTGTTGACCCATGTGCTCAGTAGGAACAGGTATTACAAAGAGTGAGAGAGCTTTGAAAAATGCACTCTGCACATCATTGCTTTTGGTTGTTCTCTGTTGGCTTTTTCTTTACTTAAACCAGTAATATTTTCTGTCAGGATCTGATCTCATGAAGGAGACCCATTCTGTCATCCCTGCATGGGCTCTTCAAGTCAGTGGAAAACAGTTCCCCACGGGGGTGTGAGCATCTGATCCCAAACATTACAGCCTATGCTTCTTATTGAAGACAGCTGGAGCTAGGCACAGAAATGTGCCTTGGAGGCCTGGTTAGGGCTTCAGTCAGGGGTCTGGCTCAAGAGAAACGAGCTGATGGTGATGTGACGGACACATAGCTGGAACTAGATAACATCTCACCACTGATGCTTTTTTCCTTTTCATAGCATTGCTTTCTAATTTTCTCTTGCTGCAGGAGCTCAGATAGATGACAATAATCCACGCCGTACTGGCCACCGCATCGTGGCACCTCCTGGTGGTCGCTCTAATATTACCAGTCTTGGCTGAAAAAAGATGATGGACAGAAACACAAGGATGAAGTACCATGGGAATAATGTCCCTTCAGTATCTGTGTTATCGAATCCACAGTTTTATTTGGTACTAATGGAAATAAAAAACGAGATGTCTTTTTTTTTTTTTTTGTATAGGAAGAGGTGATAATAGTGTGGTGTGTTTGCTTGGAACTACTTGCCTCACAGTTGTGCTTTCATGCCATAGTCACCTTAAAGCATGGTGCTTCCATTGCCCCTTTAGTGACTACTACAGGTTTTAGCTTCGTCTTGTAACTGAATGATGGTTCCTTTGCACCCTTTCGCTGTATTAGAGTAGTTAATGCATGTTACTGAGTTATTTATGCAAGTTGCATTCTGTGAGTGAGTCCCTTTAGAACACTTTGCCAACAATTGACTAGACACAATGCCAAGACTGATTGGAGAAACACCACCAAAAACACTTATGAAGGAAGAAAATGGCCATCTTGAAAGTATGCAGTAGAGTAGTATAGGCAGCTTCTGTTTCATCTTTAATTTATTATAAACCCAAGAAGCACTTCTCTCAGACACAGAAAATCACTGGGACACATAATGACAAATGGTCTTCGTAGCACTTGTCTGTTCCCACTTACTATGTTCCAAGTCTGTGTCCTTCTTGTTTCCATTTTAGACAGAGCCATAATCTATACATACCAATGCCATTGCCACCCCTGCAGGGAATTCTCCACCTGGGCAGTAGTGCTCTCCTTCTGCATGAGAGTTTTGGTACTTAAAGGTAATCCAAGTTGCCGTTGGATTTTTAAAGTTTTTTGTACAAAGTTTTTCCTTTGTAATCACATGCATTTTTACTTACTCTACCGTATCAAGATCTACTAGTTGTGGTTCAATTTCTGAATTCAAAGCTTGTGAAATAAAGGAAATTAATTGATGGGTAAGCGTTTTCCTCTGATTTCCAGTGCTGTTGCTCCATGACTGAAAATTTAGAATGGAGAAATTCAAGACGTCTTATAGGTTGACAGCAGGTGAAAGGATAAACCACCTTAGATCACAAAAGTATGTTAAATGTATAGATGACCACATATGCATACTATAGTGTTCCTTAATCTTCAAGATTGCATCTGATTTGATTGAAATGGTAACTGATTGCCATCATCTTTGTGTGTAGTATGGAACCAATATACAGTCCTCCAGTTTGACCTAAGCTAGGTTTGACTTAAAACTGCCTTTCTCTGTGGACTGAATCGGGATGGTGTTAAGGCACCACATGAAGAAGACGTGTGGCAGGTAAGGTGATGAAAGTGGACACGAATTCTCTCTTATTATGAGTGAAGGAAATGTTTGCTCTCACAAACTTGGTAAAGAAACCTTTTCTATCACTTGTTACCTGTCTGATCCTGTTGCAGCTGTGGGAAGAGTGGGCTATGGTGGAGGATGAAAGACCACTTAGCACTGGTCTCTCCTTTCTGTGCAGTGATAAATGGTGTTGGCACAGGGCACGTGGTGCATGTTGGACATAAGTTTTAGAAAGTAGCCTGTGTGAAACCTATCATCTTATTCTGAAGCCAGGATGCTGTCACTGACAGCTTGCTGAGGAAAGGAACCCCTACCCTGGAAAATGCCCATTTCAGTGAGTCTGATCTGAAAACCTGGCAGCAGAGCTGCTACAAATAGGTAGTTTTTTCTTCTGTTTTGCCCTTGATCAGAAGCAGCAAAGAAACACTGCAATTCAGCCTTAACTGAACTGATTGCTCCCAAATTAGAGGACAATAAAGCTTTTCATGATAATTCCTTCTGCTAAAAATTCAAATCCATGTTTCCTAATGCCTGGAGAGTGCTGTCATGCCTGGAGAGTGCTGTCATCCCTGGGCTTGCTTGCTTACTTGGTAGTTTAGGTATTTTATATGAAGTAAAATAAATTGCTCACTTGGTGGTTCAGGTTGTTTGGTTTTTTTTATACGAAGTAAAATAACAGAGAAGCCTGAGGAAGTCCTGTCCTGGAATAACCCACAACCCACCAGGTAAGGCAAGGCAATCTTGAAATGCCAAGTCTCCATCTCCTGTCCTAACCCATGAGTGTTCACAGAGCCAGAAAGGCTGGTTACAATTTCCTCAGTAATCTTCTTGCAAGTGTTTGTGCAAGTAGTAATGGTTGCACACCTCCAACTAAAACTTACCTACAAGGCTTGTTATGCTTGAAGTGACAGAAAAAAATCCTGTAACTAGAACTGATTCCACTTTTCCTACGCACTAAATGACATTCTAAACTGAAGAACCCTTTGCCTACAAGCTTGTCAACATCTACTGTTGTTAACATGCATTTATTTTTCCACAGTGAATTGTCCATGAATAAACGCGTGTGTGGGTGTTCGTGAGGCACTTCATGGTTCAGTGCTTCTATGCGAACAAGACTCTTCTTGGCAGATCACTATAACTCCATTATGCCTTCTCTGAGGAGAAACGCCCATCATGTTCAAAACTCCGGCGGCCCAACTGCTGCTCCCCTGCCGCTGCTGAGGGACAGCCTGTGGGAAGCCTGCGGTTCCTGTCCAGTGTCTGGCTCTCTCCACTCTGGACATGCAATACTACCTGGATGTGATTTAAGCAGCATTTATTTTGGAGCACAGGTACCTCACTGCATGGTCACCAGGTGAGGGGAAGAGTACTTCACTTGGGTGGATGCTGGGATATATCATTAGAGAGCTGGCAAAAAAAATTAGCCCCCCTAAAATTAGTCCCTATGATCAGTCTGAGTATGATCTTTGTCAAACAAGAGATGCAAAAGAAAAGGCTGGATCCATGGATTGGCTCCCAAGTGAAAGTTTGGAACAGCTTGTCTTGTGTTAGATTTTTTGTCTGCTACACAGCAATTACGTATTTGAATTTTAGTGTTTGTAGCAAAGCCTGATAATTATGCTGCTAAGACTGTACCAAAATGATTGCTGTCCCAGCTACAAAATGTTTCTCTTAGCAACTTAGGAACTAAAACTCTGCACTGGGCCAGGTCAAAACACTGTGTTCTCTGCGTACCTATAGACAGTAGACTTATAAGCCAGTATAAGCTTAAGGGCGTCAGGAGTAGAAGAACAAACATAATGCTAATATTTATAAGTTTCCTTCATTTCCAGTGCCTTGTAATGTCTTCAGAAGTAGCAGCATCTTTGTTCCCTAGATGTTAGTGGAATTTTCTGTCAAAATTTGCCAAGGCCTTTTTAAACTCCTGTAAATTCTTGGCATTTAATGTTTCCTGGAGCAAGGAGTTGCACAGCTTTACACCCGATGACAAAGTGCCTCCTCTGCTGTCACCGTCAAGGCAGTCTCATTGGCACCAGCTGGTTCTTGCCATGTAGGTTTGGCTACTTAAATCTCAGTCATCTGAACAAACAGGTTTGAGGATAGTTTTCCACCATGATTTTGCTGAACTTTGCACAAGCTTTCCAGGTATGTTTCACTGATGATAGTGAGGGGTACTCAGTTACACATAAACTGAGTGCATGAGTCTTATAATACAGGAAAAACGCAGAGTTTGACATACTGTTCCTTTGGGTATGGTGTGACTCATTAAGTATTTGCAGTGAAATGGGTAAAATAGTAAGGACTTGGCACAGCACCTCTGCTTCCCCACCCTGAAGCCAGTTTTGTAATTTCATGTCACAGTGAGCTGTATGTGCTGTCCTTAAATGTATAGTCAGATACAGTCACATAACTTTGAAAAATCTTTAAGCTTAGCAGCTTCTTCTTCATAACTGGAAGTAAGGCCACATGCAGGTACATCAGTGACCACAGTGCTTCATTGTGATTGTTCAGTTTGCTAGGTCCAGATGTTTGTCCCCGCTCCTGATGCTTTGCAAGACACTGGTGGGAGGGTGCTGAGACCAGGAGCTCTCCCCAAGCAGAAGCATTTCTCAGACAGCACAGGGCAGGCAGGGAAGGTGCACACTAAGTCCTTTGAAGATCCTGCTGAACACATGAAAGATGCAGGTGTTCAAATGGAAGAAACACAGTGAAAGAGCTGTTGTGCATAAGGATCTCTTGGTGTCAGAATGTCCCCCAAGGACTGGTGTAAAGGCCTGGTATGGGTTATGGTGTGCACTGGCTAGATTCAAGGACCTTTATGTGTGAATTAGGAGTGCTTGTTTGTATCAGGAATGAGACTGCCCATATTGCCCAGGAGGTGGCACCAGCCTGAGGGTCCTAAATTTTTTTTCAGTTGCATGCTCTTCAGTGTGGTCTGGGATGCCTTTAAACAGGACTTCTGCATATTTTTCTACAAAGAAAGATGGCCTATTTTGTTTCTTTCATGATAAAAAAATGCCTAGAATTTGTCTGAGCTACATGCGTGTCATAAAGCCATGAATGAGTTTGAACACAGCCATGAACTGTTGCAATAATTGTTACTCTTGATGTTAAAGAGAAAAAAGGTATGGCATTTTTTCCTTAAATTTCTGAAACAAGTGGTTTTTTGATATGTACCTGTACAGCATGATCAAAGCTCTTTGTGAGCTAAACCTGAACTCATTAAAGGCAGAGTGATTTACAGGTTTATATGATAAAGCAAGTGTTTTGAACTGTGAATGGCACCATTTGGAAAATGGAAAATCTCCATTTTCCCTGACACTCACTGTGCTGCAGACAGCTCTCAGCTGGCAAAATTGATCAGTAATTTATCTCCCAGGAATGCTCTAGGCACAACCCTTGGCTCACAAGCAATTTCTACCATCCCTTAAAGCACGTGGGCATGTGGGGGTGAGATGACATGCACATCATCATGAAAAAAATCTCATTCTACTGTGAGAATATTGTCTTCAAATACTACTCTGTGATGACTTTCACATAAAGTCCAGTGGATTTAAACTGAACCGAGGGGCCAGAGGTAGGAAAAATTAATCATAGGATCAGTTGGGTTGGAAGAGACCTTGAAGTTGATTGAATCCAATGACAGCCTAGTCTACCTTTAGATAATTTCCCTCAGCACATCATCTAATCGTGCTGTAATGACTGTGACACGAGGAAGATCTTCAGAATCAGGATCCGGATATTGTTACTAAAGTTAAAACAAGATAAAATTTGAACAGCGCTTAACCGATGAGCAGCTGTTGTTGGCTTAGCTTGCCTTTGTTTCTTATTCCTTGGTCTGTTAAAACTTTTCCTTGTTCAGTATCTGCATCACTCACTGGGACTGATGTTTGTACCGCGACGCGCATGAAATCCTCAAGGGGCTTCAAACGGGACAGCAAAGCCATGGAACACCTCAGGGAGACCGAGAACACCATAACAGGGCCAAGAGGAGCGGGTATTTTGTCAGGAAGCTGATGTGACTTAGTGGGAGATGATGAGAAACTCCTGCCCGTGGGAACCAGCGCTGGGCAAGGAGGTGCCGGTACCCGGCCCGGCCGGTGGGTCCCGCCGAGTCCTTGGCCCCCGCTGCCACTTCCCCGAGCTCCCTGCCCGCCACCTCCACCAGCCAGGGGATGGAAAGCTCTCCAGCTGCCCGGGAGAGGGCACTGCTGCCCCGCTTCTGGGGACACCCCCAACCTCCGCCCGTTTCCTGCGGGGAGAGGAGCCGCCGCCTGCCCGCGGCGGGAGCGAAACCTTCGGCCACTGAAGAGGGGTCGGCTCCGCCCTGTGAAAGCAGTGAGGCCGCTTGCGGGGCAGGCCGAGGGTTAGGCGCTGCGGGCGCTCTGCACAGGCCGAAGCCCTGGGGCTCTGCACGGCAGGAGTTCCCGTCAGAAACCGAAGGACTTTCCCACAGTCCTTAGGGAAGAGGACTAGAAGCTGAAGGAAAAAGACCAGAAACAGCAAACCAGTTTTGTCTCATTCTTCCTAAAAACAGTGAATCAAAATCTCGAGACAAATGGGGAGATATAAATTCATAAAAATCTCTGTACACATTTAAAAGAACTCACACAGCCCCGGCAGCATGTCATATAACAAGAGAGACCAAATGTAATCTTTTTACCCACCAGTACCAATCTAAAGTCTGTTTACTTATTCTTTACATTTCTACCTATTTTTGTCAGTCCAAAGCAGAAATCACAAAGTACTTAAGACCCGATCTGCCACATTTAGGGCTGAAAAGCAAATGGTGCATCTCTCTTGTAATGAAACCTTGCACAGATATACTGACCTGGACAACCAGCCTACTGTGGATCTGTTTTCTGACAAGCGTTTTTTCCTGAGGTATATTCCTAATCTTAAACTATCTCCCCTCCAAGCGACCTGGAAGAGCTTATATTAGATACTTGTTCCTTCTTACCAAAACCAAGTGGCAATGTTTTATTAACAGGTAAAGAAAGTCAAGATTGATTCTTGGTCTGCAGCTAAAGACGATTTCTTGGTTATTATTGATGTTCTTCGTTGTTCCCCAACAAAGCAGTTCAGTAAGTATTTATAGCTGCTGAGATTGCCCAGAAGAATACGCTGGTACTCTGTGTTCAGACAGCTCGTATAAATGCTTTTACTACCTGTTGTCTCTTTTATTTTTTGAATCTTTTGAGTTTTTCCTTGGTTCAGTCTCCCCTTCATGTGGACCATGTAACCTCTCCCTGAAAGAAATAAACAAGAAAAATAAAAGTTGTAGACCGAGTTTTTCAAATGCTACTATTCTGTCTTAAACTAAAGTAATTTTGGTAAGAAAAGAAAGGCACTTGCTACACTATTATAACTTCTGCACTTGCTGGTTTCAGCTGCCCCTGTAAAGGCTGACAGAACAAAGTTACATAAAGATAAATGTTCCTTTGTTGGATCCCTGTTCCCTACACATGTATCCCTTGTTGGCTGTGGGAAAGGAGTGTGTGAAAAGGGTTGATGCCATCAGGGAAAGGAGCCATCTCCTGAAGTCAGTCCCAGGCTGAGGTCACCCAGGGGATAAATACTTTTCCCCAAAGGCCTGTGGCTCCTGAGAACCAACTGTTTGCTTTGCCTGTCAATAGGATTTTCTCTGCTCAATATATCAAGCCCCAGTGACCAGCTGGCTGGTTTGATCTGCCCGTAGTAATCAGCTGGCATCTTTCAGGTTTGCAGCCATTTCTTCTCCTCTAGTTAGCACCCCTGCATAAGCCAACTGAAACATCTATCAAGAAAATCATTGTTAGAGCTGCTACTCTCATCAGCCAAAGACTGGCATTTGCCTTTGTTCCTGAAATAAAGGTGGAAGTTGAAAGCCTAAATACCACAGACCATATTTTGGTTGCTACATGTCAGCCTAGTTCCATTGGATTCAGTTGTCTCTGCTGATTTATGCTGTCTGCAACTGAGGTTTAAAAAAAAAAACTAATTAAAGCAAATTTGGAAACAGTATTTCTCACTGCTCTACCTAAAAATCAAAGCTATTTATAAAATATATAACAGCACACACAAGCAAACTGATGATTTTCCTAAATTAAAAAAAAAGAATATGGGGAAAAAGGTCAAATACATGTCAGAACGTCAGCTAGTGTAGATGTTCTGGTTTGGGGTTGATTGACATGCCTGCTTATGTAGTAGACTTTGTAATGCTTTTTATAAATACTTTTTCACACGCTCATTTTCCTAGCCTCTACTATACCTGCATAAGCCAGAAGTCAGTCCAGGGGGCTCTTGAATATTTTCATTAGAATTATCTTTGTCATCTAATTCTGGTGACTGAAAGGTCTTTGAGGATTTTTCCCCTGAGTTGACAAACACACATGGATAAAAAAATAAAATTTAAAAAAAAATCAGTTAGTAGAGATAGAGCTTGTTTTGATTAACCTAAAGCAAAAAAAAAAATACACTTGAATACTTCCTGCATATATGTTATTATTCCACGGAAATCATTCCACTTTACATTAGTCTAAAACACTGAGGTTTTTACTATTGGTTAGTTCTCACAGAGCAGCTGTTAACTTTGGTACTTGCTAAACACTGAAGTTAAGTTTCCACCGGGTGCAAAAGTTGAAAGCCCTATCATACAGTTTTATGACAAGTAAATGAAAATGCATTTTAAATGCCAGCAAACAGAAGAGAAGTCACTTCATAATTTTATGTGACTTGTATCAGAACACTCTGATGTTCAAAAGTCACTGTTTTTAGGGCTCGAAGCTATGGTTCTGCATGTGTCCCTGGGGTCACAGTGCATACCAGGACAAACAGCTCTGCACACTTAGGAAAAAAAAAACAACTTGGAAGAGAGACTTTAAAATTTTCCAGGTGAGTGAGCTGCTTTTCCCTTTCAGGCACCTGACTGACCTTTCAGCATCTTTAAATGTAATGCTAAAGGTTTCATTCTGATAAAGAAAGACATCAGAATTGTATGGCTCAAGGATGAGAATTTACATGTTCCACCTCAAAAATATATCAGGGAACATAACTGCTACCCTGACAATTTTCCCCTAAGTATCTCTTAAATATCGAATTAGTCTTACTTGTTAAAAGCATAGCAGGTTTCTAGAAATATTTCTAATTTCTTAAATCAGTAGGAATTAAGTAAGGTTGCCTTACTTTTCTATATCCTGGTTAGGAAAATGGCACCAACAAAAAATCTCTCCTAAAACTGCACTGTGTGATATTGCAAGATACACACTGATACATAGGATGGTATTTTTTTAAACTATTTAGGCTTGTACCAACCTGCTGGCTTGTTCCTTTTTGAAGGCTTATTCTTCACCACCACTGGAACGCGGGCTAATCCAGCCAACTCCCTCATAAAGTCCTGCTCTGCTTCCTGCACAAGGATAAACCTGAAGTCAGTTAACACAACACAGCTTGATTCTGGGTTATGTTATTCTACATGTGGCATGACAAAAAAGGCATATATCATTGCAGAAACACAGGAAACAGTATGGCTAGCATCAGTGATGTGTTTCTTACTGAAAAGGAATCCGTGAGAAGTAACTTTAGCTTTTTGTTAACAAAAGCTGACATGAACAGGCTGAGAGCAGGCATGTAATGAGAAGCAGGAGATCTGAGATGAAACATTGGCTGGTCATGTCTACACTGTGTTTGGCATGATTCCCCTTGTTATGGCCATGAACACAGGCACACTGATGCATGTAGGGAGACTGAGTAATTGCCATCTGATCAGGTACAGATGTCCAAGTAACCAAACAGTGAGTCTGTGATCAAGACAGAGAACGTAACACGTTCTCCAAGTCCCCACTTCTCTTTGTGGGAAATAGTTCTTAACTGTTAACTGTCTATATGTATTACTCGGTTTTGAGCCATAGCTTTGATGGTGAATCTCAGCAGTGATTTAAACTGGGACAGCAAAGAGACTCTTACAACCTGTCCCTTGAGTCATTTTACCCTGACTTACCTACCTTTAACTGATTCTCCAACTCAGTTTCTAGCTGATGCAATCCCAGCAACTTTTGTTTCACGGATTCCAGACGAAATTGCTGCTGCAGTTCAAACTGAGACAAAACCTTCTTTTGCTGCAGCACCATCCTGGTAAAGGGAAATTTAAAAGTACCGATATCATTCAGATCAAGGGAGGAATACAATCCTGACAAAGAATTTCTTTTGAAGATTTTGTAGCGAGAAAGACTCATTAACATTATCAGCCCATCAAACTTCTTGAACAAACAAGTTTGTGGTAGACTTTCAGATACTTATTTTAATAACCAGCTTTGGTTCTTCATGGAGTGCAAGCTTCTTTCAGAAGTAGGAATTGCAGCAGGAGTTTCGGTTGTCCCTACCTGAACTTTGGGACCTGGAACTCAGCTCTAATGTTGAACTAAGCTTTCAAAACCATTGTATGTTTCTAAAGTCAGGTTTACTGACTGCTTGCCAAAAAGACAAGCTGGTAAAGGATCAGGTGTGAGGATAAGGGATTAAGAACTAAGCATTTCAGGATGCTTCATTACCAGGTTGAAACTGAGCCAGAAACTTGGTGATTCAAAATTTGGCCATTAGGAACACTGACAACTTTATTATTTGCTCATTTTATTTTGCTGGTTAAACAGTAGAATTTGAATGGCTGAAACTTTGCTGAATCTGTATTTCTTCTGTTTTCTTGCCTGATCTACCTTGAAGCAACACTGTCAATCACCCATCACATTCCTCAGGGAAGGAGATAACACAAATTGTTTCTGACATCTACACATAATGAAATTGCTACTGTAATGGTCAATGTTTACACACAGCTAGCTTTCAAAATCTGCCCTTGAACTCACACTCATAACCTTGGACCACAAGCAAAAGGAAATAAACCAATCCATGTTGCATTTAATAGCAGTCAGACAAATGGAAATTTTGTCATTAATTTACACAGGATTGGGATTTGACTATGAAGGAAACCATAATGACAAGAGAAAAATGGGTTTGATTGCAAATGGCTTTGAGATCAGCTTAGATACCAAATAATTTCTTACATTCTTGAATACTGTATTTCTGCTTGAATTAAGTCCAACTTGATTTTATTTTAGAATAGATTATGGGAGAAAAAAACTGAGAAAACAGTTAGAAATGAGTTTATATGTCAGAATAAATGAAAAACTTGATATTGAATAACTTCTCTTATGAAGCATTTTTTACATGAATGCATTTCTATACTAATTCAAACAAGAATGAAAGCCAGAAAGTGGGCAATGATTTCTTTCAACTTAGAAGTAACAGAATATCTAAAAAAAAGAATTAATCTCTTTACAATGTCAAAATTGCAGATGCTGAGTTGTTCTAGATAATAAAGAGAGAGTAAAGAGAATGATTACAAAAATGTATCATGTGCATGCCAAGCCATACAGATTTTTATGATAACTTATTCCTTTGGAATGTCAGTGCTTTCTGTCTGGACTGTAAGTTTCATAAAATCAGTAATGAATCAAATATGATTTTTATTTAATTAACATTTGAGGGAGTCCATTGTAAATTTAGTGCAAGTAAACTTGATTGTCCAAGGCACTCTCACTTCTTGCCATTCTGAGCATTGTGTATGTTTGAAAAATTTTCTCTTCATTATGGTATATGTTTACATAACAGCGAAATAACAAACACTTTTGATGTTCAAAGCAGAGAAGATGGAACATAGTGAATTAGACAGCACTGGTTTCCATCCTAAATTTATGTTAAATTTCTTTTAAAATTTGGCATATGTTTTGGCATTGTTTTCTACTTTCTCTTTTTAAACTATGTATAGTACTTCTGTCTGCAATTAATAACTATCAAAAAGTTTATTTAATAACGAAGTAATTCTGAAATCCAAGGGTAGATGTAACTTGGCAGCAGATACTTCTCCCTCACAGACAAATATAAGATGAAAAACCAAGACATGTATTCATCTAGACAGTTATGTAGATCTGCAAACACTCAAAATATTTAAACAGTCAGCAGTGCTGCTGCTGCTGCTCTTACCTCTGATGGACTGTGGATGACACATTCAGGAGGCCTTTTGTCTGTTTTTCTTTCAATGCCAGCTCATTCTCTTGTTTCTTCCTAAGTCTGTTTCTTTTATCTCTTTCTGCTGAAATAATGTTTTTATAAAATCTTCTGCTCAAAATTGCAAGCTCCAAGTTGTGTCAACCTTACAATTTATGTTTTGCAAGCGCACCCGTAATTCCTTGCTCTAGGTAATCTTTCAAAGTTACTGCTCCCAAGGGCTATCATGGGCTGCTTACACACTCTTTCTGCTCTGCTGCTGTGATCTGTTGCACAGACAATAGTTTGTACATCATTTCACTAAGATGGTAATGTCGTTGAATTCCTATTCTTATCTACTTCTCCCACAGGCTGATTAACATGGAATTCATAGCAGAAATTTTATGTAATTACCTTGATGTCTTAAGCAAGAATTGTAACATCTACAAGAAAAATGCAATATAGAGAAAAGCTCCACTCAAATGCCACATAGTCCCGGGAATACCCAATTTCACTGGACATCCCTTCAGTTGATGTCAAAACATGAAAATTACATCCATCTCATCTCCTATCGGAGAGGCATTCTTGAACAGGTTTCAGTTTTAATTCCTGCTTAAAGGAGCTCAACTCAAAGGGATTTTAGACTCTGGAGTGAGCTGAACCTGGGCCAAAGTCTTTGGATGGATTTTAAGAGAACTTAGGTAACTGCCTGCCTTGATAGCTGCCAATGTCTAGAATACAGATTGTCAACACCCTGTCCCCTTCCCTGCCCTGGTTTTACCTAACACTAGCACTTCAGCTTCCAATATGAAAGTCTTCAAGGTTCACAAGAAGACAGTACATAACAGATTGGTTCTGTCTTAGAACCAGTGACCACATCTAGCTCCTCCTGGGTCTCAAAACCCCTTCCTACCAATAAATCTCTGGATCCCAGCTTTGAGAAGATACGCCTCATTCTTTAAAAAAAACCCTTCTTTTTGTGGTTAAAGAATAATTAAAAACTGTTAAATCTAATTTTAGGGGGGAAAAAATCAATTCCCTGTGTCTTAAATACCTAGCCTCTGATGATACGGCTAACTTGCTAACTTCATTTAACACTAACAGCCTTGACCCAGGGCAGGAGAGAGTGCTTACAAAAGACACCAATAGCCAGTTTGATTTTGTTCTCCTATCCAGAAGGAACTATGTAATTAAAAATAATTCCAGGAGAAAATGCCTGTATATGTGTGAGATCCAGCAGTTCAGCTTCACAACCTGCAAGAGGGTCATGGGTTGACAACTAAGAAACAATGTGGTAGCTCATGCAGTTTCAGGATAGGCATGTTTGGCTTTTTGGTGTCTCCTCTAATTCATTTCCTCCACTTACAGAGATAACATTTCCCTGAGGCAAAAAAAGGAATGAATTTATGAATCTAGCCCAATAATGAGGACAGTTGCCTCAGAGGACGCACACTGTCTGCCAAAGATGCTTGTGTTTTCTAACATAGGAGCAGGGGTTGCAAGCCCAGTTCTCCTCCCTTCTAGGGAGAAGATTAGGCTTGCAGGTTCCTGTCATATACACTCTCAATCACCCTACGAATATTTGAGTCATTAACTTTATTTGCATATAAATGCAAATATACTTTATATACAAAAATATAAATAATCTTTAATATGCAAAGTTGAACAGTGTTTATGGTACACACTGGCTATACAACTTTAATACTTGTTCAACTCTGCTTTCTAAATTCTTCTCCCTTGTGTTGAGGAGCACCAGAAAATCAGTGGCTGGTGGCCATGACTAAGGTGGTATCCTGATCTCAGCTTGGTCAGCCAGAGCTCGTGGTTAAACTACAATGTCCAACACTGGGTCATTGTTCTGTGTGTGCTGTACCAAACTTTGAGTAACACAGTTCTGCATCTTATGGGTGAAATTTGAGTAATTATTAATATGAACAGTTTTGCTACTCCCCCTTCAAACACGGAAATGGACTTACACATTGATTTTGCTTTGTTGCTTACTTTAAATAACAGATTTCTGTTATCTTTAAAAACAATATTTACAGTGACAAGAAAATTAATTTATCTGTTAAAGAACCAAGATTTATCTTACAGTTGTCAGTATCACACATACCTTGCAAAGTTTTCAATTGTTGAAGCTTTTTCCCTTCGTAGCATTCTGTGATTTTTTCAATCTGTCGATAGTAGTTTTGCACCAGTCTGTTGATATTATTGCTGGTCCCATACACACTTTCTACAGCAGCTTCCACCAGCCTCTCCTGTATTACACAGTACAAGTCACAATTCATTTTCTAAGTCAAAAACTGAAGTGTTTTCATCTGTTTAAAACTGGACACTCAATCCTCTAATTTTGTATATGCACACAAAATGTGAATTGTGAATTTTGTGCTTTAAAACTGGCAGACTGAGTTGTATTTCTGTTTATCCATGGAACATATCAACATTAAAAATTACAGTAAAATCTTTCTACTGTGCCTCACCTCTATATGAGAAGGAGCCACTCCTCTATTTGTTCAATTTCTATAGCCTATTTTACCTGACAGGTTTTTTTTTTATGCTCCAGGATATGTCTTAATAAAATCTGATTTGGCTGATGTCACTAGCAAGTCACTAGAAAATACTGTTTTTCTACAGAAGTGTTAGGATGTGAATACTCTGCAAGGTATCTTCAGTTTAACACAGGTTTTAATGGTGTCCTGCTGATACTTCTAGACATAGGGTAACACTGAAAAGAAACTGCTTTTCATTTTAGCAAAGTAGCACCCAATTTGTTTGGAAAACCACTACAGAACATTTCTATACCTTGAAGTCCTGCCCATCATCTGAACTCTTTTTTCCAGCTTCCCGTCGGGCATGCTGCAGCAGTGTCCGTCCAATCACTTGCTCCATGTGCTGCTGGAGAAACTGAAGAGCCTCTTGAATTTCTGTGACTAGCTGCTGATGAAATTCTAAATGGGTTTGATGTGTTTCTTCCTCGAGCTTCTCCTCCTCTTCTAGAATGTGGGACTCCTGGTAATCAGACAAAAACATAGCACTAGCATTTAAATGCACTGACAAACTTAGCTTCACTTTAAAAGAAAGTCCTACACCAACAGAGATTGTTACTGTTTTAATATTTAAAACAATGTAGATTATGTTAAAGTTAATATACAGTCATGTAACACATTTGTCTTTGCAACAAAACTATTGTCTCTTTCAGGATACACCAGGTGCATCCCATCCCGTCAGTCATTTCCAAGTAATATATTCCCCTATTTGCATACCATACTGTTGAATCTCTCCCTATTTTTCTTAAAAATATGAATAATACCGGTCAAATATCCTGAGTCCAGTACGGGATAATTGAAGATGCCTTGATAAATTGCACAGGAACAAGACAAGTATATAGCCACACACCTGGAATACTCGAACAGTTTATTAGAAACAAGAAATTAGAAACAAGTGAAAAATTGCTCCTTATTCATATCTTGTATGCCAGTTTTAATACCTATATTTCACAAGACACCTCATTTTTAGTTTGGAGTCTCCTGAGGTCTTTGGATCATCCTTGCCACCATTTTTATGCTTCTATTTAAAGCCACTTTCCCTCTAAACTCTCACGTACACAACGATATTCACCTACTAGCACGATCCGTTCTGTCTTCTTATGTGCACCGGTCTTCTGTAGATTGCTTTCTATTTGTGTTGTTGACACCCCTCTTCTATTAACATTCTCATTTAAAGCTAAAGCTTATTAAATTATTCTTGGGGATGTGACAGTACCTATTGGATTTCCTCTTGGAAATAAGAAATGCAAATAGGAAAAGAACTTGTTCTGCTCACATTTGTCTCTGGAAAATAATGACATCCCTATTAATGCTGGGTTATTCTGACATGGTTATTTATAGCTCAGGCATATGTTTTTGATGGTTTTTCTTAAACAGTTGGAATATAATTAAACTTTTTTTTTTTTAAGAAACCCAATGTCACATTACCATGCCCAAGCTAGAATTCTAGGATTCTTTAGTTTTGGTTTACACTTTATATGACACCAACAGATAGACATGACGCTGTCCATGACACTTGTACCAGGCTAAAACTGGTACAAGCTCAAACTAAGTTTATTTCAAACAACACGGTACATCTAAAACTCTGGTTAAGTGTCTGTAAATTCACTTTTTTTTTTTTTTTTAATTCTTCATATATTAGTTCTAGTTCTGGAGGTTGTTTTCAACAGTTTTTTTCCTCTCTGACTTTTTCAATTCCACATTTAGGTCCTACTTCTTTGGCAGCAAGGATCTTGCATATGTATTTTTTAGGCACTTCTTTATGAGATGGGCTTTAATGGGCCTCGAAAAGAGGCTGTAATGGAGAGAGGCCAAAGCAACAGCCAAAGCTGGAGACTTTTTTTTTGTTAGGGAACACAGTGATTCTACCAATTAACGTCCCTGTGGGAGCTAAATAAGAGAGAGTAGTGGAAAGCACATAAGTGGAATGCAGTCACATGCATTTGTATTTTATCATTTTATATTTTATTTCTTCTGAAGGTTAATGAGATTTTGAGATTTCAGAATTATCAGAAACTACTTCAGCAGAAGTACTGAATACAAAAATGGAAGCTAACACAATTTCCTTATTCCTTTTTCAAGTGGACAATTAGGGTTTGTATTATGCAAATTAGAATTAGAGGGATGCACAATATTATGTCTCAGCTAATTACACAGTGACAGCATGGAGCAAATTGCTGTGAAGTGCTGGATGAGTTCAATCCTGATGTGCAGAAGCATTGGGTTGGGGAGGGACTATCACTGACACCAGCTAAGAGAGTTCTCTGAGGTTGAAGTCCGAAATTCAATATTTTTCTATGTCAATATCCAATGCAGATTAAGTATATAATCAACAAAACCTAATGGATCAACCCTAAGAAAACCTGACAAACAGATTTGAAAGTGGCCTGTGGGAATATGAAGTCTAAAAATCCCTTAAAGTTTCTTGCATCTCCTTGACCTACAGGAGCCAGATTATTTGGGAAAATATAAAAAGAATGGATGCTGAGCGTCTCATGGAGAGAGGAGAAAGAGAAAAGAATGAAAAATCATCACAGTATAGAAGAACTTTCTAGATCTGGTGAAGGAAAAAATTTCTTCTGAAGCTCAAGTAAGAACTTTTCAAGTGCATATTACAATCCCTATCAGAATTAATAAGAATTTATTTTACCCTGAAGCAGTAATGTGTGTAGAAATCCATTATATATGTTCCCTTGCCTGCTTTAATTAGTATTTTCATATAAAGTGAATATATAAACAACCTTGCTATGGTAACATATCATCACAGACGGCTAGCCAGTAGATAAATTATTAAGAGATTTAAAATGTTTGTCCAAACTAAGCCAGGCACACTCAAGGACCTCCTATGCCAACAGTGGGTGCATTCATGACAGAGAATATTTTGCGTTTTATTTAGAACTTGCACATTGTTATTCTTAGATATCTTCTACAGCTACTTCTAATAGCAGACATGAAGGCATGCAAGACCTCTGGGCAAAATGCCCGACACTGTACCTACCACTGCCTTCTGTAACTGCCACTGGTCCTCATCTTGGCAGGGAGAGGATCCCTTCTGCAGGATATGTTGCTCTCTCAGTTCCTGAAGCAAGCTCTTCTTTCTGGACAGTCTCATGCAGGCCAGGGCTGCCATTCCAACTCTTCGGTGAGTTAACCTTGTGAGTACTGAACACAGCAGAAGTTGGTGCATTTGCAGTATATAGTTAACAGACCTGTAAAAAGGACAATTAACAATCAATCAGCTGAACTACTGTTTGTGTTCAGCAAAGTCATTGCTCAAAGGTGGCAGGAGTTACTATTAACTCTGTGTAATGCCTTCTTGTATGAAGCATGCCTTAGAGAGCTGCTCAGGTGTAAAGAATGGCATTGATGCAACAGACTTCTAGTACTGTCACACCGAAGTAAAATTAAAATAAAAAATAGGAAGGAAAGAGATAATAATCTATAATTACATAATGAGAGGCTTTTTAATAGGAGACTTGAATTAAGATGAAGCAAATGTAATCAGAACTACAGGGAATTTATTTCAAGGAAACGCAGGAGAGTCTAGGTTGGATTAACAAGGAAGCATGCTCTGAAGAGGCACTGAAGAGGCTAGTGTTAGCTGGCAAGGCAGACATGGCTGAAGCAAATTTGTGGTGAATTTTAAACAGGAGAGCAAATTTTCAAGTTGATTCCGAGTGAGCAAAATCTGTGTGCACATTTGGGATGACACAGTTTGTGTCTGTAACTATCTTTTGTGTATATGTAAGGAACCATGAGCTCTCTAAATACCAAATCCAGGGAAAAACTAAAGTCACAGAACATGAAAACATAAGGTTGAGCTGAAAAGTAGAGCTACAGTAAAATGCAATAGCAATAACACCAATATTCCAAATAGACAAGTCTTCAAATGCTTTGATCTTTGGTAATGCAAAGACCATGGTGAATGGAATCATGTGATATCTCAATCAAAACAAGGCAAAACACAAAACTCTGGTTTTTGAGAAGTAACTATGAAAGAAAAGTTAAACTGTACAAAGATGAGATAAACCTACAAGTTGCCTTGGTGAACACACAAACTGCAAGAATGGAGTCATTAATATGCAAAGGGATGGATGGTCAGTGACCCTGAAATAGCAGAAGGCAAAGGCAGAGCCTGGACTAAGCATTTTACCTTGAAGGATATCCATCTCCAGTGTGACATACAGAGTGCAGAGAGGCTGGTTCAAGGTTAGAAATCATTCACAAACATAGGAGTAGATGCATGGAAAGCACACCACTTGAGAAATCACAGAAGTCTCTACTTTTAATTCTTAACAGGCACCATCCTATCTCTGTTTCGTTTTGTGTTTTTTTTTTTAATTTTTGATACTCAGACACAAAACCACTAAAATAACTGTATCCCTGTGTGAAGATGCTTGTAGTCTCTCAACACAGCTTTCCACAATGTAATGTACACATGCTTTTATCTTTGCATGCAGCAATGCTATTTGACCCCACTGCTTACTAATAAACCCAAACTTACTCATCAGTTAGGCATCCTAGTCTGCTTACAACACCTTGGATTATCTTCTCTTGTCTCTCAGACAGGTGCTTTTGCATCACAGCAGACAAGGCATGTTCCTGTATCCATAGCTAAAAGCAGGGGAAAAATTACAATTGTAAGATACTCTGATTTCAGTCATTCTAGTCACATTACAGAACAGGTTTATTTGATGTTATTTTGCTAAAAACAATTATCCCCCTCTTTTAAGAAACAAATTCATGCTGAATTAAAATTATTCTCTTTAGGAATATTTGTTTCTTAGTGATCAAAGTCTTGAAACAAAGCTCTCTGAAAAGAAAGAGAGGCTTCACCCTGGTTTTGATCAGCCCTGAGCTTTTTCTCCTACAGGTTTTCTCTTTTTAGCAACAGAGGAACAAGAGAAAAAGAACAATACATCAGAAAATATTAAATCGACTCTATCAGCATGTTGCAGTGGGCTTTTGTTTGGGTTTATTTTTGCTAGAAGAGAATGTTGGTTTTATTTTCATTGAGCAAAACTAAGATACCATCTTCCATCACACCTCTGTGTACAGTACATAGTGCTAACAGAAATAGAGATTGCATGATTAGGTTTATGGACTGCAAGTTTACAGCTCCTTCAGGGTGATATTTAGATCAAAGAATTTAATCTTTAAAACTTTTGATGGATTTGCCATTAGACTTTAAACTCGCAGAAACAGAGATTTAAGATTTTCTTTAGTGTACTGCCAGAGCTTAATGAATAATAAACCAAAACATCATGGAATCATTTAGGTAGCAAAAGATCCTTAAGATCATCGAGTTCAACAACTCCCCTTAATGATTAAATGGTTTTGAGGCCCAAACTCTGTTACTGTGAGATGAAGAGTGTATTTTAGGATTCACTTGGAGCTGGATAAATGCAGGTTGCCTGCAGAGGTATGCAGAGCCCTGAAGTAAATGTAATACTCAGGGTTCCTGACGTCTTCTTTTCTTGTTCTAGCCTCCACCTGAACATGATGGACTAAATTTGATGAAACAAGGTTTCATCAGACCACTATGCCCAGCAAAGAGATGTCTAACTGCACAACTGTTAGTGTTAGGAACTGGGAGTGGAACTGGGCCTTCCTACAGGATTTGATAACCTTTTCCATGGGAACAGCAATCTATGCAGGAGAGAGGCTTTATCTGTGAGCACAGAATAAACTCCTCTGGGAAATGCAGAACATCAGAAACCACATCATCTCCAACTTTAAAAATAAACTGTATTCCTTTCTTGGATAGCACCTTCTCTGTAGTATACACAGCAACGCATATAACTGATCCCTCTCCATGATGATAACCTCACTGAAACACATACTCCTGAGCCTGGGAAGGATGGACAGGCAGCTAACAACAGGTGGCAGGAGGAAAGACTTCAGGTGAGTATGAGCAGCTCAGCCTGAATGTCTGTATGGTGTTGGGAAGCCTACCACTCTGCTCTCAGAAAGAGCCACAAGACATTCCTCTGCAGACCAAGCTCAACTGATCTTAATCTAGGCAAATCTTAAAATCCCACAGCACAGCTGAGCATACTGCCTTCTCTGACTGCATGCTGCAAGTGCCAAATTAAGGTCTATCAGTTCACCAGGTACCACCATGAGAGATTGTAAATACCTGCTTGAAGTAATAACTGTATCAGTATTTAGCAGCTCTGTGGATACGGCTTCCTAGGGTTTCGCACCTCTCTGCATACCTCTAGTAGATGCATCATATTGTGTATTTTAATGTCTATTTCAGTGGCTAAAAAAGGGCTGAAAATTACCTTTTAGTTTCTAGAAGTATTTTAATTTTCAAAGAGAGACTGGTTGTGGCTCAGGTACATCATCACATCATTTCTGGATAGTTGGTTAGTCACTGAGAAGTTGCTCTTGAAGGGCCTGTCTGCACCCTTGTGGCATGAATCTGATGTAGATCACCAATATACAGAAGATTTAGGTTTTCTGAATTCCAATTGGATGATAAAAGCCAAGAAAATAAATCTTAACACTGCCTCTATCAGTATATCTTATCCAAAAAGGTACTCAGAATGATAACAATGACAGGGATTGTAATTGTTTGCTTCTGTTTGTGAAGAAATGGCCTAATTCTGCAGTGGTGATCACAGGCTTTCTTTTAAAAGATAAGAATGAGTCACCTTTTCCATTGCAAGGACATTTAAGGTAAGCTGTATGCAAAATCTGTAAAAGGTCTCCTCACAAAGGTCTCTCTGGAACCAAGAGGAAGATGAGAACAGAGCAGAAAATACCCCTGTGCACAGTTATTAAACTGAACAGTGGAAGTACATCAGCCATAGAAGTAGTAAGAGAAAAAAAGAGGAAAGCGGGATGATAACCGTACATTTAAGATGGGATGATAAATAAGGAAAATTGAGATTTGGACTAAATACCAGACAAGTGTTTTGTCTCAAAAATGCTATCAGGAAAATTGTCAAGAAGTGAAGGGTCAGCTGGGAATAAGAACAGAATATTGCATGGTTTATTAGAACCAGCCCTTGAACAGCTCACTGGGATGAATTGGGAAGGCTGGGTATTTTCCACCTCTAAAATACTCGGAAGAACTCACATATTCAGGCACACATGCAATGGCAAAGATCCTCTGAGAAACTTAATTTGAGGTTGCTGGCATATGGTTGAAAAAATGCAAAGCAGAGACAACTATTTCATCAAGCCAAGTGGAAAAGTCAGTCTTAGTGCTGCACCGGCCTTCCAGTGTTGGACCAAGTCTCCAGGTGCCACTCAAAGCTATCCCATTCTTGGGAATGGCCTTACTTTGCTTGGACACAGGTCACAGTGGTGAAAATGCTGCTGCTGCTGCACAGACTCAGCAGCTGGATGAGAGCTTGGCCTCTCCAGTTCCTGCATCTAACCAGTAAAGTGAGTGACAAAGGCATCATAAAAAAGGGAACAAAGCTCCAAGGAAAGTCTGGCTTCTTGAAGACTCATCCCAATCAGTAAAAAAACCCCAAAAACAACAACAACAACAACAACAACAAAAAAGGCTATAGAATTTAGAGAAAGTAATAAAATGCACACAATGTCAAAACTGAATAAGCAGGTGGGAGTTCAGCTTTCTGGGTGTCAAGTAATGATGTGGTAATGGCCAGAAATCTCCCCATTCCAATTTTTCTCTGTAAGCTTCTCAGTGTTTAGCTTCCTGGCAATGACCATTACAAGACTCTCCAGAGCTCTGCTAACATTAAGTATTACTCTCTGGATATAAAAGTGTCTTTGGATATAAAATATGTCTTTGGTAGGTAACAAAACCCCTAAAATATTCTGAGTTAGACCTCAGACACAAAAGCAAATTAGCAAGCAAGCTCTCTTTTTTTCTTTGGCTCTCACTGACATTTTTGCAGAAATTCTCAGGAAATCAAAAGAAAGCAACTTCTCTCTAACAGCCTGTAGATGGGGTGTGATGCACACTGAATGCCAAGCAAGTACCTCAGCCTGGTCCAGCAAGTCTACTCCCTGTAACCACTGCCCAGGTGGGAGAACGTGTCTACAGAAATCATGAGGTAGAGGCTATGGTGGAAAATGCTCAAAATTTATATTCATTATTCATTTATTCTCATTTGCCTCTCTCACAACCTCAAGTGTGTAAGGCAAATATTGCATATGAAACTGATTGTTTCTCTTTCCAATTGTAAAAGAGATTCTATTGCTTCAAAGGATATCATATAGGACATCATACTCCAGATATGTAAAAACACTGGGAAAGATAATCTAAGAAAAAATAATAAACTTAAGTTGAAGTAAATGGTGGTCTTTTAAAGCCACCATGAAAAAACCCCATAAATATCCTGTTTGAGAGTTTTCAGGTGTTGAACCTCCCAGGTCTATAAAGCAGCTACTATATAATTCTTGGTACGGTACATTTATCAAGAGGCAAACGAAATACATATCTCCTGCTGGAAAATGCCTGATAAAAGCAAAAAGCCTGGGTTTGGAACAGGGTTTGGAAGTTTGGTCTTGGGAGCACAGCTGGTATTTGTTTTGTTGGACCCTTAAACTTTCTAGCTGCTTCTTAAAAGAAGCCACATTGCAAACCCACACCTGTCAATATGAATGTTGATTTATGGCTCTTCTCTCATATTCAGCACTGCAACATCGATTGGATCTCCTAAATGACACAATCACCTGTTGAGTGTGTTTGATCTAACCTCTCCTTTTGTTAAGGTGGAAACCAAATGCCCTCTGAGTCTGTAGGATGCAAGTGTCGGTTTATTGCTTAAATGGGCAAGCTGCTGTGTTTAAAATAGGAGAGGGACAAGAAATGCACTTGAATGTAACATCATTAGTTGTGTGATGTTTTTCAGACTTGCTTACACTGGAAAATATGTATTTTCCTAGCTTTTGTGGTATAGCTAGACTCTGTCCCATTAATCACAAGTAATTTCTAGTTTAGTTCAAACCACTTCCAAAAAGCCACACACTTTAAGTTAAAAAGCTACTTAAGGTCCTGCAAAGAATACCATCATGAGGAGTCACACATTCTCCCCACTATAAGAAACCCTTTTTTTTTTCCTAGAAATTCATCCCACTCACCCTTAGGATGGCTTTCTCTGCTGCTTAAGAAATTTTTATGTTTATTAAGGCCCAACTGCAGTACCAGTGACCCAGAGACCAATGTCAGAGCTCTGTCATTGCTAAATGAATTCCTCTATAGTTCAGTAATTATTGTTACAATCTAAGCAAACCCTTTTTAAAAATTTTTTTTAATTTAGGAAGCCATCTGCTTTGTATTATGAATGCTATGGTACTCTGAAAGTGATGGAAAGTCAACTTTATAGTTTAAATAACCTGTGTGTGGGCATGACTGGAACATCTGGATTCAAACTCAATGAACCCATCGTACAGTGCTGCCCAAAGACCTATCATCCAGCAACTGGACAATGGATATGAACTAATCCTTTTAATTTCTTGAGAAATCATCCCAGTGTATGGCTTCTCCACTCAACATGCCTGAAGACAGTAACAGAGCAATGCGTAAACAGCATTTTTGGAAAAAACTTTAGACTTGTGACTCCCCCTCTGCAGAGGGTCTTCTAGTGCTTGAACAACATCCTCTCTGGCCCTGAAAAAAGGCTGAGGTTCAGTGGGACAGT
The DNA here is from genome assembly GCA_013399135.1 of Heliornis fulica. NCBI lineage: Eukaryota > Metazoa > Chordata > Aves > Gruiformes > Heliornithidae > Heliornis > Heliornis fulica. The sequence continues at coordinate 665,855 of VXBZ01005777.1, forward strand.
GGAAGGACCAGAGCAGAGGTGCCCTAACATGGACTATGACTTCTGAGACTAACTCTAAATTGCACACCAGAACCTCCTCCTTCTCTGACTATGATTTTTAATGACAGTAGATACCACCACAGTGCTTTGGTCTCCATGCACTATGAGACACAGCTGTAGCACTGCTACTAGTCCAGGGTGTTCAAGTCATTAGCACAGGACAATCAATTTGTGAACCCTTGGTGAACATAAAAATGAACGGCAACCTAAAGGTTTAAGCTTGCCAAGTCAGGTATTGAATATAATCCTCGATAAAAAGGACCAAAATAAAAAAAGCTGAGGTCAGACATTGTTTCATTAATCACTGAAGGGATGGGTATGCCAAATTCAAACATTAAATGCAACCCAGAAGTCCAGAAAAAGCACTGCATGAATAAACTGGAGGCATATCTGAGTTCCAGCCTAACGCTGAAGATACCTGCTTCTGCATGTTGCTTTTTGTCATTGCTGCTTTTCTCAGATGGTATCAATGTCCCCTATGGTAGGCCCAAACAGAGAAGGAAACTTGGATGTGTGTTTCTTCATTGTCTCAGAGTAAACAGCAAGTGTGTAGCATATGTTTTGTATACAGCATTAATAAAAAAAAATCATTAAAAAATATCTATCTTGTTGTAAGGCCTCCTTTCCTGCAAACTGTACACTTATGTACCCTCTCCAAACAGACCAGATGAAGGCTTTTTTAACTCAGATGTTCAAGAGTTGAGGGCATCAGATAGCAGCCTTGCCAAAAAAATGTTCACGTGCTGACAAAGCCATCAAACACTGTGAACAGATGTTCAGTAACTACTCTCTGACTCCTCTATGCAAGTCTACATGCACAGCATATACATTCACTGCATACTGCAAGTTAAACCACCCATGTCGAGTCTTACTCTATGTCTGGATTTGGGCTGCAGAGTTAGAGATTAAATACTCCCCACAGATAAATGACTTGGGATTTTCTTTTTCCACATTCCTGTTTTTGGACCCTGGGGTGCCAGAACATAATATAAATATTTCTTACTTTTTTTTCTTGCAACAGCTGTTCCTGGAAAAGCTTCCAGCTTCTCTGGTGGTGGGTCTCCCATTTCTCCAGCTGAGGGATCAAATTCTCCTGCCATTCCTCTTTCAGAAGCTCACATTCTCTTACAGAGAGGCCAGTCACAACAGGCAGGGTCTGAAGAAACAGCTCTGTCACCAACTCCATTAAAGCATGGGAAGCTTTAGAGTGCAGCTCCTAGAGAGACAAAGCAAGACAGGTGAGAAACACAGCAAGACAGGTGAGAAAGCAAACCTCTTGTTTCACTGCATGTCTCCATGATGTGAGGGAATCAAGTCCCAGGGAAGGTACTGGCCCAGTGACTGACCCTGAAAAGCTAAAATCCAGTGTCGCTAATGCTTGAGTTAAAAAGACCGGGTTTTGTAGATGGAACAACCGCTACAAGGCCTTTGGTTCAAGGCACACAAAGGTATTCAAAATGCAACAGTGACATCAGTACACGAGACGCTGAAAGCTAATTTTTGCCCACATGCAACTACAGTGCGAAGAATTTCTTGTTTTAACTGGCTATGGCAATGTGTTATGAAAACATTTATTTTGAAAGTCACCATGGAAACAATCCAGCATAGTAACAGCAACAATCCAGCAACACTTCACAGGCACACTTTCAAAGGTGCTGATATGAAAGCAAGAAAGAAGGAAGAGTTAAAAGAGACAGTATGGCATTTAGATAAGCAAAAGTGACACTAGTCATGTTAACAGTTGCTGCTCTGAAGCTTGACACTCTTTAATGCCTTCTGGAAAGGCAGAATGATTCAAATTCCTTCTGATGCAGAACAGGTTCAAACCTAGGAAAACAAACACCTTCTGGTGGTTTTATTAAAACTAGTCCCATATGAGTGGTTTTCAATTGCTGAGGCTGTTTCACTGGCAAGAAGAGTTTGGGTGATTTACTCAGATGGTGTCCAAACTCAGAAGTCTGTTCAAAACACCTAATTTCACTGTCAAATACACAGCGATGATAGGAGCTATGTTTGCAAACTCACTACAATTTGAGATAATCCTCAGGGACAAGGTGTGAGGGGAGGCAGCTCTCCCAAGCAGAAAAAACAAAGACATATTGTAAAGGTCATATGGACACTGCCGTACTCCAGCAGTATGAAGAGCTATTTCTGTGCAAGTTCCACACAATTTTAACAGTCCAAAAAGCTTTATTGCCTATTTGATTTCACTTTTATTGTAAATCTATATTAGCCCTCTTAACATAACTTCTCTTTCTTTCTTTTCCTTAAAATACAGCTGATACTTTTAAAACTCTTTTCAGCATTTCTGCTGCAAAACAGTTGCCTTCTTTTCGATACAGGTTTAATTACACTCTCCTAACTGATCAAAATCTAGGAACTCCCAATAGAAGTAGAAAGATATTTATTTAAACGTCAAAACCATGTTTGCCACTCATAGTTCTAGTGGACTTGTCTTTCTCTGAGAGATGCACTTGCATATGTACTGATGTGTGAGAACCCATTATAGCTGCTAGATGTGGATACCTTAAAAAAAAAAATAGACCCCCCCAAAAAGCAAACCAAAAGAGACTGTTAAATTGCAAAGTCAAGAGCTCAGAAATAAGGAATAAGCAGAACTTTGGTTGAATGTGAAATCAAATTCTGTGCCCCCATAACAATAATTTTGGGGTTCTGGTACTGTTTCCCCGGGACCTTTACCTGTTCTGTGTTTAGGTTTATCGATACCCACTAAATGGATATATTTCTTAAAAATCTTTACTGTAAAATATCCAAACTGTGCACTGAATACTTAATTACTGTTTTCCTCCTGGGATCTCTCTAGGATGCTAATCACTGTATTAACGAACTGTTTCACAAACAATAAATAGCTTATCATAAGAGTTCGCTGCAGTAACCTCTTCTTCTGGATAAAATTGAGGCACAACACTACCAAAAGTGTTCACTACACATTCAAGATGAGCTATCTTAATTTCTTCCACTCTTACCTTTATAAACATGCAGGATTTTCAGAATCCAGTTCACACTGGCTTTATTTAATCTCAAAGCATTCTGAATTCTTGTAAATTGGGCTACAGGTTTCTGAAACTGAGTAATGGGCATAAGAATTAGTAGCCAAAACCCAACAATGAAGATACCTCATTTCTTGTAACACTTCTCTGATGGCTCTCCTGTATCATTAGGGAAACATTTGCTACACAGGTGCGTTTTACGCTGAAGCATGGATCTCCCTTACTCTTTAATTACTAGGGTTACCAGTTCCTGTTACAGGATACAGGATTTACACCATTTTACCACCTGTGTAGTTGTGGGCTTGGCTTAGCTTGCCAACACTAAAGCAAAATGATTCCTTTGAATTCACTCTACAGATGCTATTTAAAATTCAAATCTCCAAATTCTGGATTTTAACACAAGGTCAAAAATACATTTCTAGCCTCTGGATCCCATTCAACATTTAAGAATGATCACTCTATCTCTGTAAGCCATCTCTCCTCTGAGCTTTACTAGCCTATCAGGACAAGTTAATCCTCCTGCCTTTACTGGGCATTCAGGGTTACTTCTCTTGGGTCTCAAATAGTTCAGAAGCAATGTAGAGAAGTCTGTGGCATTTCTACTGCAATCTCAAAAGCTCTCATGCAGGGTGTTAAAAACCTCTGTTCTTAAACAAATGGAGTTCCACCTATGGTAGCTAAATCACTTTGCAACACATTTTGTTGCAAAACTGATAGCATTTCCCTGGCAAGCCGACAGCTCTGAATTATTATTTACTAGGAAATCTTTTGCACAGAACATAAAGAAGGTAATTTTTTTATTTGTCTTTATGCCGTTTTGTTTAAAGATCAAGTGAATAGCTCTGCTTGCACTCCCTGCAGCTTCAAATTATACTGCATACTTACCTTTAGCACTACCACAGTTGCCCAGGAAAAATGTGATGAGGTCCTGTTCCCCACAAAATTACTTGCCTGCATCACCTCATTAATGTGATGGGCCAATTTATCTTTAGATCAAAGGTGCTTAACTATTTGTCTGCAAAATAATTCATGGCCTTCTGCTGAAACTGGTGTATGAAAGTACAAGGAAGAATTAGAATTCCAGGAGCAGTTTTTCACACCAACAATCCCTTTAGAAACTAAAATGCTAGGTGAATACATGGAGGGGAAACAGGAATAATCACCAACTTCTTTACATCTCACATATTTTACAAACTGGCACATAACAGCAGGAAACCTGGTCAGGTGCTGTAAGGTGATTTTTTAACAGGACTAAATGCTTTCCCTTTCAGTTCTGTTAGAAATGCTCCTCTATGGAGGACACAAATCCTGCACTTATAGGTCTCATCTGTGGTCCAGGATCACAACATAAACCACCATCAGAGACGAACTATCAAAACATTAACTTCTCTTCATTGTTCAGGGAACTACTGGCCACTGGCTTCTTTAACCTGAACATATACTCACGTGGACATTAGACCCCAAGCAGCCCTGGTACCCCAGGCCCTAACGTGACAGCATGCTTTATGCAGAGGACAGACCACAGGTACAACACGATGGCTATGCTGTTTAATGCAGTACTTGAAATATCGCAGTGGAATGGCCTTGTAAAATTTAGGAAATTTTGTGTGTACATTTAGGAAATATTGCAGATGTCATTGAATTCCACCTAAGCAACCCAAGCTAACAAAACAGTCCAAAATAATTTGTACTATAAGGAACAGACTTGATCTGAAACAGTAGTAAGATCTGTCTGTGAAAAGGGACATGGCATTACCTACTATAAAAAACTTAATTGTCACAGGAAAAAAACCCACAACTATTAAAAAAAATCTGCTGTTTCCAGGAACTCATTTTTGGACTACAGCCTCTACAAAACAGTTCTTACAAGCTTCTTGATATGCCACCTCTTATTTTTAGGACTTTTACTTAATGAAATTTATTCAAATTGATTCCATTAATAGAATAGCTGATTGCAGAGTTGAATGAGCCTGTTTGTATTACCTGGAAGTCAATCTCAAAGCTTTTCAAAAAATCTCTGGAGAAATTCATCAAGCATAAAGAAATTCCACAGGGTATATGCAGAAATAAAATGGGCCTAGATTAAAACACCAAGTGCTTCTGAATTTCAAATAAGGCAATAAATATATAATTTTGTCCAAAAAAAGGGAAATACACAGCTTTACCAGATTTTACCACAAAACCAAAACCCAGTATTAATGCTCACCCTCAAACCCAGATGATTATAAGGTTTCTACATGCAGGCAAGAATAAAGCGAATAATGAAATTATGAAGCATGAAAATATATTTAGAAAGGCTGGTTGTACTGTATTCTAAATGCAGTATATATTATATCCAAAAGGCAACTACATAACTATTCGTTACCTTGTGACAGCTATTTGCTCCCTTGGGATACAACAGTATTTCAAGAAAATAATTAAAATTACTGGCCAAAGTTGTAGAACATTCTTGCATGCATCTCCATAAACTCAATGGCTAGGACACTTTTTTTAGCAAATAAGAGATTCATCTCCCAACCCATACTATACCTTATTAAGGACAGAGACTCAATACTCAGATTACATATCCCATAAATATTCCAAAAATTCTTGAACGTCACTGGTCACAAGAACATACTTCATATTACAAACTCAAACTAAATAGGGAAAAAACTGATGTTCCCCAGGGCTCAGTACTGAGGAGAGTTCTTTTTAAACTCTATCAATGGTCTGAACAATAGAGCCCAGCCTCAGTAAGTATGCAGATGTTGGGCTGGAGTGTTGAATTGCTCGAGGGTAGGAAGTCTCTACAGCGGGATCTGGACAGGCTGGATTGATGGGCCAAGCCCAACTGTTTGAGATTCAACAGGGCTCAGTGCTGGGTTCTGCACTTGGGTCACAACAGCCCCAGGTAACACTACAGGCTTGAGGAAGATTGCCTGGAAAATAGCTTGGAGGAAAAGGACTTTGAGGCGCTGATAAACAGTTGGATGAATATGAGCCAGCAGTGTCCCCAGGTGGCCAAGAAGGCCAACAGCATCCTGGCCTGTATCAGGAATAGTGTGGCCAGCAGGACTGGGGAGGCAATGGTCCTCCTGTACTCAGCACTGGTGAGGCTGCACCTTGAGTTCTGTGTTTGGTTTTGGGCCCCTCACTACAAGACCCTGAGGTGCTGAAGTGTGTCCAAAGAAGAGCAATGAAGCTGGTGAAAGGTCTAGAGCACAAGTCTTCTAAAAAGCAGTTGAGGTAATGGGGATTGTTCACCCTGGAGAAAAGGAAGCTGAGGGGAGAACTTGTCACTCTCTACAACTACCTGGAAGTAGGTTGTAGCCAGGCGGGTGTCAGTTTAATCTCCCAAACAACTAGTGAGAGGACAAGAGAAAATGGCCTCAATTTGCACTGGGGATGTATAAATTGTACATTAGGAAAAATTTCTTCACTGAAAGGGTTGACAATCGTTTGAACAGGCTGCCCAGGAAACTGGCTGAGTCACCATCCCTGGAGGTATTTAAAAGAAATGTAGATGTGGTGCTGAGGGACATGGATTAGTGCTTGGACTTGGCAATGCTGCATTGATGGTTAGACCATTAAGATCATTAGAATGATCTTAAGGATCTATCCCACCAAAATTATTCTATGAGTCTATGATTTTTTTCTCTCTTCCATGTGATTAATTTTTGCATGCCGAGAAATTAAATCAGTACCCTCTCAGCATTCTAACACCAATAAAACACAGCAACATTGAAGTCATACGTAGCAGAAGCTAATGAAAAAAAATTGATTTCCATGAATTTAAAGAGGTTCAATGAAATTCCAGTTTTGCCCCTACACTGGTCCTTGGTTTATGGAGTAGGCAGTTTCAACCTATACTCCCTTTTTTGAAATGTATCTTTGTAGATAAGGTTATGTACTTTATTATATCTATTCACAAACTGTGTATCCATATAGTGGTAAAATACATTTTCTTATGAAATAAAATAACTTCAGAAGGAAAGCTATCCATATCAGGCATCTTGTATCACCTTTGACTGAAATTACTAGATTGAATTTAATCAGCCTCCAAACCCAGAACTGGACTTTGCTCATGTGGTAACAGTTCACAAATTTAATCTATTAGATCATATTTCTTTCAGCCATTTAGGAGTAAGTCACAGGACAAAATTTTCAGAAGCAAGCATTTGAGTTGGAGGTCTCTTCGTATGGATTTGTACCTAAGACAAACTGAGTGATTCACCTTGAAGAGCAGTTAGTTCTGGATACCTAAAAATGCAGTCCACTCGGAGACAAGCACCCCTAATTGTGTATCATGTTAATGAAATTACATAAGGAAATTAAGGAGACAGTAAATCTCTAAAAATCTGTACTATTTATTTTGACAAGGATAAATGTTCCCCTTCTATTAACAAAAGGAAAAAAAAATCAAAATATATTGCATTAACCTTACATTCATGTTCACCCATTCATAAGATGTTTATTCCTTGCCTGTTGATAATGCTCATTACTAAATAGCTTTTAGTCTAAATTCCTGTGCATTTCTATGTTCTGTCAAGTCAAATGAAATAACGTTCTGGTGAACTTCTATCAGTAAATGGGAATTATAAATGACAGTAAATTGCGTGTCTTTATGATTTTTATGTCATGGCTGAGGAACAATAATTATCTTACCACAGACTATGTAATTTCTAGCTGTTAATTGATTTCCTTTTGTGCAATGTGCATGTCTGTTTTCTTAATAATGAACTGTTAGCCACCAACCTCTTTTCTCTTTTTCCTTCCTTACTACAATAAGCAGGTAGTTCAAATAAAAAAAAAAAAAAGAGAAAGAAAAGATTAAAGGTTGATTAACATCTAATATGCTAAACTTGAGACAGACTTTCAAGGAGCTAGCTGTTAATCTTTTCAAGACATCATCAAAACCAGGACAGGATATATTGGGGGCTGGGGGGTGCTTTCCCTGCCATGTGAAAGAAAATGACGGTAGAATCCTTGCAACTGAAAAGCTAGCCAACCCAAACCAGACCCGTTAATGCAACACAATATCCACTGTGTATGGGATAACTCTGAAGACTGTCTTTATGAAAATATTATGCTGAGCTATTCAATTACCTCTGACACAATTCCTCCTTCAGTTGTGATATACTGTGATAATCAAAATCACTTGTCTCCAATCCTCAACTTGCACTTCAAAAATTAGTTATGGAGCCTCTGTCTAGACAGACTATTCACCTACAGTGCACTATTTTAATCTACTCGTATGGCTGAAAAGTCCTACGCTATCCTCCAAATATAACTCATTCATTTACTTCAGGCATCAACAGATTCCATTGATCTTGGTTAAATCATTTTAATTGATTTATTCATGTGCAAAACAAACTTACTCAATTATTCTATGCAAACACAGTCAGTTTCCAGATCATTGCATTTTTACATATTTATTCACCAATTTGGATAATTCTTTGATGCACTGTAGCACTAGAGACTATGTTGGTGATAAATGGTTATATAAATCTCAGTGAACTCACCAACTGTTTAAAATGGGTGAAAATGAAAAAATAAAAAGGCATAGAAATTTGAGAATGGCTTAGAAAAACCTTGTGAAAACGAGGCAAGGATCTTTTCTCACAAGTGAGTGACAGTTCTAGGTAAGTGATTTCTTCTGTTCCCAGGGTATTTTTGGCTCCCTATTTGGTCACCATTTCCTTATATTTTAGTATTACATCTTGCATAGAAGTTATCTTTCAACTTATTTATGAAACTAAGTCTGTCAGGCTTGCTTCCCTGCTTGCTTACACTAGGACAAACCAAGGTTAATGGTGGAAATAAGCCAAGTCATTTTAGTATGCAACAAAAGGAGGAACAGAGGACCTAAACTTTTTATCAAATACGTGACTTTACCCCATAAAAGACCTTGCTAGGTCATTTTCCTTTGAAAACAATAAAAAAGGTGTCATGGCCTTCAAACACAGCAGCTAAGGACCATGAGCTTAGGATGGCTGGGCAAGTGAATTTGTCGAAGTGCAGCCCCTGCGAATTTTGTACTGGCTGTCATCTTTAAGGATGTATTCTGGTTTGTCATCTCTACTGCAAATTCTGATTAATTGGCTAGTGGATGGTTTAGAAAGTTGATAAAGGATGAAGACATCTGTATTCCTTAAGACAATTGCTTTGAAAGCTGCTAATAACTGCTCTTAAGTTATGCCTGAGAATGGGACCAAATTCCAGCTAAATGCACGTTATAAATCTCTCCAACACTGGAGATATTGCAGTACATTAGCTTATTGAATATTACTCTAAATGGTTGTGTGTCTGAGCTAACAGGGCTGTTCTTTATAAGAATATTGGTATTTATTTGATCAGTTGCAATGTTGATGGTGCCTTGTTGCAAAGGCCATGAAAGAAATTTAAGAAATTCAAGGGTCTGGATGCGGAAAAAAACCCCATTGTTCTGCTGCCATTAATCTGTATATGTGATTCATTCTAGTTCCAAAGTCAAGATGGCAACGGAACACAAGCAGGAACTTGTCTGTAACCCTAAATCCTCTGAGTAGTGGACACTATTAGATTTTGTACCCCAGAAGAAATATATGCTATTTCTTTAAACCTGGGTCATTAAAAAGTACAAGCTACTTGGTGGAGGGTTAATATAGGATACAATTGCTAAATCTAGGTTATGTGAAAATTGTGATTTAGGAAATACTTCCTCCCCTTGGCTTACAATGAGGTAATTTCCTAAGTCCACCTTGGTTTTATTTCCCTTAAATCCAAAGCTATTTAATTTTGGTGGGAAAGCAAAACTACTTTGTGCAGTTATGAAAGACCAAATTTCATTTACAACAAAACAAAGACAGGGCTATACTCCTAAATATTATATTCATCTAAATATCTGTGGAGCATGCCAGGCACTCAGTTTCTCTTCAGCAATATTGCTAGGCTTCTGTTTCTACTGGAGTGATAAAAAGCAACACAACAGAATCATCTACAGGTTAACTTCTTTTCTTGCCTTCTAACTTACTAACACATGCTTGCAGCTATGGAGATTAAGTGATTAATAGAACGTTTAACCAAATCTTTAATTTAACCTTTTCCCTGTTCATGACAAAAGAGAAGCAGCAGAGTCCAAATCGTCCAAGTGAGCGCAACACCAGTGACTCAGGGAGTACAGACCTTCTGAAATGAGCACATGGAGCTCTACAGTGTTGGTAGATGTGCCCAAACTATGTTGGTACTACAAACTTAGCAGCTCAAACCCAACCAGGACATAGGCCTTGTAGCACAGTGCTGACTATTGCCATTTGAGCGTTCACTGGTACCCAGCTGTTTAGTTTAACATTTGCTTGCTTCAGTCTACCTGAGCTGCAGCCACACCACCGCACTGTACAGTAACTCAAATCCTTGTTACCTTCCCATGGGTATATTGCCTTCCCCAACAGTAGCAGTAGCTTTTCCAGAGGAGAAACCTGGAGGAACTAACTGAAGTAGCAAAGCCCAGCTGCTCAGGGAAAGGCTTCTGCTCATTCAAGCTGCAATTCTGCTCTGAAAACATGGTGGATCAGACAGAAGCAAAGGCCTTGTGGCGGTGAGATGCAACACCTTTCCCTAGTGGAATAGCTACTTTAGCTTTTATGCCCCAGTCAATGGACAGCCTGTGCAAGTACTGCACTTCCCTCAGCTGCAGAAGTCACAACAGCTCAATTTACCTACCGTGGGGCTATGCTCATCTCTTCTTACAAGGTATATTCATAAGCTGCTCTCCTAAAACAGTCTGGAGTATTCAGGGTTAAGGGGAGAAAGTGCAGTTGTTCATTATGTTTAATGTCACACTAAAATGTTTTATTACAGAAAAAAAAAGTGGAAATTAAGATTTGTATACCCTTGTTCAACAGATGCCAGTTAGAAAAACAGTACTCACAGTTTTTTATGTCTGGCAGTGTTTGTTTGGGTCCACAAATTAGAGAGCAGCTGTAATATGGAACATAATAGCTTAGAGCTCAATTCACAGAGCTCAAGTTTGTCCAGCTCTCCTGGCAACCTGGCAATTCTAGAAACACGTAGTTTACCCAAACCAATTTCTCTTTAATGGAAAAGAAAACTTAGCTAACAGTGCTGAAAGAAATAGGATTTTCAGTCTGATTTTACTGTCACTAAAGCAGAGTACACAAAAGAGAAAAGAACTATAAATTCACAAATGAGGTAGAACTGTGCAGGATTAAAAGAACTGCTTGGTTCCCAAAGAATTCATGAAAACTGAGGAAGAGGGTGGAGGTTAGTAACTGCAGGATGGACTATGCACAGTAATACCAGCAGCCATATTGACTTTTCTTACATTAAATAGCTTTGTACAATTAATCTACTCTCACTCACTGGCTTAGCCCTCCAACCAAACTTCTTTAGAGAAAGCAGCTGTTCCTCTTGAACACCCTGTTGCTTGCACTATTACATAAAATCACGGCAAAACTATTTGTTCTAAGTACAGAGGCTTTATTTTTTTATCAATTGGATTTGAAAAAGTGCATGTGGTCTACTGCTAATTAAGACTGTGTGGGTAGCTTATCCAAATGCGATAGGGACTACAGGTTTCCATAACACCCTGATCTGGCGATAATTAATCATGACAAGGATCCTGTTGAGCTGAGAGTGATTAGTTCCAGCCTCATTAAAGGTCATGCTGGCTACAGTTTTGGGCTTCATCAGATAGATCATGTTATCGTAGACAGAAAATAATTAAAGATGACGCAAAAGTGTAAAGCATGTACATATTTTTCATCTCAATAGCATAAAGTGCAAAAATACTTACACCAAAGATCTGAACTTATTCCAAGGAACTAAATAGTGTCAAAACAATTTATCTGAGAGGAAAAGAGATGAGAAAGCTATTTTTAGAGATACAGTGAAGTTAACTAAGAATAGTATCATGCTACCATGGTGCAGAGGAGATAATTATGCTATATAAATTAAGTCTACCTCCTGGTAGTAATGCCAGATGAACCCCCTCAATGCTATTTCAGCCTTGTCAGCCACCCAAGCAGCACATTTTGGCAGACCACACAGGCATTTTCTGACTATTACGAGGTCAGGAAACAGTGTGTCAGAAAGGTAATGAGAAAGGCAAGCTATCATGGAAGACTGTCCTTTCTCCATCTCCTGGTTTGCCAGACTAGCTTCTGGAGCTGCCAGGCTCTCTCCTGCAATTCCCCAACACTTGACATTTTTTAGTGGGGTTAAATCTTCTGAATTATCTTAGTAAATGACACATATCACTAGAGGTGGCACCTTGTAGAGATCTACCACAGCCTCTGTGCTCTTATAGTCATCCTCCTCTTCCAGTTTCCACTGTGCTTGCCGATGCTTCTCTAACAGCTCATGGTAAGCCTAAAAGAAACACAACAGGTGTAGTTAAATAGCTGAAAAGGTTTTGATAGCTTCTTGTAATCCTCTCCTTCCCATGTATCATCACAGAAGTATGTGCTTATCTGGAACCATGACTCAGAGAGAAATCAAACTTCCCTTGCCACCTTAATTTCAACATATCCAGTCGTGAGTATGAAACTCCATAGCTTCAGCAATTTCGGATTAATTAATATGTATCTAATCCTGGAAAACATATTAAGTGATCTGATTTGCAACTTGCTTTTCTGTTTATGAATATAACTTTATCACAGCCAGTACCATCAGGTGCAAAAAAGCCATTCTTGCTGCAAAATAGCAAAATCTTAGTTACAGCTCCACAGGGTTTTTGCACTGGGGCCAGTTACCATGTCCCAAAAATACCATCAGATGACACTGCCTAAAAGGCTGATCTGTGATAAACCTATGAGAAAGGACTAAATCAGGACCAAGTGGGAATGCAATTTTTTTCAAGCAGGGACTGTGTGTGGCCTTGTGTGCTGTAATGGAAGACTGGATTTCACAGTCAAATATCTCATTCTATAGACAAATGAGTGATCTTATATATAAATATTCTGCATTTTTTTTTAAACTGCCACGTGCTTTCTTATGTTCTCATGGTAAATATGTAATGCATTATTTAATAATAAATTTCTTTATTAGGTATGGCAATATGGCTCTTGTAAAGAGCACAAAAGTGCTCAAACTTTTCATCTGTGGACACTTGGAGAGTTGGGACTTGAAAATTCACACCATGAAACCATATTTTACAAAACCTTTTACAAGTTAATTGCTGAAACTTGTATGTCCTCTAGGAGTAGGGCTGGGCAAGACTGTCTTAATGTAACTGTCACTTTTTGGCTTTTGTGCTTCACTTCATTATTCCTGTATTCTCTTCCAGTAAAAATAAAAAAAAAAAACCACCAAACCCCCAAATGGAAATGCTCCTTTTCCAGTGGGAACAGGGAATATAGGGACTCTAACCTTTACTATCTAGGCCATTCTATCATGTAAAAAAAATCAGAGCTGCAGCAATTAAATCATTACCATTGCCTTCAGAAGAAAGAGATGTGGATAAAGTTCACCACAAAATCCACGTTCTTAATTAGCAACCACTTAAAATTCAGCAGAAAGGTCAGTTACTGCTGAGACTACTACCATGGTTCTGCGAGCCCTTTGATGAGGTGGATGGTAGATGGCACAGAAGCAATGTGCATTTATGGGTACAACTCTATGCCCATGGTGAAAATTCAGGACCAAGCCCTTCACTGCTAGCTTACCTATGAAACAGGTTAAAAATCGTTCCTAATGCTGAGAGGATTGTTTGTGCAAAATAATTACTGAAATACTTAAGTCAAACCATGGGAAATGCACATATAGATATATATGTTTCTTATTGTACAAAGCGTTTCTGGAAGGAAGACCCTACTGTAGGACAAAAGGCACCTCCACTATGGTCACAGACAGGTTTAAATGTCCCACAGACATAACACTAAGTCTCATTTATGTTCTGTCCTGCAGCATAAAGTGCAAGTTGCCCATTCCTCTCAGTCTGTCATAAGCAGATCATTAGTCTACAGATTATCTATGCATTATTTTTTAGCTTTCTATGATGTACAGAATAAAGCATCTCTTAAAACTGTGTGGCTCTGACTTTGTAGAGGAGGTCTTAATACAAAATTTCTAAGTTGCGTTTAATGAAGCTGGAATGTGTCCAAGAGTTTTGAGTTATGTGTATAAAGAAAACCCATTCACAAGTGCTCAATGACTACAAAAATGTGTGATAGAATAATTTCTCTCAAAGTCATGAAAAGCCAAAGAAGTAAAAAGTGCTTTCTTGTTTTCAAGTGCCTGGAACCATTTGGTTTGAAGTGAGGTGCTGCCAGACAGGTGTTGCATACAAGAACAGTAACAGCCTTATTCAAGTCATACAATATAATGAAAGAACTTGGCCCTGCAATACAAAATTGCACTGTTGAGATCAATAAATTTTGACAGTGTGCTACAGCTAGAATCTGGGTCTTCTCATATAGTAATTTATCTAAGTTATTAGATTTCATCAAAGGTTTAATGCTGCTGGATGTAACCACTTTAACCTTAAATTATTTATTTTCATCAAAGTTGAGGATTGATTTTTTTTTTTTATTTCTTAATAACTAGTGTCTGTAGTTCTCAGCAGTTATAGGAGTTCTGCTGGTCTCAGCATTTATAGCCAAGGACTCTGACTTCATATATATACTCTGAGCAGTAACAATAGAGCTCTACAGAAAACATGGCCAAGAGAACATTACACTGATCATTGTATGCCATATTAAACTACCTAATGCAAACCTTCTCTAACATATCCTGCCAGTAATTATAATGAGTTTTCCCTCTGCTTATGTACAATTTGATAGCCTTTTGAGCCTCAGTAACCTCTTTCATAGAAAAGCAATTAGATGAGTACAGTCTGTTTTCTTCTGTAATACTGGCCAGAAACTTTCCTCCTGAGACTTCCTATATTGAACCAAACACACAGTATCTAAGTAAAAGATATTTTCTACAAAACATGCAATCTAACATTAAACCCCTTTGGCATTTTGTTCCAGTGTGGCAAGATAAGAGGCAACAGCAAGCCTGACCTAGCCTAGCTCTGCTACTGTACATGAGTCTCAGGATAACTGAAAAATCCCAAATTTATGGAACTGGGAGAAGTCTGTGATATAATTTGCCTTAGAAACTAGTTGCACACTGAAAATAAGCTTTTATGTGCTCACCTTAAGAAAATCATGAGCATCTTCAATATGAAAAGTTCTACTCAGGAGATCCCCTTGTTCAGCCTTCTGTCTTTGCTTGAATTCTTCTCTCTTCTCTGCACGGCATTCCAGTTGTTTCAAGATCAAATCTTTACTTTGCTGGATACATTCTGGAATATAAACCACTGCTGATTAGATACTACAACTTCATGGGGAGAAAGCAGCATCTGCTACTGTCATACCACATAAGCTCAGAGAAACCTGTTAGTAAGTGAAATAGGCAACTAATTACCATGCAGTATCTCAAATTTGATTCTTACCCTGATGGTCTTTTTAGGTCTTTTAGGTAAGAACTTTTGGGTTCTTACATGACACTTAAATTTATCAGGCTTTTTGATCACTACCACCCTGCACCCTCCCTTTCACTGCTGCTGATGCAAGGGCAACAAGTTAATTCAAGAACACAGACTCCTACCTGCAACAGCTCAAACCTCCCCCTCCTGCTCTGGTGCGGTGTTTCAGTCCCAGGCAGTGGCTGAGCACCACGTGCCACTCACACATTCCTCTAACGAGGAGAAAAACAGAGTCCACACACACACACACCAAAAATGAATTGGGATAAGGACATTTAACTGACCAGCATTATGAGAGAGTAATAACAAGAGCCCACAGCAAAAATCACACAGACACAGCTGGTGATAATGCTGAGCACTTTACCAGTCCCACAAGATGATGACACAGAGCACTGGAAGGACTGACCAGCTAACAAACAGCACTCAGACTGCCTCAGAGCCACCCCAAACCCTGCCTCTGCCAGCTCAGCCCCTTTTATAGAAACTCATGAGTATCAGGGGTGTGGGAACAGCCTTGGGTGACTTAGCTCACCTGTGCTGGCTGCTGGGGGAGGGAACTCCACCCTGTCTGGAACCAGGACATTTGGGTAGGTCCAGAAGCTGCTCATTACCTAATTGCAGATATGCAAATACTGCTGCAAGGACAGCAGCAGTAACATACAGAAAGGACAAAAAGGGAGCAGCGCTTGTTCAGATTACCTTGAACTGGCATGCAGCCATACCAGGCTTCCATAGTGATTTGTCTAGGAATCTGCAGCACAAGTTATCAAGGTCCCTCTGATATTTTGCTAGTAATGTGAAATATTTGGGACCAGTTCTTTCCTTCCTTCCTTCCTTCATCTTTCCTACATTCCAAGCAATTTATAAATTCACTAATCTATTTGGAATCTGTGCTGCAAAGTGGAATCAGTGCTTGCAATGTTCTGCCATTACTTCATGTCTCATTGCCTGTCTATTTAAAAACTTCACTCTTTTCTTCCACCCACTCCGTCCCAGATCAGTACTTCACTCCTGACATGGGCAGCTAAATGGGAACACAAAAAAATAGCCACCTGGAGCTACTGTACTGCCATCACATCATACTGCTTTATCTATGAGAAATTATTATGATGAGAAATAAGAGTACAGTACTGCAGCACTGAGCATATTACTTACTCTCTATGCTAATTTATTATGCTAATCCACATGCTGATGATGCACTGATAAAACACTTGGAAGTGCACTGAAAGCGCATGCAAGAAAGCGTGTAATAAAAATGTCATCTGAACAAATGAAGCAACTATTATTTTTAAACACTACTTGATTCTTTACTACTTCCCTATTTGCTTACTAGGAGCAAGTCTGACTTGCTTTGTGTTCTCCTTGTGAATTATAGGTACCATTTAACTTCACAGAATCACAGAATATTAGAAGTTGGAAGGGACCTTGAAAGATCATCTAGTCCACCCCCTCTGCCTGAGCAGGATCACCTGGATTAAATCACAAAGGAACATGTCCAGATTGGTCTTGAATGTCTCCAGAGAAGGAGACTCCACAACCTCTCTGGGCAGCCTGTTCCAGTGCTCCATCACCCTCACAGTGAAAACATTTTTTCCTTATACTCACATGGAACTTCCTATGCTCCAGCTTGGACCCATTGCCCCTTGTCCTATCACTGGCCATCACTGAGAAGAACCTGTCTCTGTCCTCCTGATACTCACCCTTTAGATCACCCCTCCATCTCCTCCATGCTAAAAAGACCCAGCTCCCTCAGCCTTTCCTCATAAGGAAGGTGTTCCACTCCATCATCTTGGTGGCCCTGTGCTGGACTCTCTCAAGGAGTTCTATGTCCTTCTTGAACTGAGAGGCCCAGAACTGGACACAATATTCTTTTACAAGCCTATAAGCAAGGTCAACATACATGAAAATGCTATACTCCAGATTTCTTACTATCTACTTATCTATCTATCTATCTATCTATCTATCTTACTACTATCTAGGAGTTTGAAAATGCTCTTCTCCACAGGCTGTACTAACTATAATATATAGCAACATAGAACTATAAATACCTACTTTGCACAGAATCAAGGCCTTGTCAGTGTTACTTTTGCTTTGGAACAAGAGAAACTTGACAAAAAGGGGCGAAAACACCCACAGATGAATATTTATGCTTAAGGAATGTTAGTGGCTATACCTATGCAAGACTGAAGTAGTCATGCCAGTTTTAGAAGCAAACACCCATCAAATAATCTGTATCACAGTGTAAATAAATTCAAGAGTATCAGAAAACCATTCACATGATTAATTTTTTAAAGCAGAGCAGGTCTGCATCATGGGAATCTGGATCAGATAAAATGACTAGCTTATTAGATCGAGACCAGTGGATATTGTCTACCTTGACTCTTGACTTCAGCAAGGCTTCTGACAGTCTCCCATGAGATCCTCATAGAAAAGATGATGATGTAGAGGCTGGATGAGCAGACAGTGAGATGAACTGAAAACCTACGCTGAGTCCATCTGTAAGTCAGTAGTGAGTGGTGTAGCCCAGAGGTGAGCATTGGGTCCAGTCCTGATCAGTATCTTCATTAATGACCCAGATAAGATGGGAAGAGTACACCCTCAGCAAGTTTGCAGACAGCACAAAAAATGTGAGGTTTGGCAGATACAACAGAGGGACATGGTACTCTCCACAGGGTCCTTGAGAAGCTTGAGAAATGGGCAGATTTAAATCTCAAGAAGTTCAAAAAACGGAAGTGCAGAGTTCTGCACCTGGGGAAGAACAACCCCACGTACCAGGACATGCTGAGGGCCACCCTGCTGCAAAGGAGCTTGGCAGGAAAGGATCTGGGGATTCTGGTGGACACTAGGCTGAACATGAGACAGCCATGTGCCCCTTCTGCAATGAAGAAGGAAAATGGCATCCTGGGCTGCATTAGGCAAAGCATTGACAGCAGGATGAGGGGGGTGACCTCCATAGGTACCTTCCAACCTCAACCATTCTGTGATTTTGTGAATTGCTGACCATGAGATATCGACTAAGTGAACTGCAGAGTAAGTTCATAGTAATGCCCGAAACAAGATCTAGAAGGCTTGAAGCCAAAGTTCCTATTCTAAGCATCCATCCTTCACAGTAATAGTGTTCTTGGCCAATTTCTGTATACATTTTTAAAACAGAGGGGTATAAGGCTAGAAGGCATAGTAATTTAATATTTAATATTTAATACAATAACAAGAACTCACATCCATATTTAAGTTATGAGCTCTGGTCTAAGTACTCACCATTACTGAAATGTGCCAGCTGTTCCCAGAAGGCTTTGTGCAAATCCGTTAAAAGTTCCTCTTTTTGTCGGACGGAGAGATTATTCTTTACAGTTAAATGATCCAGAATATTTGATACTGCATTTAATCTACACTTACATTCTTCTGGTGTATAGGACTTCAGTGAATCGACCATTTTCACCATAAACTCCCAGTTGAATAACCTGTCCTGAACGTCCTAAACCAAGC
Organism: Heliornis fulica; assembly: GCA_013399135.1. NCBI lineage: Eukaryota > Metazoa > Chordata > Aves > Gruiformes > Heliornithidae > Heliornis > Heliornis fulica. Next base: position 684,842 of record VXBZ01005777.1, read on the forward strand.
ATTTAAAAGTTCTGTTTAGAAACTAAGAACAGGTCTTGGTTTGTGCTTGTCTTTTCATTGAATTATCTGTTCCCAAAATATGCAGAAAACCACAAACACTTCTCAGACTATGTGAATAACAATCTGCATGTACCTAAATATTTCTTAAAACCTTGACTGGTGTAGGATAGCAGTAGGTTTATATCACATGTTCAATTGCAAGAGCTAATCTAAAACTACTTCAGATGTTTTTCATTATCTGTAGCTGTCAAGAAGACATTGAGGCAGGAGAAGAGAACAACAAGCTTGCAGAACAAGATTTAAATACACCGGTATAGGCATTCATTTTGAAATGAGGACACATCTGATTTTGATACTGTTGGGATTCCCCCAAGTATAAAATCAACTAGAGTCCAATAAATAAGTAGAAATTAGTATAACTGCTATAGCCTATCAGCTTTCATCACACTATTAGAGAAGCAGGCCATGACTACAGATGAGAGCAAGATTACCTGGGTGAAACTGCAACTACACTAGACAGTGTTGCAAGGTTAGAAAGAGTGTGACAATTACTGAAGTCAAGGAATACAACAATAACCTTTGCAATGAGATGCAAGCATCACAGTGACTTCAGATAGGAGTATGTCCTGTATGTGTATCTAGACACATCATGCGTCACATCAGCCCATGTGAAGGAATTTACTGTACTGGTATGGGTCAAATGTGATCAGCTGCAAGGGCTACTTTCATACCTGGCCAGCTCAGTCTGCTTAGCTGCTCCAGTGCAAAACCAACAAGCTAATAAGTACCATATCACTTTACCTCTAAGGCAAAAAAGGCTAGTTATCCATTTATTCAAAACATTACTAATAAATTTACTGTGCCAGATTCTGACTGTGCTGTTAATCTATAAGTTCCACACAATTCTTTTGGTATGAAAAGCAAATAAATGATCTGTTAGAGTTAGCACAACATAAGACACAGTGCTGATGCATTTATAAATATATTTTTCCCCCTAAAGTCTGTATCACTAAGGGGTGTTAAAGGGCTTCAATATCAGTTAGTCACTGCACATACAGAAACACCTTCAAATCTAAATTATGATTTCCCAGTCAAAGTTAAATACTTTGAAAAAAAAGAAATGTATTAATGCCCAAGATAATGACTCTCCTTCATCATTACATCTAGTGCTCTTGGTCCTGGATCACTTTTTCCTGAAGAGTATTCTGAGAATTAGAACTCAAGTGAAGACTTCACTCTCTCGTGAGCCTTCATAAACTGCAATGGAAGTTGAGCTCTTAGGCAAAAAAGCCAAAAGAGACAATGAAAGTAAACAGCCTACAACATTCCTAAGTCAGGACTGACAGACTCTGTATACTTGCTTCATGCTATGTGTTCAGATTGACTATATCTCTCTCAACGATTCTTTCTGTACCTTACCATTGCCTTCAAATCTTGAGATTCACTTAATAAGCCTTCTACTGCAATCATCATCTTGGTCAGATCCACTGTTATTTTTGTTGCTTTGGCACTTGAACATTTTGATTGGTCCAAAAAAGCCTGCTGGGCTTTGTCAGTCTGCTTCCAGAAAGCTTCTACCTGTGGAATATCAATCAAAAAACAATACATGTTCCCTCATTAATCATCTAGTATTCTATTACAACAAGAGGCATGAGTTTACAGAGATGCAAGTCACTGAGACTCAAGTTAATATTCAGTATTAGTTAAAGTGAACATTTTTCAACACTGAAGAGCCTATTTAATCTATAATACACATGTTGGTGGCATGTAAGCAGTAGGTCAACCTTAACCTTGTTAAATGTTATTCTGTATCACTCAGAATTTATTGTTAGTTCACCACATATTTTATCTATAAAAGCCTACTATGCTTGCATTAATGGGAAAACTAAAGAAGATTAAACATGCAGCCCTTTTTTTCTTTCTGAGAAGTGTATTTAGCTATAGGAGCAGGCACTCCAGTCAGGCAAGATTTTTGCTAAAAAAGGAAAAATGAGAATTGTCAAGTTTTCACTATCTAAGCCTTTCATAGCACATGCTACATAAACATTTTATTAACTGCGCTGGAATTAAGTACTTTATGCAGCATCAGCACAGCCTATTTGCCTATTCTGATATATTACCATTTAATAATCTTTAGTAATCTCTAGTTTTGGGCTCCAATCCCATGGACACCTAGGACTGTGAACAACTGTGAATATTCTGTGGTCTTTTATGTTCTTCTTACTAGTACACATAAAGATAAGAAAATGTATACATCACCAAAATTTTTATTAAGCATCTCTGAATTTTGCAAAAACAAACTGGAACTACAGCATCTGTGAGTATGGCAAAAACCTTCTTTATGTAACTGAGGGAAGAGTGGATTAGTTCAAGGTCCTGATCTATATGAATATAGGGCATTAATGTACAGGGCAATAATTTTCAGCATGATGAAAAGCATCTGCTGGTGCAGGAGTGACAGACCCACTGAAGGATGACTGCTGCTGCTGAATAAATGCCTCATGTTTCTCAACAAGGCTGTCAGGAGTTTTTATGTGACCAACTCTGGAGAACTCCAAACAACTAATTTTTCAAAGAGAAAAGTTAAATTGCAAAAGAAACCTGACACAGAGGTTGTTGCCAGGACTTCTACTGTAAAATGAAAAGCACAGAGAATCACAAGAAAGGTAAGAAAATTCCTAGTGAAACATTTTTTAATGTCTGATGGCTAACTCTGCTATGAAAACGGCCCAAGGCTGAGATGATGGGCTGTTTAGTTCAGGGCTGAAGTGCCACAGTCAATCAGCACAGGCAGCTCACAGAGCCATCAGTCTGAATAGTCAGTCTCTCATTTTCATCAGCAGTGAATTTGCTCAACCCTTAAAAACAGGACTGGGAAGAAGAATGTCTTTTAGATTACTCAGTTTACTGGAAAATATTATGCAGCATATTCTTAACCTCCAGTTTTATAGCCTCCAAGACACAGTGAAACTATTGTAGAGAAAAAACCCTCAAACATAGCTCCACTTTGAGATTTAAATCTCCACTCTCAATCTATACTTTTTACATTAAAAAAAATAATATGCAGAGCTACTAAGGCAAAATGTCTTGCTAAAGTAAATCTGCAAAGTGTCCTAAAATTATATTCTTAGTAATTAATGCAGCTTTAAAATGTTTTATAATCTCTTATTACTCTCTTAGTTATGGAGGACTGAAGAACACAAGGTGGTAGGATAATATTCCTTAAAGTCAGAATATACCCAGGCTTGAGATAAATCTTATCATCTGACAAGCAACAGACATCTCTCAGTTGTAATAAACAGTGGTTGTATAAATAACATACTAGCTATCAAAGGGAGCTGGAGATACTTTGCTGGAGCAATGTAAAAGCGTTTCCAGGACTTATGCACATCTAAAGTACTAACTGTGGACTAGTCAACACAACAGTTACAAAAAAGAGCCCAAACATTCCCCATCAAAAGAATAACATTAAAATAAAATTTTAGGAGAGAAAAAATAGATAGTTACATTATCTATTATGTGCTCAGAATATTCTCTTTCTCTCCTTTCTAAGTCTTCTACAGTCTGGTACTCTGAATTATGGGTTCCTGACATCTCAGTATTCTGAAGTCTAGAGTCAAGTTGTTTCTGTAATTCTTCAAAATCCTGGGGAAAAAAAAAAGCAGAAAACCAGACATGATTTCTAAATTTGAAGGTTAAAATGTATGTCACCTGTGGCTCATGGCTAAGTGAACTGAACAAGAGTATTCTCAATGTTTTGTCTCAGGCCTCTGAAGCAGTCAAAGAAAACTGAAAGTATATATGTACACCAGCTCTGAACTACTCTCTCTACAAGTACATACATTTCCAGTAGTATGTCAGAACTGTTGTCAATTTCTACTGAATTAAAATTTTAGTTAACACTGCTCCATGAGCTAATAATCTTTTGAATCTATGCACAAATAGTTTTATTTTAATGCATGTGCATCTCAAATGGCAGCTGAGTGTATACATTGTGTTTGGAAGCACAGCAAGTAACTAACTAGGTATGAAAACTGGACAGTACTTCCTGCAGAGCACTAGCACACCTGAATGAATACACCTGTAGTGCTCACAAGGGATGAACTACAGGCTACATGATTTATGTGACATCCCAACCCAAAGGCTGTCATGTTTCCAAGACATTTCTTTCCAAAACTCACAATACAGGAATCCCATGCTGACACTTAAAACAACTGGCCTGCTCCAGCAATTACTGCATTTAATAAAGAAGATTTAGTCTTTGTCTTCAACAGCTCAGTTAAGCACATGAAGACAGCGATGCCATCAAGCCTGGTTGAGGGTTAGGCTCTACTTGCAAACATGCCTAACCTTTATTACCTTTGTGTTTATAATTTGAAGTCATTACCAGAAGTCCGTCAAAAATGGGATATGCACACGAAATCTCACTTTTCATTTAGTAAATACAATCAAGTTTAGTACTAAATCTAAGGATTTAAGGCAGGAGCAGTAAGGAAAAATGCATTCTGAAACAAATTAATAGGTACAGAGAGTCCTGATATTCATTCACCAATTGTGAAACTGTGTGGAAAAAAATAAAATTTGAGAACTTGAGCTTGTTAGCCAAGAGACTTTAATGCTTAGATGTGAAAGCCCATCTGTATATAATGAAAAAAAAGAGAAATCATTACTGTAAGAAGAATTAAACACTAAACTAAGTTGCCAAGAGAAACAGATGAGTGTTATTCAGTGCAGATATTTAAGACTTGGCTTGGTGGGGCAATGGATAGCCTTGTTATTCCCTGCTTCCTATAGAAGGTTGGACCAGATCACCTCCAGGGATGGCTCTCAACCCAGCCTTTTCTACTACTCTAATCCAGAAAAAGGAAAATGGACCCAATAGCAGCCCTGTTTTGTAAAGCTTTTTTCCTTCTAATAATCTTAAAAAAATAGTATTGTGACTCACCTGAAATGCATACTGACTGTCAATGTATGTCATCTAGTTCAGAAGTGCAAAACAGATTTTGATACAAGTATATGGAAGGAAGAAGGATAAAGAGGAAAATAAGTGTATTTCCCATTCCTAAAAAAGGCCTTGAGTATCCTTCTGGTACTGAATTTCCTGCTATTTTAATATCAGTAATGATACATTGTACCAGACACAGACATGATAATAAGTTTTTTGTTAAACTGAGTGAATACAATTCACCATGTTGTTTGCTTGAATGTTCAACTACAAAATACTTTTATTCTTAATGGATTAAACACATAACTGTGCCAACCACCTCATACAGCAACAAAGAGAAAATGCTTAGAAAGTAATGGAGTGAATCAACTAACAAGGGAATTTCTTTGCATTTCTTCTGAATGAGGATTACAAATGACATTGTTATTTAAAAGTACTGGTGAAATATCTTGCTGTGGCAGCTTATATCAACTGGTAGGATTAACTTTTATTTTCTGTGGTCTTAAATATTAACTGACAAAACCACTTACATTTTCCTGAATTAAAAGGATCTTCTTTAACAAATCATCAGTAATCTTCTTTTTATGATATAAGTCTGTGAGGTATATTTTCAGGAGCTGAATAAACATCTGTTTAAAAGGAAGGGAGAAAAACAAAACCTAAGGTAAGTGCCTGTTCAACAACATAAGGACATCTTTGTAGTAACTGTTGATTTAAATCAATCAGTGAGTTTATAGTGAATTCTAAGCAAAGGGTAGATGAGGTGCTTAGGGATACGGTTTAGGAGAGGACAGGTACTATTAGACCCGATGATCTTAAAGGTCTTTTCCAAACTAGTCTTTCTGTGATTCTGTGAAATGAAGTACCAAACAGTTCTATATACAACTCCAAAGTAACCTCCTCAAATTCTAGCTACCTTCTCTTACAAAAAATACAGCTATTTTTTAAAAACTCGTAATACTAGTGTCTTCAAAAAGATGTTTTTGAACACTGATAATTTTTGCTTAACCTCTTCTCCTCCTGCCTCAATTAGAGTGTCAGTGTAAAAACAATCCACTTCATTACTAACTGCTGTAGCATTTCCCACACGAAGACAAAAATGTGTGTAATTTAACAGTCACCTGCCAGATACTCATGCATTTCAAAACAAATGATGTAGAAGTTACCCACTTTAAACATGTAAAAACATAAGCAACCTGTTTTCACATATACAGACAGTTATTGCAGCCAACATTTTAGCTGAGCAAAATCTGCAAAGCATTACCACTACAGTTGAGTAGAAGAGAAAATGATAAAGCATCCCTGGTTTAGATCTCACTTGTCAGTGTTTTGGATAGGAGTTTAGCAAGTGTGAACACACATCACCAAGATACGACACAATGTAAAAAAGGGAAAAAAAAATTTAGAAAAACACTGACGGATGAGTAAATGTTTCCTTTTCTAGATCTAATGCTAAGGAAAACTGACTCTGAAATCAGAGCAAACAGAGTGGAAGAGTATTCTCTACGCTGTTTTTTTCCCTACTTTTTTTGCCCTGCCAGTTAAAATACACAGTTATGCAAAACTTCAGCTAAATGACAAAGTTATCTGCCTTTTATGGTAACTTCTGGTGGACTACAAAGTACATTAAATGCTTGTTTTCTCAGTGTTTCTGTGACTGCACGAGCATGTTAACTTATTTTAATTTACAAATGGTTGATTAACTTTGAGATGAAGTTCAAACTTTTTTAGTCAAAGCAAAATTTCCTTTCTGGAATCTAATCTGAAGTTCCCTTCCTCATCTATTTTGATGGAAATAAATCTCATCAGAAAGAAGCTTCCACGTTTATTTTCATGCTTCCTCTTTTGGACTGTGTAGAAATTTGTTCAGAAAATCCCCGAACAGAAATAGTCTCACTGCATTTAAGAGATTGTATCAGAAACAACCAATCTGTTTAAACAGAGGTGGGAAGAAGGCTCTATGTCCAACTTTACATTGAGCTAAAACTCAGTAATGATAATGATTCGGCACATGATCACAAATAGTCTTCATAAAAATCAATAGTCACCATATCACCAAAATCATTCTATGATGTTATGATTTTTTGGGGCGGGGGTTGTTGTGGATTTTATTTCCTTGTCGGCTTTGCATGCTGTGATCTGATGTAGTTATCTATGATTTAATGTATGTATCTATGCATGATGTATGTAGTTATCTAGATTTGATGTAGGTATCTATGGTTTAAATCAGTACCTTAATTTCACCATCATACAATATCAGGACTATTGTACTTTAGACAATGGTTGAACTGTATTTTCACTTTTATTCAAGGGCTTGAAGTCCTTGGAGTTGCAACACACAAGCATTATCCTTAACACAGTGATCTATTAATTACACCCTCAAGTGCTGGAGTAAAGTTTAAACTCAAATCCTTGTATTATCCAGTCTGACTTCCTGTATTTCACAGTCCAGTGTATTTCATTATATTTTGCTCCTCTGTGAAGCTCAGATATAGGCAGAACAGAGAAAAATTGAAGAGAATACTCTAGAGATGCAACTCTGCTACACTACTTCGCAACAAAGCAGTAATTTATGTCCTAAACTGAGTCAACCAAGATGTTCAAAACAAAGAGCAATAAATGAGACATGATTACCTACCACATGTTTTTCTTTTCTCAGTTCAGTATCAAGAAGCATGAGATCTTTTAAAATAAGACCGCAAAGGCAGAGTTTAACATCAAAACTGAAACAAAGATTTTAAAAGTGTTAATATCAACCTAAGTGGAAGTGACATAGAAGAGCAACACCACATAATCGTTTCATTTAACCACTAAACCCTCCTAGAAGTATTGCCCCTAACCCAGCAGTCAAGTTGCTTTATTTCTACATTGCTTTCTCTTTCAGATAAAATACGTCTACATAAAAGTAAGCAAAGCAAAACAGCGCCTTAACAAAGTTGAAGTTGCAGCTCTCTCGAGAAAAAAGCAAGTTAAATATTGGAATGAGCAGCTACAACCAAAGGAAAACAAAGCATTAAACTAAAACAGCTATGTTAAGAGTGGGCATTTTGAAAATATTCTTAATTACTAGTACCCTCCCCAGCTCCCACAGTGACACAAACACAATCTTTATTCTTGCTAATGAGAAATACAGAACCCATATGTATTCACCTCAGGGTATCTCACAATTGTGTAGCTGAAAGAAAGTAAGAGCTGATAATCCATTTTGATTAGCTCTACCTGCTCATCACCAGAGTCTCTGAGAAAGGAGCATTTTACCACAATGTGACATGCGTAGCTCCCATTAAAATGGAGCAGATAGACTGCTGACACTTGCTGTTCTCAAGGCACCTGTTGTATGACTTGATGTTGTTCAGTGCAGAGCACTGCTGAGCATAACCACTGCATGTGTGAACTGAGCATAAAAGCCAAAACAAAGGGATCTCCTTATCCTAACACTGATATACCTTTTACAAGACTGCTTTTGCCAAACTTCTAATACCCAGAATTGCATAAAGAATAAGCTGACTTTCAATACACAGCATGATCCATTCCTTCTTTCTTCCCAGCCACTTTTGGGGATCAGAAACAGATAGCCCTGTCTTTGTGTGGTGAATGCATGCATTCAAGACCAGTTTTTGGTTTACACCAGACCTTTACTGATTGTCCTGAAAACTACTGAGGCATGCTAGGAAATGACTGAATGTGAGGGCAGGATTACTGCTTACCTCTCACACGTTAGCACTTCAGGGAAGCTGGTCACTTTGAGGAAAGCTCGAGCCTGAAATCTGTCATCGCTTGTTGTGGAGTGTATTGTTGTGGAGGAACTGCAGTCCTCCTTGCCTCCCTGGCTAAGGGATCCCAGGCTGCCTGAGGTAGATGTCTCCATGACCTGATTAGGCAGAACTGCCTGCTTTGGATTCTCATGCAAAGATGGATTGGATGAGCCATCTGCCAAAGGCTATAATCAAAGACAATTTAGAAGGTCAATTAATACAAAACAATAAGGAGATAAACATCCCATCAATTTGCAGTGTTTGCTTTCAAGCAAAAAATTAAACAACATACATAGCAAAAGTGTTTCCACATAAATTAACATTCATCATATTGACAGGTTTCTGCATTGCCCAGAAAAACATTCTTCTGTGGTGGTTATAAGCTTGCTGCGTTTTCTTTCCAGGGCAGATTCTCATATGTCTTTGGGGTTTTTTTACATCTTCTTGGACAGACCCAAATTCCATTAAACTTAATGGGAAATAAAAGTATCTTGACTATAGTGACAATTGACCAGACACAAATACAGATCCCTATGAAGCAGATGGGCAAGACTTGAATGTTCAATTTACTATTACACAGAATGACCGTGATTAATTTTTACAAGTAGAATCCAAAACCTTACCCTAAATTTCTGATTGATGGGATAGATCACTTTTGCCTTTAATGCAAATGCTGTGATGTTACTGTTCCGAGGAGACTCACTTTCCTGTATGGAGAAGAACAGAAAACCATTTGGGAACAGTAAGACCTGACAGTTTTTTCACTCTAAGTACTGAAGGTCCCTTTTGTTATACAACTTAGAAACTCCTATTGATAAGTAACTTTTATTGACAGTTCTGCTTTGACATAAGAAGTCTTCTCATAAGATTTAGTCAAAGTATAAAACACAGATAAAAGAAATCTGTTATTACTACTGCTCCAAAATGTTTTTACTCCTGCAAGTGAAAAGAGGCAATATCTGGTATTCACAGGTTATTTTCATTTTGCTTTCCCCCACTTCTTTAGTAGCAATTTAAGATTTCACGTGAGAGGCTGAAATTATCTTAATAATAGAAACTACTAAAGGATGTAAGCTCCAGAGATATCATCATGGTTATAAATTCTGACTTCAATTTAAATAAAGAAACAATAGATTGAACAATAGTAGTCATTTTTTTTCCAGGAAGAACTTTTATAGTGCAGCCCTTACCTATAATCTAGAAAAAATACCGATGTTTTTCCAAAGAATTTCTTTTCATACAATCTGCTGTATCAACCTGACGTTCTGCTTCTCTTCTTTCCTAGCCATTGCTTTATGCACTGGAACATGGGATAATCAGCTTTTTTTTTGGTGACATTATGTATGACTTTTTATAAGGTTGGCTATAAGCAACAGTCTGAATGTTTACATGCAAGCTTTAGGAGATTTCCTACTGTAAACTCTTTGGGTTTGTCAGATGAAATGAAAAAATCTCAGCTGTTAAAACACATTTTTCTTTATATTGATTTTTCTAGGAAATATCAAAGCACTAATATGGTCTAAAAAATAGAGACAGAGATAGGCAGATTACATCATTCATTAGATTCTGTTATGACTGCACCTTTTCATCTCCATTTCCTTTGTTTCCATAATTCCTTTTTGGATTCACTGATGGGGGGTCAGCATGTAAAACACTCGCTCATAACAAGGGGCCCCACTGCTGTAGTACATATTCTGGGACAGGAGCCAAGAGATGCACTGCTCTGCAACAGCTTTAGGCAGAGCAGCTCCAGTCTAAAGCCATAAAGCCATATTGCAGTGTGCTAAAACTAACCCATTCTGCTTCTCAGCAGGCATGAGTAATACAAAGTTATTATTAATATAGTAATTATGGTATTATCATAATGTGGAAGTTCTCAGAATGAAAGTATCTGTTTTTCTGAAGTGCTCTAACTTAACTATAATCATTTGCTATATATGCCTCTTCATGAACTGATTTGATGCTAGTAACAGCAAAAGCCTCTGGGAACTGAAACTCCTAAACACTTGAGTAGTTAGACAAATAGGTGTGAGAAACCTTCGAATAACAAGGTTACTTCTTAATGCGTTATAGATGTGCTACTGTGTTTAGGAAATGGGTATAGTTGTGAACAATCACCTTCAAAAGACTGCAATCCCATTTCAAAAGGACTGGTAACATGCATAAAGTTATATAATTGAATAAACTGTCCCACAGGTTTTACACTCTAAGGGAGAATCTAATCCACGCTCACCTCTTATGCTGTACTTAACTCCAACAAAATGACCAACCATGGTTTGTCACCATTCCTGATCACAGAACTGAAATAAAGATTAATTACCTGCCAGGATTTAAACCAAGAGTAAAATGTTTACAATATTGTCTATCTTCTCTCTGTGTTAAAACCGGTTCTCGTTACAAGCTAAGCACTAGACTGGCTGGCTTTATAGAACACTTTCTGCACATATTTCATTTATGTATAGTAGATGGAACGATTTAGCTAACTGCATGTCTTTTTTAACATGCAGTTTTACTCAAAACCTTCAGCTTCACCAAGAGCAGTCAAATCAATTTTGGGTGAAAGGCAGTGATCTGACGACTACACAATAGGACTGGTTCTCAAGTTATTTTGAGATTATCACCAAAAGAAAGAGAAAGAATTATTCAAAATGGTTATTGAAGGTGGGTTAAGTTTACATCTTCTCCTACTTTTCAAATTCTTTCTCTAATTGTCCTTGAATCCCACTAGCTCACCACACTGGTGTATCAGTAGTTAGAATCGTTTTAACTCTGCACCTTCAGCTGGCAACTGATGGGAGAACTTCTTATGTGAGATAGCCATTGAAGATGCTGCTATTTGAAAATATATTTATTTTACTTAATTTACACTTTCTGCCTCTGCTGTTGTACTCAGTTAAATGGAAAGCTGCAGGCTCTAGGGAAGCTCTATTGTTCCAGTTTGAACCTGAGGAGGGAAGTTTGATACTGTCAAAGTTTTTCTAATAAACCTCTGTTTCCAGGAAAGAATCCACTATAAACTACCAGCAGCACTGATTTCAGTACATACAAACTTTTCCTTATGTCAATAGTATTAACTTTTTCTACCAGCTTTTTGAAAGTAAGGGCAAGGCAGAGACAAACCCAAAGAAGACCCTGTACAAAAAGAACTCAGGATCTTGATTATTCTAAAAGTGTCCCCCAAGAGAAATGGAATTCATAATGGAAATGAGTGTCTGAAACTGCCACATTCATAAGCAGCAATCAGCTCCCACTCTCCTTATGCTTTTTGCGAGTTCAATTACAAACCTGAGATAATTAAGACAGTTTGACCCATGCTCTGAATGTGCTCCCTGATACATGGAGCAAATGGACATCGACTGACAAGAGCAGAGCTTTACCTCCAGCATCATTTCCTCTTTTGATGTATAGGGTTCTGCTTTACTTTTTGTGAGTGTGTGCTCTTTGTCATCAGAGTTGAAGCTTTCCAGAAGTCTGTGGGAATCATCCTTCTGAAATTCCAAGAGAAAACATGTTAACACTGAGACATTGGAGAGTCCCTGGAAACATCTTTGACAGCAGCCTGGATAGTTTGCAGAATGGAGACATGAATGTATTTCTGTATTAGTTAATTTTTTTACAAAAAATACAATCTGGAAATGAATGAGATGTTTACATATTCAGAAATGAATAATTAAAATTAATGAACTTTATAAATTTGATTTGTCAGTCCAGAATTTTAATCTGAATAACTGTAAGATGCTGTGAGGGTGTCAAATCAATCTAGCTGCTCTCTAAATGTTTTACTATGGACTACAGAGTTGAGCTCACAGTCTGAGTTCAAACTTCTTAATTAAAGCAAGTTAACTAACATTGTCTCTAAGTGTCTCTGAAGAAAACATTCAATATTTTTTCCTCCCTTGCTATGAGAAAAACTTCCTAAATTACTATTCTTATATGTGAAAGTTCCTGTCAGGAAAAAATAACCATCAGAAGACATTCGTCATCTTCCTCCCCCAAAAACAGCCTGTATCACTGGCCTTTACTGCCGTAACAGAGAGCCGCTGGTATGGACACAGATGTGCAGGAGCAAAATCTCCTGTTGCACACATTCTTCCCTGTGCACTAGATAGATCAAAAATAATACTAATGTTGGTAAATGCATCCAGACACTGCACTGCAAGGGATTTTTCAGAGAAGAAAAAGATGTCAGCCACTCTACTTTGACTACTTCTGAAATTATTTTTCAAATTTTCTTTCCACGAGCAGCTTTTTGATTAGTCTCATGATATGGCTGTAGTCACTACACATCTTATGTAAAGATTCTTAAATTATTTGGCCACTTGGTATATAAAGTGGTCCCTTATCTTCAGACTATAGAGAACTGCCCAACCTTTAAATGTGTTTCACTCTGTATGACTTGTCTCTTTTATCTCTCTGGAACTTAGACTCAACAATACAGATCATACACTTGGGTTAGCCTCTAAGACATGGTGAATTAAAAATGATTGTTCTTAAAAACCTGCTAATGCGATCTTGTAACTGATTTTTGCCAAATCAGTAGTTTACTAAATTCAGGATGAGCAATCAGGATTTATGGAAGTAGCCACACTGGATTCACTGCTGTATCTCACACCACAGCCACTCCAAAATGAGAATCTGCTTTTCTCAACTTCCTTCCCAACTGTTCACACTCCTCCAGTATTCATTTTCACTATTTTTGTCTCCATCACTATAATGTTAAAAGTATTCGTATTTTTCCAAGATTAATTTCTTCCCTTCTGCCATTTCTAAGACTTTCCTCTTTACTAGTTTTCTGTCATTTGTTAATTTTTCAACTACTCATGAATACTACCTATGAATGCAACAGAATTCCCCTTTTAGAACATTAAGAAGTTGAACAAAATGAAGTTGAACTGTAATTACACTTCCTTGAGCTATCAGAATACCATAATGAAACAATCAAAAGGCTCACAAGAACCTCCAGGCAATGCCATAACTCTAACAGGACAATACTATCGACAGAACTGCATTACAGTATAATACATTGTTTGAGGTTACCATGGTAAAGGTTTCTTACAACTTTCCCAGTGCGTCCTATGCAGAGGTCATGAAACCCATTGGGCACTTAACTGTGTGCACCCAAGTCCCCAGATTCAGGCTGAGATCTACAGAACAGTGATTAACTGGGGCTGAGTGATAAATGCTGGTGGCCACTGCGGACTTTGGATACTTCAGTGTTCCCACTGCAAGGATAGCTCAGCTGCTCAGGAAGGAACATGGCTTACTTCAGTAAACTGCTTTTCCTTTGCATACAGAGGAATACTTTCAATATGTGTAGTTCAGTACCTGCTATACATGCAAGAGGCTTGCTCTGTAGCATCAGTGGGGCAGACAGTACAGGGAAGTACACAGCCTAAGGAAACCCTGTTCGCATTTGGAAAATCAGACCCACAGGACACAACCTGCCCACCCCTCAGTGTGCTCTGTATGCATCAGTGGGTAGTTTGTTTTTCTTTCAAAATAAACATCTCCTTTATAGTAGCAGCATTGATTTTAATGGCATTTAAGCACCTAAATGCATCTGAAGATCTGGACCAGAGAGAACTGACAGCTTCTATTCCCTATTGACATCAATGACACAAAGGATATTAAGTATGTGGCTATATTTGAGATGGAAGTGGCAGTACAATAAAGATACCACCTATTAAGACAGGGAAAATGAGCAATTGAATCAGAGAAACTTGCACTCACACAGGATGCATTGATCCGGCATCTGAAGTACCTCCATTGAACCTCCTACTTAAAACAGTTGGGAGCAAGAAGATTTTTCTCTTATGTCATGTTTAATGACAATCAACACTAGCAGATATGCACAAGCTGTCAGATTGCTGAAAAAAGGTGTAGTTAAAACCCAAGCCAAACCAGACGCCCCACTGCAGGCAGGCAGGATGCTCTGCAGGGCTATGAATTTCCCAGCTGGGACAGCGCCAACCACTGCTACATCCAGCCAACCCAGCGCAATTTGGGACTAAAGGTGATAAGAGAAAGCAGCAGAAGTCAGACACAATTCTCAGCAAGTATATCAGCTCACTAGCAGTTCTGTGGTATGTGCTACCTCTGCAACCCTGGAGTCCAAACAAACAATGTAATAAACGGGTATGAGCCATCCACAACCCTTGGGACAGCAAGGCAGGTATGTTGCTAACAAAATCACACTTTGGAAAACCCTGTTGTTTTTGCATCAATCAAATGGTCAGATGCATTCTGCCTCCATTATTTCCCAGGTATGTATGTGTGTGTGATCCCTCCCTGCAGTTATCACAGCAGGACAGTACTAATACTCTGCTTCTTCTGTCTGTAAAATGCTTTGGAAATCAGACTGATCTTAATTTTTTAGGATGGAATTCTGTGTTTACTTCCACTATCTCTCAAAATTTCTGCAAGCTAGGTACATCTTTCACTAACCCCCAAAAGCAGCACAATCTTGTACAAGAAACGAAGGCTGCGAGAGGCAGCTAGCGTGTCACCAGTGTAATATTCAGAATATTCAGTGTAATATTCAGATTCAGGTCACCAGGGCAATTTTCATAGCATGTGAATACTTAAACCAGCCTCTTTTCTGGGCCGTCCCGTTTGGTTCAGTGCATTTATAAACATAGAAAGTAGTAAAATCCTTCCCAGCGGAGATGTGCCAGGGACCACGGCCACATTCCCCCCGTCCACCCAGCTCACCCCGGCCCGCAGACACCGCAGCAGAGTACACCGCCGCCCGCCCCGCGCTTCCGGGGCTCCCGGCCCAGTTCAGGCAGCCCCGCCCGCCCCATATAGCGGCACCTCGCGGGCCCTCACAAACCCGACCCGACTCTTCCAAGCTGCTCATCCCGGGACAGGCCTCCCCCCGGCGGAAGGCGCCAGGGAAGGCCAGGCGGCCG
>VXBZ01005777.1:700476-812731 GCA_013399135.1 Heliornis fulica
TACCCCGCCCGCCGTACCTCTCTCCGCCGGCGCGGCCCGAGCACGCAGCGGCAGAGCAGGGCGGCGGTAGCTGCGCCCAGCAGCAGCCCCAGGACGACAGCGGGGGCCAGAAAGGCGGGCAGCGCCTGCAGCGAGCGAGCCCAGAACTGCAGACCCACCGCCCGCAGGCAGCCCCCGGCCGCAGCCATCATCGGGCTGGGCCCTGCCCGACCTGAGGAGAGGGGAGCGGAGGGGAGGTCCCGCTGCTCGGGGCCTCTCCGCCCCCCGCCCTCGCCGCGGTGGGAGGAGACCGATGGCGGATGGATGCGTAGGCTGAGGCCCGGCCTGGCCTGGGGGCAGCCTTACGCGCCCGCGGACGATCCCCTGTCGCCATGAGGGGGCTGCTGGCCGGCCTACTGCTGGCGCAGCTCCTCGGCGGGTGCTCCGCGCTCGCCCAGCCCCTCGCACCGGCGCCCTGGCGCGCCCGGGCTGGAGGCCGCTTTCCGTTGAGCCTTTCAGAGGAGGCCGGGGGGGTGGGCCCACCCCGGGAGACTTGCGGCCGGACTGCGGCTGGGGTAAGGCGGTGAGCGGCCCGCGGGGCGCTGCGCGGTGCGGGGTCAGCCCCTCAGTGGGGCGGGTCCGTGGGCCCGGGGTGGGCGAGAGAGATGTCCCGTCTGAGGGTGCAGCGAGCTCCCGATATGGCGGCACGGCAGAGTTACGGGCTTTTCCCGGGCGCTTGGGACTGGGGGCGACGGCCCGAAAAGCTGCCAGCGGCTGGTGTGGAGAGGCCGCTAGTACGAGGACGTGCCGGAAGTGGGTCTGCTTGGTTGTTCGTGTTCCCGAGTGGAGGGATTTGTTTTTTTTTTATCTAGTCACAGCACCCGTGCCCACTGGAGTCAGCCCGCCACTGGGAATGCCACTGGTGGGTTAGGATACAGCTTGTATTTTTCATTCTTTATCTGTCAGGCTGCCTCAGAACGTGACGGTGTAAGTTTGCTTCTGCCCGTGGGGAGAGTACCCGAGGCTGTGGTGGTGGAGTTGGAAGCAGCAGTCAGTGGTGTGACTGCAGAAAGACTAAGCAGTAGGAAATAGTGTTTTAGGGGGAAAAAATTAACAAAAGCCCTCAACTTCTTTTTGCATCAGAAAAATAATGTAGAACTTGGGAAAAATATCTGCTGGCAATATTGCAGCATTAAATTAATTACTTTTGAAGTATGATGTTAGTGTTGGCCTTTGTAATTGCACTATTAGCCGATGCGTAGCCCCCATGATGCCCTCTGGCATTACGGTCGCACTCCACAGTGGAGTGGAAGAATTGTGCCGAGTATCCAGACTGTATTTTCCAGGGCAGACTACCGAGGACTGAGTATCAGGTAAAGCAGAAGAAAAAAAACAAGATGTGCTCTAGTGTCATTTGTAGTTGATGCGCACAGACATAGGAACACTGCATGAGCTGTTAGAAAACCATGGATGAATGAATAGTCTGGATTCTGTAGAAACTGGGAGCCATTTGTACACTGATTTTCTAGGAAATACTAAATAAAGCTTGTGTAGCTAGTAAGCCACAGTTTCTACGTGCCTTGATGTACACTTAGACCACTGTCTACTGTTGTTATAGGCTCATTTACAAAGGAACTGATGACTTTTAACATTCATATATGTGCTGGTACAATACATAAGAGTAATATGTGGGATTTATGTTTATCAGAATTATTTAAACATTTGGCATAATAGACTATCATGTTGGTATTTTATGGTTTTATCCATGTTTCACACTGGTGTCATTACATCCATTTAGGGTACTGGTACACACTTCCTTAATGCAGATAGGGCTCGAGACTGCTCTAGAAATATCTGTCAAAGGTTAATTCCATTTTAACATGTTATTGCTATTGCTGCATATGTGGAAAATATATATATATATCCACCAGGCAATCTTTTGTTTAAGCTTGCCACTGGAGTTTGCTGTTCTTTTTTTAATATGCTCTGGGCATGTTTGGCTACTCAAAATTTAGGGTCATATACATTGTTTAACAAACTAGAAGAAATTAATAATGGCCTAGGAGAACTTTGACATAACTCGGTGTAGAAGAATTCTGTAGTGCAGGAGACCTTAGAAGAATTCTGTAGTGCAGGAGACCTTGAGACCAATGAGATACTTGCAAACAACCCCTAGTGAAAAGATCAGTGCCTTGAGAGCTGCATCCCAGGGCTGCTCAGAGTGCTGCATGTTCCTTCTTGTGTTAATTTTTTTGTCCTTTCTTTCTCCTCAAGAGTTGCGTACAGTCCCATATGTACTTGTTTTCCAGAACAGTATCCACATAAAACCCAGGGCTTCTGGTCCAAATTTGTGTGATGTCTTGCATTTCTGTTATTTTGAAAGAAAGTGCCCTTTCCAAAGTGAGAACTATTTTTACACCAGGTTCACTGAAGTTACAGCTCTAACAATAATAAAGCGATGGCTTCCCCAAGCTGGCAAAGAAGAAAATTGCCCCTAACTTGCTGCACCAAAACTGTACTGTTGACATAAGTTAGTACTTAACGTTACTCACATGGAGTGCATGGCAGTAAACATAAACAGCAAGTACAGGTCATGTCACTTAGACAGACTTAGAAGATAGCTGTTAATCAGCCAATGTTCCTAACTCTGTATTATCTCCTGCAAGGAAGCATTTCTATTAAATGAAAGTCTGCTTGTATGACTGGTGCATCTTGATCAAAACACCGGGCATTAACAATCCTTAAAACCACTGGTTTCTTTTACTGGCATTTTAGAGCTGCGATTTTTGCAGCAATCTCTGCGGTCTGGGCACAGGCAGGAGGCTGTCACAGATTGCCTCACAAGCTGCAGATTTTCAGCCTGTGGTCCCTTTGAAAGGCTTCATGTCATGCTCCAAAGGAAAAATGAGCGTAATGTCAGTAGACTTGATCATCCAATATGGATGTGTTCCTGCTGACTCCCAGTGATCAGATTTTCCTGTGTCTTCAAATCTGCCTTTGAAAATGCCAAGAAAGATTATACTAACAAACTTAGAGCAAACCCTTCAGCTCCATTATTGCACAAAGGCTCAGCTAGGTGATATGAAGTGTAAGTACAGTTTGAGCCCTGGACATGCATAGCCATTATAGGAGAAAACAGAGCCTCTTGACAAGCTGTGGGAAACATCTAGAATAGTGTCATGTCTCTTCTGGTGGTTAATTTTTGAAAACTCGAGGCTTTGTGGAACAGGATTCTCTCTAGTTAGAAGCATAAATTCAGCATTAGAATTAAATGTTAGACATTCATGAGAACACTTCTTTTTTGTAATTGCTCATTTCTGGTTTACCTTTAGGTTATTAAAGATAAACCGTGGCTTCTAAAAGAGATGGGGATAACAGGTATGTAAGATTTTTCTTTCAGCACTGGTGGGGGTCCCTGAACTCCCAAGGCATGGGTGTACTGGTGGACAGGGAACCAGAGCTATGTTCTGGTGTACCACTGTCATCAGTGGAACTTTTGATCCCGGGCCACAGGGAAGTGTTTGCTGACAAATTAGGAATGTGGGTGCTCTAGCCTCATTGTAGAGGCTCATCTAGAATGGAGTCCCTGTGAAATAACCTTAGCTTGTATGCCGCTACAGTCATTTTCGGTAGGAGCCCTTTCTCCTCATTAATCATAAGGATGTAGGAGAGCACTCTCTGATGCTCAGCATTCTTAGTGTTGTGGAAAATGCATATTACTTAAAGCTGATCAAGAACTCGTTCCTTTTCAGAAGCTATCCTAACCACTAAGCAGTTGCAGTTGCTAACACTGTTGCAGTACCTACTCTTGAAGCTTTTTTCAAAGACTTCTGTAATTACAGTAGCTAATGTACTTTGTTCTGGATCAAATTGGTAAAGGCTTGTAGAAGTAGAGGTTCTAAAGTGTTCCTGGGATGCTGGTACTCTTTATGGTGAGTACCAGTAATGCGTGTCACTGATGTCAGATAGATCAAGCATTTACAGTGGTAGTTGTACCTGATCTGATTGAAATAGGGCATGTAGAGAAGTTGCTTACAGCTTCGAGGAGCTGCATCTGCAGGCTGACTGCCACAGACTCATAGTCTAAATGGGAACAAATTGTTTAGATTCTCAGAGTCCCTGATCTTTGTTTTGATTATATAGGTATGGTGAATAGTGTGCTACCTCATCCAAGTGTAGTGGAGGTGAGTACACTGAGAGGTTATGACATCCTCATACAGCTCATTAACATGGGCAGTGCAACGTCTGAAATAGATGTCCCATGGCAAAACCTGCGGTTCCCCAAGAGATGATTCCATGACATGCATTTGCCAAGAAATGACACGCTGTGAAACCATCATCTAGTGACATACCTCTAATTTATTTTCCCTGCGCCATGGCTAATTCACAAATGAGTTTATTAATTTAAGTACAAAAGCAAATAATTCAGATTAGCTGAGCTTCCTTGTTTTTTTCCTGTATTTATAAAGCGTAATCTTTGCCACTCACATCTTCCATTCTGATGGGTTGCAAATTATTAATGTACCATCTGCTGAGAGAGGAAACACATGCAGTTTTGTAGTTGTAGAAGTGCTAGAGAAAAAGTGGGGTGATTGAAGAATTTTGACACAGTATCTTTTTTGTGGTTGAGTCTCTTCCATTGTGTTACTTGGTAAATACACCTGTTAAAGGAGGGGCTGCTACAAGCACTGAATTGCATGGTTATTTTATAACTGAGAATTTTCCCATTCTTATAAACAGTATTTTTAAACATAATTAAAGGTTTGTGGGTTTTTTAGTGGTTTGCTTAATCAAGGTGTTAGACTCAGTTTCTTACTGAAAACATTCTTGGTGAAAGCAGCAATATGGGAACTACTACACAACACCTTCGGCATTGAAAATGGCAGTGTACTGAAGTGAAACAGCTTGTGGCAGCACACTGATCTCACAGTTGCTGTTGGAAACTTTTTGGAGTCGTTTCTGGGAGAAAAAAAAGTGATCCCAGCATAGCCCTGTGATTGGGTAAAATGGTGGATGTTTTGAGTTATGTTGAAGTCACTTCTGGCTACTCAAAACAGGCCTGGAAAGTAGATTTGTTTTGTCTTGTGGATGCCTGTAGTTTCCTTGACTTTGTAACAAGAAAAGCTAATGGCAACATTCAAAAATGAAATACAGTAAATTACTACCTTTGCCTGTTCATTGTTGTGTGTAATTGAAAGGACTTTAAATTGAGTCTTGTATCCTGGATGGTTTTCTGGACAGGGAATAATTCAGAACAACAGCAACAAAAAATTAATAAGCAAGTATATTTAACTCATATCTTCCCAACTGAAATAAAGCAAGATAATTCAAAGCTTTGCTAATAAATTCTGGGGAAAAGCAAATCATACTAGAAAGCTATGAATTAGAATGATGTAGTTGTTTTTTCTCATCCCAGCGTCAGGTAATTTTTAATTCTGAACTTGACATTTCACAAATCTGTCAGTCTTCACTTTCCTACTGTAATTTGGCAGGTTATGATGTGTTGTAAAGTTATGGGGGCAGTAACAACATACTGCTGCAAACCTGTTGCAAGATTGTATTAATTTTTTATCATCTTCTTTAATTTCAATGGCCAAGAGTAACCTTCATCTGTTTCAGCTGTATTAATATTTATTTTCCTGTTTTCATTTTTTTTAATTCAATACAAAGGCAATGTGCCAGCACTGGTAATCAGCTAGGAATATACAGTTTAAGACGGAGTTCTGGCATATCTGTTTATATTCGGTTTATGGAAGATTGAATCATGGGAAAGCATTTAATTACACAGTCATCATAAGATAAAATATTTAACAACTTGATAATACGTTGTAAAAATGCAGAGTGCTTAATTTATGTCATTAAGGAAAACAAAAATTTGTCTTAAAGATGGCGATAGTCTCACATCTAAAAAAAACCAAAGTGAAATTGCTGCCTTTGATAAACTTTTTCACTTGGCATCTTTGAGGATGTTTGCTGGAAATCCCCAGATAAAGCCTCATGCTGCTGGTTTGTTTGCTGGGAAATGTTTTTTTCTGGGAGTGCCCAGTGGCAGCCTGGCAAGCCCTGCTGAGGGGGCTATTCTGGCTGTGTGTCAAGGTGAAACTGTTACCCTGCTTTGTAAAGTTTCCCTTTCAAAAAGTAGTGGGAATAGTTTTTATTTAGAAACTAACGGAATTGAAGACCATGTAGGTTTGATAATGTTTTGGGGTTTTTTTTTTTGAAGAAAGGCCAGGAAAATGGCAAAGATTGAAGCTGTGAGAAGAAAAAGGTAGTGGAAGGAACAAGGAGCACGTGTCAGAATTGGGATGCACCTCTGAAAGGCCACTTACAATGCTGCATTCACACTTCCGAGCAGCCCGGTATCCAACAGAAAGTTTTATTCTTGTTAGTTAAAGGTCTCAGGAATCAAGTATTAGTATTTTCCAACCTCAGATGAATCTATTCGTTAAAAAATAGTTGCAGAGTGGAAATCGAAAAGACTTAAAGAATGTGATTTGCCTTAGCATCCTTTCTCATATATTCAGCTTTTCAAGCAATCATTAGCAATCTTCAATCCACTTAGAACATTATTTGAAAAGAAAAAGCAGGTTAATTGATAAATATAATATGTTGACTTGATGGTAAGGGTATGCAGCAAATTATATGGAAAAGCAGTTATGTTCTTGTAGGTCTTGTGGGACTGAGCTGTATAATGTTCTAGTGACAGCTAAATATATGTGTATCAGGAAAAAGTTATTTAAGTGACAGTTTATGCTACAAAAAATAATGAGATAGAAAAGTGCTGCTTTACTGGCAAGAGACACCAGGGTGTTATAAAACAGCCTGTATTGTTAAAAATTAATATGAAGGATGAGAAAAAAATCCAGAGAAAGTCAGTGGTACATGTTGCTGTATGGACATGCATCTCACTGATAAGAGTTTCTTTAAACAAAACCTTACACTAACTGCTGGGAAGATGTAGATGAATTTGCAGAAGTATCCTTGTAATCATCATCAATGTTGAGACTGCTTACCGTAATGTTAAGAACCTGAAAATCCCCAACCTTCAATTACTGGTGATGGACCAGCCAACTAGCGTCTGGAGACTTCTGGGATCTGGGCATGTTATCTCAGGATTTTAAGTAATGACAGAGCACAACTTGAAAGCAGATTCATGTGCATAATTAGTAATCCTGAGATCTATTCAGAATCAAAAAACATGATCAATTAATTAAATTGGTTACTGTGGATTTATATTATCCAGAGGAGTATAAGGATTTGCTGTCATATGAACTGTGCAGTTGGTTGAGCTGATGTAAATGTGCTGCATAAGAACAAAAGATATTTTATTAAGCAGTTACACCCTGTTTGTTGGATGACTGTCCTTGTGCAAAATACAGATGGACATGATAAACAAGTATCACTTTCAAGGCAGTAGTAGCTCAACCTAGCCTGTGCATTTTAACTTCTGGCTCCTGCAGAGCTCTATGGAGAAGCTCCATGTTCTCAGTCAGGGTTTACATTTACTACAAAGGGAAGTATATCTTCTGTAGTCTGGCAAGAAAATGCAAAGGACTGCTGCACAGATGGGGTGGTATTTGCATTCATATCTAAGAGGCATTGCAAATATACTGGGAATCTTCTTCAGTGTTTCTATATATCTATACAAAACTGAGAAGAGACTTGAGTCAGTAGTGAGAACGTAAGCTTAGAGCCATTGGAGGTGGGATATAGTATGATACTTGGATCTGCTCTGGAGTTCCCTAGCCATGTGGGTTTAGACTGGTAGCTAGGTCTGTACTGTGCTTACACATCAGCACTGGTGTCATCCAGAGTGATTTGGGCTGTTGCTTAGTCTTGAAAAAAAATACGGTATGCATGAACTACCCTGAAAAAATTCCATCCCAAAAGATACTGGTGTTGTAATTATATGTATGTCAAGGTTTTGCACCAGCTGAGGGGCTGAACACCACGCAGCCACTCTCTGCATGTCCTTTCTGTTAACAGCTAACAGTATTTCTCTACAGTGTTCTCCCTGCAAACCAGTGTCTTAAAAAAAAAGAAACAGTGCTTCTCATATTCATGAGATTTTTAGTATCTTCAACTTTTCATGTTCCATTTACATATAATAGAGTGGGTTTTTTTAAAGAAAACTATATAGAAAAATACCGTTTGCCAAAAATCTTTATTTTTCAGTGGGAGGTTTTGATCTTATGAATATGCATTGGTAATGATTAAAAGATGGCATTTAAAAATAAGTAATAAATGAGAACTATTATGCAGAGAATGAAAAAAAAATCTTCAAACACAGCCAGCCAATTATAATTTTGAAAATTTCGTGATTTTTTTCTCTTCGTTCAGCAGCTTTACTTTTGGATAATTTAATATATTAAATTATTAAATTTTACCATGAGCTCTTTTTTATTAATATCAAAATTAGTAGATGAAAGTGTCATGTTACAATTTCAAAATGTTCCTGTACTTTTGTGTGATATCGTGGCCTAATTTTTCATAAAAATATAAGAGTATAAGCTAGCACTGATGATATAAAATTGAGGAATGTTTGATTTCTCGGCACTTCAGCCAAAATATAACCGAGACTCTTAATAGACTGAGAAGTATTTTTGCCCTGAATATTTATTGAAATGTTTGATGGTTAATTGGCAGACTGACCCTGAGCACCGAGGCTGTTCAAAAGGAGTGCTTCAATTATTTATGCGTTGTTGAAAAATTCTTTCTGTTGAAAATATTAACAGTCAATTTAAAGCTGAAACATTGTAATTCATACACCAGATGTTCTACTTGTGAACAGAGGAAGTTTTCTGTGGGATGCATGTGAGTTCTCTAGGTACAAAACAGTTTTGTTCTAACTCATGATGGGTTTTGTGGGGCAAGTCCCATCTCAGCTTCCCATCTAGATTTGTGTCTGCTGCCCGAATAGGTTTCTAGTGCTTTGGGAGAGTGTTGTTGCTGTGTGCGTAGAGAGCATCGGGTACCATGAGAACAATCCCTGCCTGAAATCTGCTGGGGTTGATGCTCACCAAGTGGCTGCTGAAGCTTTGGTGGCTGATCTGGCTTTAGGTCTAATACAGAGTGTTGCATTTCAGCGATGCCGTTGCCTCTGGTTATTCAAGCAAGTGAAGCCCCTGACCTGCTTTTGACTTCTTCAGCCTCCAGTGATCAGTGGAGCCATTCACTGTTCACTTTGATACCCTCCTGGACAAAGAAGATGTTCAAGCGAGAGTCCTCTGTTAGTTCCCGGCTGGTCAGTAAAAGATGGTTTGCCACTTTCAGTATTCACAAGGATCATAGCAATTATATCAGAAGTGGATGGTTTTGGCAGTTTACTATCCATACCAGATTAGTACATTTCTTATTCTGTCTCAGTTGATTATGTTCACTAGGGCTGGCTTCAGCAACCCTAACTTGTGGAGAAACTTCCAAGGATTTTTTATTGTAACAGATACCAGCTAAGTGATTGCTACATAAATTCTGATAGACATACAGTAATGAAACACATCTGTGTAGTTTGATGAACGTTGTGCATAGTGTATTTTGTTAGGGACTTGTGATAGATAAAAGATGAATATGTCAATTAAGATACTAGTAATTACTTGTGGGAATAAGTAGTTCATACAAATTTAGACTAGAAAAAATAAAAGGTTAACTTTTGGGATAACAAAGCTCTTAAGTTTGAAGACAATGAATGCCTCTATTTTTTTTTTTTTGTTCATTATTTACATAATGTAACTTGTGCTGCAGTTTGTGAATTATTATATTTTCATACGCTATGTAGACTTTTTACTTTCCTCCACAGACTGAAGATGTGTCCAATGTGTCAACATCTTCTGGATTTGGAATAACCCTGCAGAAATGTGCTGTGGTAAGTTTTCTTAACATTTCTTTTGTTCATTTGAAAGTGTGAACAGAATTTTGCCCGTGCTGTGTATTTGGGAAAATTGATCTTAAGATGGTCACACCCTCTGTAAGATGCACAGTTTTGCTGTATTGATTCATATCTGAAAGAAGTCAATGAAATCTCAGTGATGGTCAGTGATAAGACAAGGTGAAACAAGTCCAAGGTGGAGTATGGGAAATTCCATCTGAATGTAGGGAAAATCTTTTTCACTGTGAGTGCTGGGACAGGCTGCCCAGAGATGTTGTGGAGTCTCCTTCTCTGGAGACGTTCAAGACCAATCTGGACGTGTTTCTGTGTGATCTAATCTAGGTGATCCTTCTCAAGCAGGGGGGGTGGACTAGATGATCTTTCAAGGTCCCTTCCAACCCCTAATGTTCTGTGAAATCTTCTCAGATTTCAAGGGATTTTGGATTGTGGTCAAAGTAGATTTCTCATTGTGAATTTGTGAAACTGTAAATGGGTAAAGCCCAGTGAACTCTAGAGATCAGCTACAAGGCTGGGTAATGATAGAGACAGACTTACTCAGAGGCTGCAATAAACCTTCTGAGATACTTGATGTGGCTCAGATATGTCATGAGTCCCTGTGCCAGGTATGGACTCCCTCTGAAGGATGCGGCACTGAGCCCCATGGTGCCCACTCTCTTTGTGTATCCTGTCACACAGCCAGAGTGTATATTTAGTCTGTATGTTTAGTAGGACTCTGCTACAGCACAGTATTTAATGAAAAAAAGGTTTTGACTTGTTTAAAATTTTTATGAGATGCAAAGACCTCCCTACTATAAGAAAATTTTAAATCTTCCATTTTATTTTTACTCTACGTCACATAGATTGATAGATTTACCTTGACTGTTGTTTTTTCTTTTATATTCTGTTTCTTGGGTTGTTTCGTTTTTGGTTTGCTTTTTTTTTTTTTTTTACACTGGATAAGCTAGTTTGGATTTTTATAAATTGAGACATTTCTTCTTGCCTGTCCTTTGGAGAGAGAAAGTTCAAGACAAATCTGAATTCAGTCATTGAAGTGTTGCATACGAGGGTAGAGGATTCAGTAACCACTGCAGAAGGGGTGTCATTATGACCTCCACCAGATGATTTGCATAGAAAAGACTGAATATGCATCACATCTCATGGCACTAATTACCTATAATGGTATTGAAATGGCTGCATGTCATATTTAATCAAGCTGGATAGTAAGCATTTCAGGCATAAGAAACAGTAACACAGAGTCTCCCGCTCTTTCGGTTGTAGATTCCCAGTTTATATCAGAGCTGCTGAGAAAGAGAGGTTGAGGCAGTTGCATGTCTTTTTTTTCTTCTTTTCATAGCACATCTTCACACAGGCTCATTAAAAAATTGTGAAATTGTGCTGTACAAGATCAAAGTTAGTCTGGTGGAGGTGCTAGGATTATCAGAAAATAATTGTGCAGTGCTATTGGTTGTAAATTACTGAAAAGTGTGTGATTGTACGTGATTGTCTTCCTTCTTCAAATACAGTTCACATTTTATTTTCTTTTTCTTGTCATCTGCTTCAATCCTAATTCATCTGAACAGATGCTTTCCTCCTAAGAGGCAGCCTGGCCATATGGTGGTCTTTAGCTGTTTTAAATAGAAAAAAGGGGATTTTGCACATTTTCCTCCTCCTACGTTGAGTGGCTCTTCAGAGCATGGAGATGACATATGTTTACTTCTTGGAAGCAGGAATTTCTAACACCTTACCACAGAAATGCCCAGTTTGAAACTGGGGTGTGTAAATTTTAGCTGTGCTTCCAGGGCCTAGTCCCTTTCTTCTTTCCAGGAAAGTGCTCCTTTAATGGCTTCATTCCATAAGTAAGATATGGACATTTCTGTGATAGTACTTAAAATGACAATAACATTTAGCAGAATTCAAATACATCTTGAAATTTGACTGTTTGGCTTTTAACACATTACTTGTCTCCTCTCTCAATCTCCTAAGCATCCTTGCATGATTTTTCAGATGATCTATGATACAAGAATCCCTTTTTTTCCATCCTTGCATGTTTCTAGTTGTTCAAGTTTATTCCCAAAGGTCCTCCATTCCTTTCTCTTCCACGGCAATACCTTCCTCCTCTCTTTCCTCCTAGCACGTCCTTGCTCTTGCTACAGTTCTTTCCTCCACTTTCCTAGGTACTTGAAGTGACTTGAAGTTTGCAGGGGATGAGGACACACACTGTGTAATTCAGCAGCTGAGAGAAAATGAAATAAGTACTTACTCATCATCAGTGACTGCGATTGGGTTTGGTTCCTGTAGATAGCTGGCAGCATAATCATTTGCTCCAAAAGCGTGAAAAAAACATCTTTGAGCAATTTAGAGGAGGAGGATATTCATCCAGTGGCTTCTCATCTCAGTGGCAGTGGCCTATGGTGTTCTTTCTTAGGACAGTCACACCCAACAGTTTGATTCTAATCTGCTTTTGCTGGTGCTGTCAGGAAGAAGCACTCACATTCCTTCCACCCCTCGGGAGTTTAGCTTAAAAGTGGTTGCCAGATAAGATGTTACACATGTATTTAAGATTAATCCTAAGTGCAATAAATGTGGCCTTTTGGTCACTGAGGAAATCTATGGTAGGAAATAGGCAGTGTGGTTGGGATACCTCTGAAGTGTTGCTGTGTCTCATCACTGAATTAAGAATTTTAAAAGAAACAAAATGCAGAGAAAGTTCAAAATTGATTGGAGAAAGAAAACAGTGTGTGTGAGTCTGCATTAAACCTCCTGCCTAGGGGAAGGAGAGGACTAATACTGCTGTATTCCCCTCACCTGCTTGTGAATATACACATGCTACTTGCTCTTCCTGTTTTATTGCAGTTTATCTAAATTGGTGTTTACATCCCCTCTCCCAAAATGCAAAGGAATATATTTATTCCCAACTAGAAGCAGAGGAAAAGACCCTTAAATCCTCCATTTTTTTAAATTTTTTTTTTCTTTCCTCTCACAGAAAAGCAAGGTGAAGTTATAGGAAGAGGTCTGGAGCATCTTTCCTAGAAAGACAGGCTGAACACGTTGGGCTTGATTGGCCTGGGGCAGTCTTCTGGGAGACCTTATAGCAGCCCTCCAGTACCTGAAGGGGCTGCAGGAAAGCTGGAGAGGGACTGTTTACAAGGGCATGCAGTGCTATGACTAGGGGGAATGGCTTTAGACTGAAAGATGGTAGGTTTAGATTAGGTATTGGGAAGAAATTCTCCCCTGTGAGGGTGGTGAGGCCAAGCACAGGCTGCCCAGAGCAGCTGTAGCTGCCCCCTCCCTGGCAGTGTTCAAGGCCAGGTTGGATGGGGCTTTGAGCAACCTGGGCTAGTAGAGGGTGTCCCTACTCATGGCAGGGGGTTGGGACTAGGTCTCTTCTGACCAGAAACATTCTAGGATTCTATTCTTCCAAAATCAAGGGAGGAAAAAGTTTTCCTATTTCTCCCTGTGTCCTCAGCTCCCAGTTTTGCTGATGCATACATGTTTGCACAAGCCCATCCACAGTTATTGTGGAACATAATACATTATTAACCACTCATGCAGTTTGAACCTTGAATAATCATGGTTTGTTTTCTTAGTTTCATTCATGTATTTGGGTCTCTGCTTTGTGACTTTGGATTTTTTTTACGTGGCTTTGAGGCTTTTTCCTGTTTGTCTTGGTTCCAGCCAACTCTGTCTTGGAGTTCTCTCCCCCAGCAGCTAGCACAGGTGAGCTGAGTTGGCCGGGGCTGTTTTCACACACCTGACTTTCATGAGCCCCTATAAAAGGGGCTGGTTTGGAAGAGGTGTAATTTGGGGGTGGTTGGGTGGTGGACTGCTTTTATCCTAGTATCAGTGTAGTGCTTTGTCTAAACACTTTGCTGGGTTGGTAAAGTGCTCCATGTTATCACTGAGTGCACGTGTAATTAAAGTGCCCTTATCCCAACCCAAGGGGTTCTGTGTTTCTCCTCCTGGAGTATGGGGGTGAGTAGACGGTGTGAAGTGCTCAGCTGCTGACTGGGGCTGAAGTATGACACTGGTTTGTTTGTGCTTTTTAAAAGCAAGTTTTTTAGCCTTTTTGACTGCACGTGGAAGGTTGAAAGGTATGTTAATGGCATTGTGCCAGTTCATAAACCAGGAGAGAGAATATCTGCCCAAAATATCTTGCATTGTTAATCAGTGATTTAAAGTCTGATAAGTGTTGGGGTGTAATTAATTATATACAAATATATGAAGTTGGTAATGTTTTCCTCATGGATGACTAAGTCTATTTTTATATGCGCTGACAATTATTTGCAGAATCTATTGTAATAAATAGTTGGGGGTTTTTCCTTCATATGTTTTAATACAATTGTGATTAAACTTGCTTTAATGAGTTCAGAAAACTTAGTGTGGTATACCACTGCAGGTTAGTTATATAAACACTTTTATTCAGATGCGCTCTAGTTACTGTCACTTTTATAGAAAAATGAAAAATAAGCAATAATAATATCAATAAACTGTTTCTTCTCCTTGCTTCACCATATATCCTGAAACTTTAATGTTTCTATACTGAATTAGTATGAAATGCAGAGATCAATGGTGCACAATTAAATGATAACTACATATGTGAAGCCCTGTGGCTGCCATGTGTGATTTTTTTTTTAAAGTTTATGATAATTCGTATTTTTAGAACTTATTTCTGTATGGGCTGCTTTATTCAGTGAATTTGATAATGTCCAGGTACAGAGTAGACACATCTTTAAAAGGAGGAGGAAAAAAGTGAAAGATTTGGCTTGATTCATACTCTGGTTGGTTAAATAAGTGTTAATATGGTGTTATGATTAGAAACCTGATACACAGTCATGGCTATACTACAGGGAAGCATATTCTAGACCTGATAAAGTTTCAGACAATTCTGGTTTAATGTGAGTTATAGGGGAAGGGAATTTGAAAGTTCAGAGGTCAGTTAACAACACTGTGTTCAAAGTAATTTCATTTAGAGAGTGTAATTATTCAATAAGAGTTAATATCCTAATGGCATAAATAAAATCACATTAGTGTGTGTTGCTAGGTGGTTAGTTTATGAACTTTACCACTAACTGCATGCAGTCATGAACTCCAAGTCCACTGGTGGGTCCATCAGCCCTCCCATGGGAAGAATGAATCAAGGCAGCCAGCTCCTGTCAGAGACTATGTTTTGCTGTTTAGATGCATGTACAACTCTTTTGCACCATTAATATTTCTCATTTCAGGTGGATGTTGAACATGACCCTCAAACTGCATATATTACACTTCTGATTAATAACACCAATACTCTGCTCTCAACAAACATTACAGATCTTATACTCCTGGACAATATCACTGGTCTATATGTTCAAAAAAACAGTGGTAATATGACCACAGATGGTATACAGATTTACAGGAAAAGATTCTTGCAAGGTGAGAGTATTTGCATGTAAGTATTCCTGTTTGTACATGTGGAAAAGCATCTGTTCAAATTTGATTGTTTTAAAGTTGGTGTAGCTACTTTTTTTAAAAAAAATGCAGATGCAGTTACTTAGAGGCCTGATAGGTGTACCTCACCTGCTTAATCTATACAATTGAGGGGGTTTTTTTCCTGTGTGTTAACAGATGGAGAATACTTCGCAATCAACTACTCTGCATTTCTTGATGCAAACGAAATGTGGAATGGCAGGGTCTTGACATTGCCTGCAAAGCTAACTTTCAGGAGTTCATCACAGGTATTTTCTTTACAAATTTATTTTGCTTTTCACAATCTAAATTTTTCTACAGAATGGTCTCCAAAGCGCTTCTTTTCTGCCTATGCAGTGAGGCCTGCACGTAGTGAAATGACGTTCTTAGGCTCTCTTTTACCATGATTTTACAAGTGCATGCATTATTTGTCACAGCTTAAGTCCTAGGCCTCCATAAACACATGGAGGATGTTACAGCTTTTCTCTCTAGTTTTTGTATTTCTGTCCAGTTTATCTATAAATCCTGAAAATAAATGTTCCTAATGGTTTCATTTATATTCCTGTAGACTGTGAGAGATTGAAAGTTTTGACGTATTTTTATCAGAAAATAATTTCTTATAACTGGAAAACAAGCTGTAGCAAAGGGAAAATTACTTGTTCATAAAGATGTGTTTGTAGCATGAGAGTTGTGAGGCCCTAAAAGAACTTCTCTGAAAAATCTAAGGCATCTTCACCCTAGATGTTTGTTGAGAACTCGATTGCACCAGGCTCTAAGTGAATTAGCCTAAATTTGGGTAGAAGTCAGGACAAGTGATTTCTTCCAAAGTAAAGATTTCCAAATCTTAAATATGTCCCAATATTGTTCCACTGTTTTTCATAATTGCATGTGAGTAGAACCTGCAGATGTGTTTTCATTTTCAACTGCAGTATCTCCTTTGTTTTGGAGGAAAAAATTCAGTGTGCGTAAGCGTAGTAGTAGAGTAGTAGACATCAAGACTTCAAAAACCAGAGAATCATAAGAGTAGAAACATACGCACTGGATTTGGCTCCTGTGATCTGCATTTATAGCCAATCCAGTGCCATGGTTTAATATAGAGTACTATAGATCCACCATCCTTCCCCCAGGGATGAGGAGAAATGGAAGGGAAAAAAGAATGAAAAAGTAAATTCTTGGGTTGAGATAAATATAGCTTAATAGGATAATAAAGGAAGAGAACACTACTACTACCACTGTATATAAAGTGATGCACAAATGCAGTTTCTCATTGCGTGCAGGAAAAAAAACCCTACAACCTGATGCCCAGTCTGTTTCTGAGCAGCAGTCCTACCTCCTGGCTCATCTCCCCAGTTATATATGGATCATGACACTGTTAGGTAGGGAATATCCCTTTAGCCAGACTGGGCCAGCTGTCCTGGCTGAGCTTTCCCAGCTTCTTGTGCATCTGCCAAGGTGTGAGAAGCTGAAAATTCCTCGACGCATTTGTATACGCTACGACTAATCATCAACTAAAAAATCAATGTGTTACCAAAATTGTTCTCATACTACATCCAAAATGCAGCACTGTACCAGCTACTAGAAAAAAAATTAGCTGTCCCATGTGAAACCAGGGCATCAGATTTTATAGGCACAGAAAAAATTAATTTTATGAGCACCAGAATAAGCCTCTGTGTGGTTAAAGGTGAGTGCATCCCACAGAGTAGCACCTTCTCTGTTTGTGTTAACCCCTAAATACACTGCATTTTCTTACCAGATTTATATCAGCTTTAAGGTTAATGAGAAGTATATCTTTCTTCTGAGGAGAAGCTTTCCTAGAGACTGAACTGTTTGCCAGTGGAGTCTACCTTTTTTTTTTTTTAATGCATTTAATATTTTCATGTCTCTGGCAGAATAAAACACGTCTTGTGTCATTGACAGCATCATTCACCATAACTGAAGAAGCAAAGACCAAGGTAAAGTCTATGATTTGGTATTACACTGATTCTCTTGCTTAAACTTATGGACAGTCTAAACTAATTTATAGCAGTGAAGGATGTACTTCGGTCTCTTCATTCAGCTGTTGGTTATTAATAACACAAGTTGTGCCTTCGCTGATATCTCTTATGTTAAGAGGAAGAAAACAGGAGTCAAGGTAAGGGTCTTAAAGCAGCAGTATTTAGTATGGAATGTTTGTAAACCATTACATTCCTAGCCATGTTTCTTCATTTGAAGAGTTGTCCAGGCACAGAACTGTGATGAGGAATATGTTCATCAGTTCCTGGGCATGGCCACCATGAGAATTTTTTTTTACATTTCCAGAAGGGTGGAGTTACCTCTTGTGCTAAGTTGGTCCCATCAGCTTTCACGTGGTTTGCTTGTGCTGGCTACTGCTCAGTTCTTTAAAGTTTTACAAACCCTGTGGCTTTTTTCTTCTGCACCATTGGAAGGGAGTGCTTGGTTGCCTGTGACAAGGTAATTTTGTGGGTTATGAAAAGGTATGGGTGTTGCTCATCTGAGTGTTTGTGCCAGATGTCTTCCCACAGTACCTTGAGGGTCTGTGCTGCATGCCTCTGCCCTTGGCTGGGTGATTTTGATGCTGAGCAGGAAAGTGTAGTGAAAAAGACAAAAGGAAGTTTTCCCATCTAGGCATGTTGTGTAGGATGAATTATAATTATTTGATCTGATTTATCAGATTTGCTTCTCTTGGCATCCTTCAAATAAGTGGGAGCACAGCAGTTTCTGAAAGAAACTTGGGCCTGTGATGCCTATTCTCACTACTGGAATGGTTTCAGAAATTAGCTTTAGATACAGGTTTTGGGACTTGCTGGTGAGTCAGTGGATTGAAGGTCAGCCTGCTGGTCCTATGCCGTGGCCTATTCAGGGGATCTGGTACCTGTACTGCATCATGTACTCTTGTGCTTTCATATGCTATTTTGTGTCTTTGCCCATTTTCTCCATTGGAGCTTAACCTCTGACATAACTGCCTGCTCAGATGCAGACAGATTGTCCTGCCAGAGCTCTCACCCTTTAATTTGAAAGCACAGGATTATTCCCTAGCCATCACTTATCCTCCCTCAAAACTTAATCAGCTTCATTTCAGCTTCACTGAACTCAGTCTCACCAGAGTTGTGCTTTCCCCAGAAGCCTAGAGAGATCCCTAAGTTTCAGATTTCTCAGAAATTGGACAAGTTCAATAAAATTCAGACAAAATGGTGAAGTGATTCCAAAGCAGCATTTCCCCCTCCTGCAAGGTATTATCTACAGCTTCTCTTGTTCCTTGAAAGTAGTGGGATTGTGCACAGAGCGTTGGTGTGGCAGAGCTCAAGGAGAATCCTTCTGTGATTCCTTCCTGGCTCTACTGCAATCAGAGAAGCTGGGGACAGCACATTGACTTAAGAGGAATTGCATCTATTCCAAGTCACACACAGACATTTGTGTGCTCTGTGACTGTTTAAGGGGTGTGGGCCCTTTTGATCTGTGAAAGGAATAAATTATGTGTTAGGAAAAAGTTATTTAATAATCACATAATCATCTTTTGCAGTGAAGATACTTTGATGCAAAGGGATGCAGCTTTAACTGAGCTCACGACAAGGATCTGAAGGGCAGCATAGGGTCAGTGGAGGAGAAATCTGATGCAGAAGTGCTGGGTGGCCTCAGTGGCCAGCCATGTTGCAGGGACTGTAAGGAAAGCGATTGGCCAAAGTAGCGGGAAGCTAAATCAAGAAAAAACATTTAGACAGTGATTTGGTAATGACACAGGGAACCAGGAAACTCTGTTGCTCCTCTTCTTTCTTATCTGCATTTAAAACTTGAAGATACTGAAAAGTAATAGAAGGAATTAAGAACATGTCTGGCTTACTCAGATGACTATTTAGTCCCAAAAACATTTTAATGAACCTCAAAGTGCTTCAAGTGTTTCATTATTTTAGACTAAGCATATGTAAAAAAAAACCCAAACAACCCAAATGAAAAAACAAGCCCAGCATACCTGTGTCAGAGCAATTTTTGATTTCATGTAGTAAACCATGAAGTAAACCTTGGCTCTTCTGGGAATTGTTCAAGTGCCAAATAGTAGTCTATATTAATGTCTTGATGATTTCCTTGATACTGACACCATTGAGTGATTCAGGTGAAATCATGTTGAAATCAGTAAGTGCTGGTAATCTCTGGCAGCTTTGAGGACCTGAGCCCATGCAACAGTTTGACAGGAAGCAGTTCCATTCAGTTAGAGACATGACAGGTTTTAATTCTACAAAAACATATAAGATAAAAATGAGGCAATAAAGATAAATTTCTTCTATTAGATTGGAATAAATCCTTTACAAATTGTGGACCATGTTTGATTATTGTTTCCCGTGCTGAATTAGTGTTGACTCCATGGAATGCTCTCAGCTTTCTGCTCCAAGAGATGACCAAGCCCAGCTTGCAAGCAGCATGTTAATTATTGACACTTCCTAGCTCCAGAGTGATTAGTTTGGGGTGAAACATTGTACTAATAGCTGTGCTATGTTTTTCATCCAGAAATCTCAGAGAACTAAGCAAACATTGAATTAGCTTTTGCTACATGGAGCGTGAAATAAAAATTAATTTTTAATATAATTCAGCTTAAAGGTTAAATTAAGAGCTAAAGTGAAAGGTCTACAAAGTAGTTAGCTGGCTTGTGGTTCCAGTGCTCCTGCTATTTATATATATATTTATATAGCTTCTACTATTCTATATACTGCAAGGGTAGTTTTGTCAGCTGTTACATATTTATTTTGAATTCATGTTGGTGTTATGATTTCCCTGTGGTGATTATTCAGTTTTACTGAATTAAAAATGGCCATTAATTCAAGGTAGCCAACATTAGACTGCTTTTTCAGAGCCTCTGGGCAATGTCAAATGCCATCAGTTTGAATGAGACTTAGGAGAGCTCGGAAACACCGGCAACAGGCTGTTAAGTACAGCACACCCAAAAGTTACAGCACCTAAGATTAAATCTGTGGCAGCTCTGTTACTTGGAGTTGCACAAGAATCAGGACTAGGTGAATATAAAAAACTGACTTGAAAACTTGCAGAAAATAGACATTTTCTTGAAAATATTAATAAAAAATAGCAATTAAAATCAGTGCTGAGGAACCCTGTAGTTGTAGAAGCCATTTAAAAATAATTATGATGATGCCTACAGGTATAATCTTTGAGTCTGATCTTTACATCTATATAAAATGTAGTTTTAATAATACAGTCTTTTCATTTCAGATTTCATACAGCCATGCCATACATGCCTCAGGGTTCTTCATTGCGTTTTTTGTTTCCCTTGTACTGACGTGTTTTGGTTGTTTCATTGTTTACCGAACCCACATATTACAATGGAGTTTCTGCAGTAAAACCCAGGTGAGCCATTCTGTCTGTGATGGTACTTTATTTAACTTTTTCACTAACTGTATCTGATGATATTGCCTGCTAACTCATACAGATTGTCTAAAGAGTTTTTGAAGATAAATAAAAGGCCACCAGTGATGGATTGGATTTGCAGGTAATGTAATCTCTGCAGACTCTAATTTTTAGCACAATCCAATTTAGAGGGAAGTGTAAAGATGATAATCTGATCAGAAGAACTGCCGTCAGTACCTGGGTGTCCCCTTGAAACTGGAGGGAGATTATCCTTTAGCTATTGGGTTTCTTTTCGTATTCCTCTCTTCCTCCTCTACTCTTCATCCTCCAAAATGAGAGAGGTAGGATGCCTGTAAGTTAAAGAGCAGCACTCATCTCAAGTACATCAGACTTGGGTACAAATTATATTTGTCATTATCAGGATTAAGGATTTGAATTTACTCTTAATTCCTTGGATGTGCCATAATTTATTGAGGGATTAAGGAAAAAAGTTGGGTTTGGGGGTGTGGAGCATTTTCAGTGTTCTTAATCAAAGCTCTCCTAGTTAGGAGAAAGTGTTTCATTCCATACCATGATGGTGAAAGAAGATACAGTCTCTGCTAAATATTCATCAGGTTGGCCCAAGTTCTAACCCTTACTTCTATTAATTGCTTATCTATTTATGCGAAGTGGAGCAACTTCAGTGGGAGGGAGCTGGAAACCCTAGTCAGAATATTACAGTGATCAGAGCAGTCCCCTGACAGAGGTGTGTCCAGAGGCTTAACCTTAACATTGGTGCATCTCCCATCCCCCTGGCTGGACCAAAGGAGCCCTCAAGTCACTTTCAGGGTTCTTTTCTACAGTTCAAAATTACTCCAGCAAGAATTTTTATTGCTTTTAGACCTGGAAAAATAATTGCTTTAAATTAAAAGGGTCTGCCACCTTTTGTTTTTATAAAGAGGCTGTTATAATTAAAACATAAAATAGGGCCAGTTTGGTCCTAGCATCAGATATTTACAGTGGGTTTTTTATATAATAATTTTATTAGCCCTCACTCTCAAGGGAGTGTTACTGTACTGTGAACTGCATCACTTCCAACATTCATAGTTTTTCATGTTCTTCACCTCATAATAATGTAATCTTGTTATATATAATTTGTATACCATGGTAATTTAAAAAAAAAATAGCCTAGAAAGTTTACAGTGCACTTCCTAGAATGTTTTCGCAAGACTGCTGAAGTCAGTGTAGTCTGCTGTCTTGGTTAATTTCTTTGTTTTATATTTATGTATATAAAGTTCCATCTGTTTGATTTTTAGATACATACCTGAATTACACAATCTCTATATACACTTTCCAGCTGTACAGTTTGATAATAAATGTGAACCTTCTCACCTGCAGTAAAGTGAGATCAGATGCACTGTGTAATATAGAATTTGAAACTTACTGTTTTCTTTTCTGGTTTTTTTTTTGTTTGTTTTGGTTTGGGGTTTGTTTTTTTTTGTTTTTTTTTTTTTAGGAGATTCAGCATGAATTCAGCCAAAATCACAAACTGGAGCATTCTCAGTTTAATTCTGGTGATCTCTTTAGTGAAGATGTAATTGTGAATGACCAAGTCATTGATATTTTGTCCTCTGAAGATTCTGGAAAGATGCTTCAGGCTTTAGAAGAGTAAGAATTCACTGTTATTACATCACATTTATCATCAGCCGAACCTCTGAATCTGTTTAGAGTATCCGCACTTCCATATTTTTTTCATAGTGTCTGTTTACACATGTGACTGCAGTAGCTTAGGATTTTGCACTGCATTAAATAGTTGTCTGTGGGAACTGTAAACTGTCGTACATCATATTGCTTCATCTATAGAAGTCGCAACTCCATCCAGCCTTAGGTATGCAAGTTTTCTAGTCGAGGTGAACATCCAGTTTTGACTCTGTGTAGTTCTTTAATTGAAGGGAAACTTCTCTGTGTACAAGATGTTGGAAAGCTGTGTTACTATTGCTGAAGACGTTCTTCTTTCCAAAGGGTGTCATTTATCCTGGAAAAGAGAACCCCTGCTGCATAGCAGCATATTTTGGAAAAACCTGGATCAGTGTCTAAGGAGTGTTTAAGGAAAATCTTTTTCACTGTGAGGGTGACGGAGCACTGGAACAGGCTGCCCAGACAGGTTATGGAGTCTCCTTCTCTGGAGACATTCAGGACCAATCTGGACATGTTCCTGTGTGGTTTAATCTAGGTGATCTTGCTCAGGCAGAGGGGTTAGAATAGATGATCTTTTGACGTCCCTTTCAGCTCCAAACATTCTGTGATTCTGTGAGTGAGAGTTCATAGTGCTTCCAAGAAGATGCCATATAGCTGCAATTAGAGGCACTACTGAGTAGAGAAGAGAAGCTCTCCTGGTGTTGAAAGGCCAGTTAGGGATGTTTGACAGAAACATGCCACTGTTAAAGATCATCTGTTCTTCAGCTGAATTGGATAAAAAGGTCTGATGTGAGGCCAGAGCAGATTTTGGTTATTCAGTCTTACCTATGGGTCCTGGCAGGTCAGGCTACAGACAGTATTAGCCAACTATAAAATCTGTAGAAGCTGAAAAAGGAAAGTTATGGGACCATGGAAGTAATTTTCTTTCTTAAAAGGTAACTAACAGCATTATTTCCTGCATTTCCTTGATAATTGGGATACT
Organism: Heliornis fulica; assembly: GCA_013399135.1. Taxonomy (NCBI): domain Eukaryota; kingdom Metazoa; phylum Chordata; class Aves; order Gruiformes; family Heliornithidae; genus Heliornis; species Heliornis fulica. Next base: position 723,774 of record VXBZ01005777.1, read on the forward strand.
TATCTCTGTAAATTGAAACTTGGTCCTTGCTTTTATAAATGTATAAGCTTTGAGAAGACTCACCCTGAAAATCGTTGTGTGAATGCTAAGAAGTACAGGATCAAACATTTTTTAACTCACTTTAGTTTTATTTCAGGGATAGTGACTATCTAGCTACTTTGAAAAAAAGAAAAGCTGGACTGTTTTCAGATACATGTGGTAGAAAGGTAAATATTCTTACAAACCTTTGGATAGGATTATTTTTATAACAGGATTATTTCTAAACCCATTGAACAGGATTCATTTATTAGTTTGAGTATGTATGGAGCATCTGAAATTTTTTTCTTGTGTGGTTAGCACAAATGCCTCCCTTGATTCTGCTTTTTTCCTTGTGGTTTCCATTTTCTCTACCTCTAAGGAGATAGAGCATTGAAGTGAATAGAATAGATGCTGAAAACAGTCACTAATCTTCTTCATTCAGAGTTACCTTCTTCCAGGATGAGGGCTGTAGATGGACCATGAAGACATCCAGAGTTACAATGGTTCCTGCTATCAAAGTTGATCAAAAAGGTCATAGATGTTACTGGGAAGGGCTCAAATCAGCTCCCACCTGTTAACAGTGGGTGCTTCCTAATCCATATTTAGATTGTCCAAATTATTTGCATTTCTTGTAGTTTTAAACTGGAACTTCTGATTTTTTTTTTACTGTTTGGAAGTGAGACGCGGATGCACTTCGCGTATTTCCTCTATTCTTTCCCTATTTTTATTGTCACTCATTGAATATATGTGTTCAGTTACTACACACCTGGTCCTCTATTCTCTTAATGGTAGTGTGGTTTATCTATCTCTGCAGTGTGAACACCTACACCAAGTTGACCTGAATTCCCTTTTTTACTCAGGAGTCAAAAATGGCACCTCAGGGGTATTATTCTTCTCATCCTGAAGTAGACTTTCAAAAAACAAGTAGTATGGGTGCTACACCCACTGACCCTAAAACCGGGAGCCTAGGCTGGTGAACTCAGATGTAGGGGTGTAGATGTGGGTGAGACAAATGCAGTCTTGCAGGTTGGTTGGCAGAAAAGGCTATGGCATTACTTTAATGCCTATATTTGATACATGAAGTAACCTTTCTGCTTTCTTCAATAGCCATAATACACTCCTTGTTTTATATCTTATTATTAATATTTTATATGATATTTAGCTTGTCTCTTAATGTTGCTTCTTTATTCATTCTTCAAGTTTTAGGGTGATTCAGGCCTTTAATTTAGGATCTATATTCCTTAAAGGCTTAATTTTACTCTTGTACTTTATAAACTGTTGCACGTTATCCAAGTTTTCATCTGATTACAGGGAGAAATGTAAAATAATGTACCATCGCCTTAGGAGCTTCTGTGACAGTGATCTAAGCTAAAATCAGAATAGAGTAATCCTTTTTACACTGAATGACCTGCTTTAAGGGTAGTGATTTGCAAAAGATAATAGGAAAAAGAAAGATGGTGCATTTTTAATTTATTAGTGGATAATTGCAGTCAATTTGAATGGATTTTGTGCTTGAATGAAATGTTACGATTTTACCAATTGCACTTGCAATCAGTTTTTCAACAGTGTTGCATTTTGGTTTATTACTTTGTGTCACCCAAGACAATAGTTGGGTTTTTTCTGAGAAAATGAGGAATGAGACTTGTATTGTCTCATAGGAGTGGTATTAAACTGAGGATAAGGACTGAGCTTCTATTTTGTGTGCAATTTTTTCATGTCATATATATACCAATATGATTTTAGTGTCATAATATTGAATGTTATTATTTGAGATGGCAAAAGTATAGGGGCTTTTGTCAGAGAGCTTTTGATACTTCAGATGTTTTCAGCCAACTAACATCTTGCTTGTATGCTCATTTGGTAATTCCCTCTGTGTGTATTGGTCCAGATGTGTGTCATTTTCTTTACATAGCATATATGTAAGTTTGTTGACATAATTGATAGAGGCTTTTAAAATTCTACTGTGATAGTAAGCAAGGCTGGAGTCATTCTGAGTACTTAGGTCTTTTGTCCAGATATGAGAAAATTGCTCAGAAAAGGGCAAGCCACAGGATTTTTTTTTCTCCTCTTTACAACATAAAGTTGTGTTAATAGTTAACGTCTTTTAGAAGTGACAGTGCCAAAGAGTTTAGCAAGTGAATTAGGACCATGTGTTCAATATTTATGGACAGGCACATCTTTGGCGTGTAGACAGTTTGCAGTGTCAGGGGACTGGCTAGAGAACAAAACATACTTTTAATATTTCATAAGGAAGCTCCTTAGTTATTCATTTTGTGAGATTTGTCTTAGTAAGTCATATCCATGATATACATTATCCAGCAAAACAGCCTGGTTTTTATTCTCAATAGATTCCTTACTGTGTGTATTCCTGAATATTGGCCCATTGGCAATGAATGCTAATGAGAGGAAGCTATATGATTTGATTATTTTACATGTACGCTAGAAGTTCATGTTCTAAAATGTTGTGGTCCTGTTTTTCTGTATGTGTATAACAGAATACCAAAAGAGCTGAGCAGTTTGAGTTTGTGTCCAGTGAGATGAAGTCAGACCATGCTTGTAATCTCAGAAGATGCAGATTTGTTAAAGGCAACTTCATTTCTTTAAACATCTTCCCACTATCACAGCTTTTCTTTCACATCTTCATTTTGTACAGCTGTGCTTCCCTTAGTTTGGCAAAGCTCTAGCTGAACTTGAAATTGCTTGCTGATATACCATATATACTGCCAGTTATGTTGGAAAATCACTAAGTAATATGTATGCATTGCAGCTGATTGTTTTCCTGATGGAAGAGGTCATGGAGTCCAATGTACTAGAGAACAGGATCAAACTGTCTCCAGAGAGACTTCACAGAAAAGTCAAAAACAATTTACTACCATATTAGAAGTTCACTTTTTCTTTCTAAATGTAAATTTCTTGCTGTACATCTCAATTTAATTTGCTATGTAGCAAAGGTGGATTTTTTTAACCCAGAATTCAAATGGAAAGTAGGAATAAAAGATCACATTCTTATAACAGCTAGACTTAAATATTCCTACATAGAAAATGGTGAGGAATAGTTACATTCCTAGTACAAAAAAACCGACATGCTAATTCCTACATTTTCATAACTTTTAAAGAATGTAATCAAAATTTTTGAACATTTGAAGGTTGGGCATATTCACTGTTTTAATGAAATATGTACAGTGTAGGAATACAACAATAAACAGCAATCACATGCATTTAACAAGAGATACAGCGAGTACAAGTTGAATGAACCCCAAACCCTACTTTTGTAGTTCTGTGTGATGAATGCTTTTATAAAGTTGACAAGTAATCAAGCTGTACTACTTTTTCACCGTGAGAGACACTCAAATATTTAATAGGTGATAGGAGTCCATAAGACAGGGTAACTGAAGAAAACAATTACTATGAATTTAATGAATACATGTCTTTTTTTCATATAAAAAATGGCACTTTTCTTTGAAGAAATCATGTTCAGAATTATATGGGTCATTTGTTGTCCACGTAGAGCAATTTATCTCATCCAGAAAACAGTCTGCTTTTGAAAGTATTTGTTAGAGAAGCTTTATTCCATATAATTTTGAAAGAAATTTCATATCCAACCATTTCTGTCATCTGAATTCTCACCTCATCTGAGTAGATCAGAAGAATCTGACTAGATCACAGCAAAGTTGGAAGTTCCTCAGGCAGTAATGCATAATGTATATAGCCATAACATTTATGCTTTTGTTACTGTCCAGGCTGAAGTTAATGCTTTTGAAAACAATGGTATAATACACAGTGACTTCACTGGAGGGCAGGACTGGAATCTTTTTTACGTTTTTTTTTCCATAGTGGTTTTTCAGTGAAATACCATTTTCTGAGGTCTGTTGCAAAAGCTGTATTGTAGCTAGCTGTACTTTTAAACTGGTTTTCTGAAGATCACTGGTTTATCATTTTTCATATTTTCTGCCATGAAAATAGAAGTCCTTAATCTCTTTTGAAAAATCCTGCATTAATGTTATTTAAACAGATTCAGAATTGAAATACCTTTAGTCTTTTCACATTGCTATGGAGAGTTAGAGGATTTTGATAGCGAATCTGCTGCCAGATAGAGTACTTAGACTTTTGGCAGGTTTCCATTATTAATTTTTTTTTTCTGAAGAACCAGTGGTGTCTCAGCTGAAGTTATCATCTTTTACAATTTTATGGTTTGGGCTTTTTTAGTTTTTGGCCGTGAACCATGAAAATCCTATTTCTGTTTTTGTCAGCATTCTGACTTTTTCAGTAAAAGTTAAACTTAATGTGTGACTCATCTATGTGAAAACATCTTTAGATAATCATCGCATACCTTAGCTGTTTTATCTATTGATGAGATGTCCAGTGTTTCTTTCTAGGCTCACCTTTGAACTCCACTGAGTTTACACTTAGCTGTGCAAGTGTCACAGATCTGATGAATGAAATCACCCAGTTCAGAGCTGGCTGTAGGTTAGTACAGCTATTGGTGTAGCACAGAGCATCTCCAGACCTCCTGTGACACAGGCAGGCTGTGACCAGCCTAGCAGAGAGCAGAGAAGGGCAGTGTGCCCTGCTCAGGCATGGGTGGGCTGAAGAATTTGAGCAGTTGGTAGCTGTTGATGGCCACTCAGACCTCATGCTATTGCCTCTGCTTCTACTTGTGGAAAACAGAGGAGAGGAAAAAAAAGAAGAGGGACTGCTGGGAGGAAGCAGTGGCAGTGCACACAGAGTTTGTATTGGCACAGCAATTAAAAGAAAAAAACAAAAAAAACCCAAAACAAACAGAAAACCCAACAAGAAAGCAAAATGAAAACAACCAAGTAAACAAAACATAGCCCAAGTTGTTGATTTTGTATTACTAACACCTCAATAAGTAGATGATTCGGGAAACAGCCCACATCAGCAACTGAAAGACCTTTAATGCCAGTTATATGTGAATCAGCTTGCTTTGCTTGCTGTTAGTAAAGCCAGCACTAGCACAGACTGTTTACCATCTCAGCTGTGTGATTCTCCCTGTCTTACCCTCTGCCCATCTTCACTTCTTTGAAGTATGACAGCAACGAAGACCACAATTTCTTTTTTATTTTCTATTTTTTCTCCCTTCCTCACTGCAGCTGCCCTATTGGCACTGTACCCATGGGTGCAGGAGGTGTGCTGCTCTGGCTCAGATGGTAGAATAAGGTGCCACCAGGCTTGGGGTGGTTATGTGCCTGTCCATTTGCAGCAGCATGCCTCTCCAGCACGAGTTGGTGCAGTCACTGTGCCATCATGTGCTCTGGGTCACAGCTGCAGCAGGGTATCTGGGATGGTGGGGGCATCCACAAGTGACCTTAAAAAGTGTGCTCTTCAGCAGCTTTGTGTATCACAGAGGGTTGCTTTTGCAGAAACTGCTACCACAAGGCTCCAGTCTCCTCTGGATGCTGTTGTAATCCATATGCTACTAATTTGCTACCATTTGCAGATGAGAGATCAGTCTTCTTAAAATTATGGGGCTTTCTGTTTTAGTGAGAAAGTTTCACTGAAGGGTTTGCCTGATGGTTTCCCCTTTAGAGTTCAGAAAGTTGTGTCATAGTAGTTTCTTATATGTGCAAACTGAATTTGTTTAAAACCATGTCAGAAAATCACTAGTTTGTTTTAGGGCTGTTGAATTCAGCAACTCTTAATTCTGTTAAAAAATTCCCTCTGTGTTTCTCTAATTTGAATAGTAAGACTGAAAAATGCAATTATTTTGTGGTTATTCAGTGATTTCCTTTTGTGTTGTGTTTTGCTTTTTCTAAATTAACTGTAGTTGTTTCTTTTCTGACCCTAGCTACTTTCCTGTATTATTTTATTAGGTCTGTGGAGGACTAAAGATGCTCAGGCACTCTCTGCTTCTCTATGTTTGATGTCTGGGATTCTCCCTTCCCAGATCTTCTCCGGCAGACCTTTAAATCCTCTTCCTCTTCAAGTGAGTGAAAAATCTTTACACTTGCTGTTTGCAGTTTCATTTCTTACATGTCTGTTCAGCTTTCCTCCCCACGCACTGTTGTACTACCTGCCTTCTGTACTGTCCTCATCCTTTCTCTGTGTGCTTTGTCCAACAGAAGCATTGATCTTTTTCATCAATAGGCTGCCATCTGCTACCTGAACTTCATTGGCTTTCATGTTTCTGTTATACTGAATATGTTCAGGAAGAGATGTGAGACCTTTTAAACATTAATTGGTGTAAGAAGCAGAGTGCAGAACATTTAATGTTATATGTATTGGCTTGAGGAGGCACAGAGCATTGAGCTAGGATATTTTTTTTCCACTTCGGAATCACAAAACATTGCCCATTAATCTGGATGACTGTAAGGATTGTTCTTCTGACAGACTTTTGTCTGAAAGCATTTGGTTTGTTGTAAGTACAGTATTCTTATTTTATACTGACAGTTGGCACCTGAGATTCCAAGACTACATCAGCATTTTGTTTGCTCTGTGGAGGGGGCACACCAGAAACAGTGCATAATGTCAAATGTAGATTTCAAATTTTACAGGCATAACCTTTCTTCAGTTGCCACTGAGAAAAGATAATGGTCTGGCTGCTGTCTTCTAGGGTGTGACTTGGCAGAGCTGTGGCTTATAATTACTTTTTCTCCATGCAGTCACCCTTGAATTTGTGGAACATTTCATGTGCTGCTTCTGCTTCATTGCCTTCTTCACAGATGTGTTGTCAGGGAAGTGGAGAGTGAGAGTTGCAGATTAAATACACTAGAGATCTTGACAGCCTCATGACTTGCTCTGATACTGTGAACTACATCTCTTGCATTTAGCATTAGTTCTTCTTGTGGGTTGGGAGAAGCATGGGGATCTTGTTCAGAATTATATCAGGCCTAGTCTAGGATAACTTGCAGTAAATAGGAGGAAATGCCTTAAAAGACCGAGAAAAATATAACCATAGGAAATGCTGTGATGGTGTCTGATTTTGGCTTTCATTCTTGGGATCACTGCTGAGGAAGACTCGAAACATAGCAAGTAAGGAGAGGTGTGAGGAATGTCTTAATCTTTTTTTTTTTTTTCTTTTTCAAAGTGTGCTTAAATCCTGCATTTGTGGTAAGAAATAAATATGTAACAAACTGTATCTGCATGGTGGAGCTGTGAGAGAGCTGAGGAATTCAGTCTTTCACACCTCAGTAAGAAAGGGTTAGTAGGTGCTGTGACCACCATCAGTGCACACATGAAGAACAGAAAAGTAATGAGTATTGTTATTCCAGCAAACAGAGTTGGAAGTTGAAATTCATCAAATTCAAGCTGAGGATAAGGTGACCATTTTTTAAGTCTTAAAGGAATTATCAAGTGGAACAATTGTTTAGTTCTCTATTAAGGGATGCTTGAAAACCAAGATGAGGTGTTTCTCACAAAAGACAGATATCCTTTAGTTAAATCAGAGTTGCTGGACTTGAAGCAGAAATTAAAACCAAAGTAAGTCTGATGCTTGAATTTTACAGACTAACAATGAATTGGTGAATATACAAAGGAGAGCCTCCTACCACTACCTGACAGTCATTAGGGAAATGTTACAGCATAAAGCTCCCATTTTCTGGATCCTTCTTTTTATTTAAGTGCATTTGCACAAAACTGAACCATTAGTTAGTTGTCCCAAGTAAACAGCACAGTACTAGCTGGCTGTGTCAGCAAAATCCTAGGACTTTGGTGAACAGGAAGACTTAAAGTGCACACCAGTGCTGCCCATTTGAACTGCTTGCTATGGTACTTCAGCATCCTGTTCCCTTGAATTTGCCATCACCCATCCTCTGTGGCTGCCCCTCTGTCCTGGAGCAAGAAGGATTCTCCTCAGGCAGAGGGAGCAGATCACCACCCTGGGAACTTAGCCATGGATGTAGCTGAATGCACCCCAGAAAGCTGCACCTGCAAATGCTATCCTGCAGTGTCTGTCTGTACGCAACACAGAGAAGCTGGATTGTTGTGTTGTCTTGGAGACATATAGAAAACATTAGCTCCTACAGGATCTTCAGATCCCTGCTCCTGAATGGGACAAAGAAGGTGTAAGGGAGGAGGTTTTGCAGCTGCAACCAGCCAACCCTGGAGCAGATCACCATGGACATTGGAGAAGACACCATATGGACATTGACTGTGCATTTTGGGGGTTTTGAGAGACTGCAGAAAAAAATCTTTGTGTCTTTGTGGTGGTTTATCATAGCTTATGGTAGTGTCTCTTAAGTAGCTTAAGTATTTGAGTCATTATAAGAAAACAACTTAATTCCATCCCATTAATTCTTTTTAAATGGGAAAAATACATAACAGAGGGGCAGTGCTAATAACATAGCACTGATTTAGTTAATTTGCTTACATAGGGAAGGTTTGTTTGACAAAAGGGTGATTTATAGGTTTGCATGCTTTGTTATATACCTTTCTGAATGTAGTATTCTATTCTGTGAATCATTCCAAGACCTTTGCTATGGATTTTAAATTTATTCTTAGAGGTGACTGTGGAACAAATCAAACCAATAACTTAGCTTAACTGAAAAAAGAATGGATTTAAGTTCTTAAAAGTGTAATTTGTAGGTCACGAAGAAATTTTTATACTTACTCTACACAGAGAAGGATACAGTACTGTGTGTGTATTCATGTAAATTGATATGCCAAGGCCTAACCCACCTAATTCTTCAATCCTGAACTAAGTGCAGAATATGCAAAGCTACAGAATTTACAGTAGCTATATACTATATGAAATGAGAATAATTATAATTCCAATTAAGTCTAAAAATAAATGGGAATCTATTCATATGACATTTATTCCACTTTATAAAAAATCTTGTATTTCCCTCTGGTTTTATCTCTCTTTTTTTAGAACTCTTAATGTCCATGACAGAGATACTAGCTATTTTTATTTATTTGCATCGGCACATAATCAAAATGCTTTCTGAAGCGGTGATATCGTAGCGAAGATGGGTCAGTGAGTTTAGAATTATTTTAGAAAAATCAGTGCAATTTAGAGTCTATTCAGATAGTCATGTCATCTGCTTCCCAAGTTTTGGGATTTTTGGGTGAGGTTTCTGTTTGCTTTTGAACTGAGTGAGGAACTCAGTTTGAATGATTTCTAAATAAAAGCTTTACTTTTTTTTTTTCTGTCTAAAATGGAAATACAGGAACGGACATACTTATTAAAATTACTGTAGTAAAAACTCTCACCCTGCTTTTAAATGAAAGATTACTATGATAGTTAGTAAACTCATATCCTGTGATATTTGTGCACTTCTCTGACTGCCATTCATTTACCCAAAGTTGAATGATTATAGATATCCTTGTTTTCTGATAGAACTTTCTTGTAATCTGTGATATTCAAACAGTCCTTATTGCCTTTCTGCAGCTTGGAGGTTGCCAGTCTGACGCGGGCAGATGCTGATCTGGAGGCATATCGAATGCAGATTTGTAAAGAAGTGATTGCTATGATGATGAAGAACATGGTCCTGAGTCACAGCCTCTTTCCTCATGTGGAGAAGAGGATGAGTTCAATTTTCAAAAAGCAGTTTCTTGCAATGGAGAAAGAGATACAAGAGGAGTATGAAAGGAAGATGGTGGCTCTAACAGCTGAATGTAATCTGGAAACTAGGAAGAAAATGGAGTCTCAGTGCCACAAAGCTAGAAATACAAATGAAGAGGCTGAAGAATTAATTAAGAAAATGAATGAAAAGGTAAATCTGTTATAAAATGAAGATATTTTGCATGAAATGTGATTTTTCTAGAGATGGTGTCTCTTTTAGACTAGACTTTACTTCCTTCTTATTCCCTCAGCTCCTTACATACTTAGCCTGAGACCATATGGTATAGCATATTTCTTTGGTCACTGGGGTCAGCTGTCCCCTTGGTGGCCCCTCCCATCTCTGCTTGCTCCCTAAACCACTCACTAGTGGAGTGAGGAGCAGAAGAGGCCTTGTCTCAGTGTAAGTACTGCTCAGCAGAAACAGAAACATCTCTTTATTATCAACACTCTTTCCAGCAGAAATCCAAAACATAGCACCATACTAGGTATCATGAAGAAAATCAACTCCATCTCAGCCCAAGAAAGAACTTTAAGGCTAATCCAATACTTTTCCTGCTCCATTTATCATATGCTGATGTCATGATGTTCACTTTCTTGCCTGTGAAAGGACCTGCTTTTATACTTGCCAGGGAACGTGTCTCAAAAGGAGTGTTGTGTTGGAGTGCTAGGGATGGTCTATATTTGTGCTCCTGGCAGCATGTGTAGTGATATTCAGGAGACAGCAGTGAATAACATCTGGAGCAATAACCTCCTCCCCTTCTCAGCCAAAATGCAGAAGTGTATTCCCTGACTTTTTGATTTATTTTTTGTTGTCTGCAAAGTGTTTCTGGAGTGAGGTGTGGGGACCTCACTGCAGAGGACAGTTCTCCCCAGATAACTAGTATGAAATTTAGGACAAGACCAATGTAACTATTGTTAGGTAGCTCTGCTGGGATAAGCAGCGTTCTTTGCTCTGTGGGATGTGTATTTTTCCATTCTATAATGAGTTTATGCCATCTGAGATTGAAACTGTGAATATCTAAGTCTAACTGGCAAAATAGGAGAAAGTATTTTTTGCAAAGAAGCTTTGAAATTAATTGCCATTTAATTCTGTTCCATTCTTGTAACTCTATAATGAATATCCCGGTTTTTAGAAATCAATAGGTAAAGTAGGTCACCAATAGTAAGAACTTTCAGAGATTTGTACAGTAGCTTTTTCAAATTTATGTTTTTTTAAAAATATATGCTTACTGTTCTTTCATTGTTCTGGATTATATGAGTATTCAATTTTAATAGGATTTTGGGATTGATGAAATCTAAGAAATTAATGTAATATATAGTCTTTGTGTTTAATTTCATGCCCTTTCATATAGTTTATTTTAGATAATGCTTCTAAATTCTAAGAAGACTTCATTATGCCTTGGAAGAGGTACCTGAATTAGAGATTGACAGCTGTACAACCTCTGCCATTTCAAACAGACAAAAACCATGGAAAGTGCACACTGATTTAGTATTAAACTTCATTCAAACCTGAAATAACAGTAATCAGAGTATGTGTAAAATATGTATATGTTAGTAGCACTGTTCTCTCCAAATCTGTTAAATACTGAAAATCACTTATGTTTTATTTATATCTCTCTTTTCTCTGCAGCCTGCTGTAGAATATAGAAGTCTTCTCGATAGACTTCACAGACTGGAGCAGGACAACCTGAAGAGGTTCCTTTTGGTAAAGCAGGAGGAGTATTTTGCAAGAGCTTATAGACAGCTGGCTGTTACCCAGAGAAAGGAGCTCCACAGTATCTTCTTTACACAGATAAAAAATGCTGCTGTAAAGGGAGAACTGAAGATGGAAGCAGCTAGAACATTAGTAGAACATTACTCCACAGTACAGGTAATAGAATAACTCCATTCCTGACCTAAAGACAGAATAAAAATCCACAGTAACTTTTGAGAAACATTTCAGGAATGTGTTTCAGGATAAATTCCTAAGAAATTAGGAATAAATTCCTAAGAAAATTAGCTTCCAAAATTATAAGTTTAGAAAGTGTAATGCCATCATTATGCATAGCTAGAATTCACACAACTGTATATTGATGCATACACACACCCTTTTTCTGCAACAGTGAGTTAGATGTATTTGCCGCAATATTATGTGCTTAGTGCTGACTTTTACTATTATGGTAATATTTCCAAAGCATCCTCCAAGGGCTTGATGCTTGTCTTTACTGCTTAGGGAAAATAAGGCAGTAGCTCACCTCTCTCCACCATGCAGTGGGAAGCTAATATAAATCCCTGGTTTTGCAGTGAATAAGTTTGATATATCTGCACATCTTGGGGCTCTGCTTAACTCCTGAAGGCTGTGTTGGTGCAGCTCTGCCTCAGCCCTTTTTCACAGGATGTTCTGAGAGCAGGTTTGTGCTCACACAGTAAGCTTCTGGTTCCAGGTCTGCTTTTGCTGGTGATAATGGGCCTCTCAGCATAGCATCATAAAATTGTTTAGTTTGGAAAAGACCGTTAAGATCATCAAGTCCAAATATTAACCTAACACTTTCAAGCCTATCATTACCCATGTCCCTAACTATGTCTCATTTAAACGCTTCCAGAGATGGTAACTCACCCTCTTCCCTGAGCAGCCTGTTCCAGTGCTTGACAACCCTTTCTGTGAAATTTTTTTTCCTAATATCCAGTCAAAACTTACCCTGCTGCAGTTGAGGCCATTTCCTTTTGTCCTATCACTTGTTATTTAGGAGAAGGGATTGACACCTGCCTCACTACGACCTCCATTCAGGTATTTTCTCCAAGGTGAACAGACCCAGTTCTCTCAGCCACTTCTTGTAAAACTTAGCTCTCTGGACTCTTCACCATCATTTTTGCCCTTCTTTGAACATGCTCCAGCACCTCAGTGTCTTTCTTGTAGTGAGTGCCCCAAAACTGAACACTGAACTCGAGGTGCAGCCTCACTAGTGCCAAGTACAGCAGGATGATATTCTGCCCTGGTCCTACTGGCTACACTGTTTCTGTCTGATACAAGCCAAGATGCTACTGCATGGTACAGAAATACCAGAGTGCCATTTTCAAAAGTAATTACAGTCCAAATAAAGGGACTTAGGCAGCTGAGAGGATAGGTAGCTAAATCTGTTTTGTGAATGCTATTTTATAAAATCAGATGCTGCCTAATGAGTAAGTACCTTTGGAGATGTGTCTCTATAGGTGTTTTCAAAAATCCCTTGGCATCAAGTGCTTCCAAATAAGTAGATTACTGGAATTGTGGTATGTCCAAAGTGATTTGGTACTTTGAGGGGTTAAGTAGCTTATGTGGTCAGGGATGCTGATTAATAGTATGTTCAGGACTTTAGGTTTGGTTTCAGTTATATTTTAAGCTTTTTGCAACAGAATAGTTTTAGTTGTTTTCTTAAGGGTTTGATTTGGGTTTTTTTTTTTTTACTCCATTTGTGTTCAAAGTTAGAGATGTAGAATCAAAAATTTCTGGGATTTGTTTTTCTGACTGCTTCTGGAAGAGTGATTATTGTGGTTCTAGAGCTTAAAAAGCAGCATCTAGAAAATAGAAGTCAAAACATGTAAGGCCCACTACTAAAACTAGATACACTTTCAGATCTTGGCATAGAAAAGCTACACATGAGCCACTGTCAGATACAGATGCAGTAACTGCTTGTATATAAGACAGCTGAGCTGCCAGCAGTAGGTAGGTGAATGGTTTTGACAGTGTTTTGGCTGATCAGACATGGCCATCCAGGGTATCAGATGACTTGCGTATCTGATGATAGCAGAATATTAGTTATGAGCCGTTGTGCATCTAACTCCAGGCTCTGTTAGACCCATTTGTAGGTACCTAAACCCTTCCCATTCCCCACTGTTGGAAGCAGAAGCTTCTAAGCCAGTTTAGTGTGCTTGGCTTTCTTCATCTTTACTGGACACATGCGGAAGACTTCCACCTGGCTTTGGAGTCAGTTTAGATACCTTTGAAAATATTATTTCAAAATATTGAAAATATTTGTTTCATCATGCAATATGTTTAAAAGAAAAGAAAAAAATAAAGATGGATTTGATGCCACTCAGCTGTTACTGAAGACATTCTGTCTTCAGGTCCTAGTTCAAGATGACCTTTCAGCCTGTAGATAGCTTCAAGCAGGAGCAGTTCTACTAACACTGATAGGATTGTACAGGTGTTTGTGTGTACCTGATCAGATGACCTGTTAATACAGGGCTCTCAGGAGGTGTGCTACCTATTCAGAAGAGTGCACAAGATACTGAGACATTTATACCAAAAGCTCAGCACACTATTTATTTTGTCTCGTTGAAATAACAGTCATAATTTGCATGATCATTAGAGTTAAGTTGGTATAAGGTTATTGTTTTCATTTGTAAGAGCTTTTAAACTTTTCCTTGTTAATGTAAAAATCTGGTCTGAAACACACAGGTGTTAGCTGAAATTAGCATTGCATCTAATTAAATATATTTGTTCACATTCTTTCCTTTAGGAAGATATTGAAAAGCTAATGGATTTTTTGCAAGCTAGCAAGAAATATCATCTGAATAGAAGATTCGCTTACAGAAAGTATCTTATAAGTAAGATACAATTAAGGGATTCTCAAGCCTCTGCTCTTATAAATACAGCAGCAACCCAGATATCGAGTCTCATTAGTAAGATGGAAAGGTAAATATCTAATATTATGGCAGCAGATTGACTATGTTATCTCAGTGACAAAAAGTAGTCTTTGTGTGTCTTTTTATCTGTTTTACGTAGCAGGAAAAGTTAATTAAAATGTTATATTTTTAATTCTAAGAAAATCTTTTGCATCTAATGACTTTGTTACTTACTATCCTAGCAGACTTGAAGGTGAGGCTTTGTTGTTTCTATTCATTTTGTACAGCACAGAGGTGAATTGCTGAGAACATGTATGGTACCTATTCTTTATTCTGACTTCAGTGGGAACCAGACTCGTGAGAGTCTCCGTGTCTTTATACATCCATTATCATGTAAATAGTTCTTAATCATGTGAAAAGTCCATTTCAGTGCATGCCAGTTAAGAACATTTGCCTGTGCTCTTACACGTGAATACCTGGATTTAACAGGAATGAACAATTTTGATTCAGTTGTGATTGAATACGTTTGAGGAGCTGAATGTACATTCTCAAGCTGGAATGCATGAATATTTTCTGAAGCAAGTTCCTAAGTTTATACATAATGTAACTGAAGGGTCTGACTAGCAGCTGTTCCAGGCAATATACAAAAAGTTCAGTTGAAATAAAAAGTAGACCTGAAAATGGACTGTTGTAATACACTTATTTAATTTTCTTGGGATATCATACTGAAACCAGACTGATTCAGGTATTCCTTGTGAGGATAGTCATAGTCAAGGTGGAGAGAGAAAATTGGTGACATACCAGAGAGGTAGCTATTTAAAATTACATGGCATCATGGAGCACTGAGAGAGACCTCTTGCTGCTACCAGAGGGCTGTGGCATATCATAGTTTGGCATTCAGAGAAAGTAGTGAGAATTTTACTGCAGTGGCATACATCAGTGGGTGAGAAAACGTCCTAGCACTGCTCCTGGTGATTCTGTGCAGACAGCTTTATTTGTATATTTTAGACATCTGCATTGGTATCAGTCATTGGCATCATGTGGAGCATACAGTAATAGAACAAGTATAAAAGAGGTAATGTAGTGCCAGCCTTTTGGCATCAAGCGTAAGAGACAGCACTGTAGAAATACATCAGTTTCTACATTGTGTGTTTTCTTTAATGATGTTGGTTTAAGTAGTTAATATTAGGAAGCAGGTAGTATGTTAAAAGCTACTAAAGTTTGTATGTGTTGATATGATGAAGCCACTTCCCTAATATTTGTAACATTTCCTTGTTCTTATTTTTAATTGTCCTGTGTGCTGCCTCACTGGAATTGTACCCTAAGTTTATTGTCAAGATTTGTTGATCAGAGAGAGGTTCTTCCAGTATGCTTGCGCCGCTTGCCTGTTTTGCTAAAATTTGCAGCTGTGTGGCTCAAAACCAAAAATAAATCTCCTGGTCCAGGAAATATAATTCAGGCACATATTTTACAGAGAGTTCCTTTCCATCAGTTCATCTCTCTCTTTGCAATCCAGTTATAAAAATCGTTCCGAGATGTTTTTTTCGGATTTTGTGGTTATGTGAAAAGCCTTCATGACAAACTCACCTGTATAATCACTGCCTGTGTGGCTCAAATAATTTCTGTGAGCAGTTCAGACATCTCCAGCTAGAGAAATAGGTTCTGTGCATTTTTTAATGCTTATTGCAATAACAGTCACAAAAAAGATCAACTAAGAGAGAAAACACCTAGTGTTAGTAACCCAAGACCTTCGGTATCTCATCCTAGAAAATGCACCCAAAAAAATCCCTTCCAGAACCAACAAGTGTCATGACTGAGAAAAAAAATATTCATTAAACTTCTCAGAATATTCAGTGGTCGTAATACTCTGTGGACAAAGAAAACATGTCTACAGTTTGAAATGACATTTTGGAGAGAGAAGCAACCCCACCTGACTTTGTAGGGCTAGAACTAGTTATTTTCCTGTAACTTCTCACACCTGATGCATAAGAAATTCCTTTCTGGCAAATGCGGCCAAACTGATCTGTTAATTTTTTAGATGTTGAGATGATAAAACTCCAGCTTGTAGTACTTTAGATTATTTGCTAGGTGCTTGGGTTTTTTTTTCTACAGGCCAACTGAAATATCTTTGTATGAAAACAGAGAAAGTTATAACCTGTGCTGTGTGGGCTTGAATTTCAGCTTGTAATTCGAAAGTGATTTGGGGAATATTTACAAATTTACAGTATTAACTTGCTTCTCAAATGTCAAGTGTGGTTGAAACTTTAAATTTCTGTCTATAAAA
Source organism: Heliornis fulica (assembly GCA_013399135.1). NCBI lineage: Eukaryota > Metazoa > Chordata > Aves > Gruiformes > Heliornithidae > Heliornis > Heliornis fulica. The sequence goes on from VXBZ01005777.1 coordinate 740,180, forward strand.
TCCTCTTATTTTTCATTCTAGCTTTGAATTTGCTTGTCTAAATATATATACAGGTCTGTCGTAATATATTGTGTCCAGCTTTAGTATGCCTTAAATTTACTGTTACAAACAGACTTCTAAAACACAGAGCTGTTTATGCGGAGAATAGAAACAGAGAGGTGTAGATTAGATAATACCACAGATAAACAGATTTGGGGATATATAAACCAGCAGATACATGATGAGGGAAGAGGTCTTTATAAAACAGAGCTAAATAGGATGTTCAGAATTTATTGGATAGCAAGGTAATTTCAAATCAACATGACAAAGATTGTGTGTGGCCAGAAATAAAGGTTATAAGAAGCAAAGTAAAACCAAAATAATTCTAGGGAGGGTTATACTAATTTTAAATTAAATAGAGCAGCTAGTTTTCAAGATGGATTTTCTAAAGATGGTATTTAAATAAAATGTCCCATTTGTCAGTTGACTGACTGTGGGTACTCGGTGGTTTTTGGAAGTCAAGTCCATGGACTGCAGTGCCAAAAGGCAGGAAAACATGTTTTTTAATATAATCTGTAATGAGAGATTTCAGGGATGTCTACTAGGCTTTGTGTGTTTTCCCTTGAAGACTAAATGAGCAGGATGGCAATACTTGAGGCAGTATTTAACTCAGGCTGTTTCAGCTGTCCATAGAGGCACAAAGCTCTTGATGTTTTCAAACTGCAGCAGCTGTGACATGTTGCATCGATCCTTTGCTGGTATCAGCTCCTTAGCAAGAAGCTTTTTTCCTTCTTTGGTCTCCTAAAAACTGAAGCCTGTTCTGCTGACTTGCTAGGGATGAACAATTCAAGCCCCTTTATAAATTTATATAACCAAAATTTAAATTTTAGTAAGACCTCAAGCTTTTCTTGTGAACTGTTTTTAAAGTAGGCAGTTGACTTTGACATAAAAGTTTTAAGCAAAATGTTTTGTTTTGGTTTCTTCTGACTAATGTCAATTGATATGGACCTTGTTATAAACATTTTTCCTAACAGTGTCCTGCTGGACAAACACCAACTTGCCTTTCAGCAAGTTGGTGTTTGAACTCACTGTTTGAAGAGTTGTAACTCATTAGTATTAAGTTTCCTAATAATATTTTAAAACCTTTTCTGCTTGTAGTATTTTGCTATGTAGAGCATTTATTGTTCTCAATTACTTACCTAAATTCTGGTCTAGACAGCAGCAAGATGCCAGTTCAGCAGAAGAAAACCTGAAGTAGCTGGAGTAATGTGGGCACTGTCTTGCAGGGTCTCTCTTGTTTCTTTATAGTGTTGTGATTCTGTGTCCATATGTATCTAGGCTGGTGTGACTTTTCTGCTTCATATCATATATGTCTCCATAATGCTTTAGTGATGCTTCCATGCTTTTTCTACCTTTCATAAAACAATCTTCCTTTGCTGGGATCCATCATCACTAAAATAGCTCTTCATAGCATAAAATACAAACTAGCACTTTTTACTTTTAGTGCCCTTTTCTTTCATTAATTTTGTCTGCTTTCATTCAGTCAAGAGCTGTCAGAGTCTGCCTCTGACTGACCTGTGATACTGCTGCTGTTGGCCACATACTTCATCTCTGTTCCTTCCATGATGCTTGCTGTGTTTAGGAGGATCTCCCTGTAAACATCCTTGTTGTTACTGCAGTATTCTTCTTCATTAAAATTCCCCTTTTCACACATTAAGCATGTGCCTACATATTTCTTCAGTAATTGGATGTCTGGTATGCTGAGGCCAAGCAGTTTATCATACAGCCTATCCTATCTCGTTATATGTCTCTTCCCCTTTTATTTTGTGTTTCAGTTCAGGGTACTTTGGGAAGAGGACATCTTTTAATTGTAATACTGTTACTGATTTTCTCTTGTATTTATAAGAAACCAGAAATGAAGGTCTCTTGCCAGGATTGAGCCTTCTAGGAATTACTGTAATACTGATTAATGTAAGTTGCCACATAAACTTTCATGGACTCTGTGGTGGTGGGCATTTTGCCCATTTTTTCTGCTTTCTGGGATTTCTAAATAAGTAGATTCCAAACAGTTTGTAGATAGTAATATATCACCTGTGGACATACTGGAACTTTAATTAAATCAACAGTCTGAAACTGAAATAATGTGGGCTTTTTTCTTTTTATCTTTTTTTTTTTTTTCCCATCCTAAGAGTAGGTGGGCACATACCTTCCAGTCATTCTGTGTTGCTTGATTTTTCCAGTGACTTTCATTTGCTGGATGTTTCCAGAACATCTGTCTTCCACTACTGCAGCTCCTTTTCACTACTCTGGACAGGGATTCTAATTAGATGCAGCAAGCCTGGGTTTATTTCTTCAGTACAAGAAAGGATGAAAAGTTAAAATTAATATCTTGGTTATTATCTAGCCTTGCTTCCTCACTGTAATAAATCTATTCTGTTGACTAATCTTTTGCCTTAGGTTTGATCAAAATGGAGTTACCAAATATAGGTAGGAAATTTGGTGCTCTATTTTGTTGTCTCGTTTTTGTGTTTTTTTTTTTTTTTTAAACATAACACTGAAATTTAGCATTGCTTTCAAGGCAAAAATGACTTGTCCAAAAGATCCATGAATAATGCTTGGTGGATTGCTCTAAAGGTATTTTAATCCTCTTTGCAGAAGATTAAATAAATATGATAGACAGTGGAAAGGCTCTGCACAAGGAGTCTCTCTGGTTGACGTAACTGTGATAAAGCATATCTGAGTTTCTGTCCAGCATATTAATTGTCTAGGGGATGATGTTTCATGACTTGCTCAGATACTTGTGGATGTTTGAGCAGTAAATGGAGAGGAGTAAATTGTGGAGTCTGGCCACCACAGTTACAAAGTAGTTTCTGTTTGATCTCCTGTTCTATTTCTTTTAGCTTTTATTTTGAGGATTTTATTTGGAATAAAACTGTTAAAGAATATCAACAAATCCTAATGTTGATTAGGAAGAACCAGAAGGAGACTCTCTCCTCTCTGGAGGAAGGCTTGCAAGATTTAACTGCTACTCTGGTTGATAAATTGAGCCAGGCATGATGTTGGAACAAGCACTTGGAAGCACTGTAATGTTCATGTCTTCTGAAAAACGTGGATTTGAAAAATAAACCAGAAGTTCTTTGGACAACATACGAGTTCAGGTTAGGAACTGGTGCTTTCTACTTCCATAAGTTCCATGCTGACCTTTTCTACCCTACGTTTTAAAAGTCTGCCATGCTTAGTATTGGGAATTTTAACTCACAGATGTCCAACATGGATATTCTGGTCTAATTAAGATGTTCTTTTATTGTATTTTTTGAGAAAGAATGGTGAATTTCTGTTGTAAATACAATAGATGGATTTTGAAATTAAATTTGAGTTTGTGGAGAGGGAGGGTTTTCTCACTCTTGTGGGCATGCTTGGGATCTTGCTTACTCTTTGAAATTAAATTCTGTAGCAACTGGAGGTAGACAATAGCCTTAAACTTAAATTTGAAATCACTGGGTGCTTAAGTCTGAGGATTTGTCCTGTTAGATTATTGTGTGTCATTGTTAGTTTGAAATCTTTATAGTTTTTCTGATTATGTAAATGTAACGGGAAATCTGAATAAAAATCTTTTTCATGCACATGATTCCTTTATAGCTTTAAAATAATTTTTAATTGTTTTTACTTGATTAGATTGCATCCTTTAAAGAGAAAATTGTTTTTAATGAGGAGAAGGAGTTGTAAAAGACATCTAGAATTGCATTCCAGGGGCATTAAATGAAAAATGTAAATATTATGAATAATATGCATGGTTTAAAATGTCTCATTTGAATATTGCTTACATTACTAACTCAAATAGTTTATTTTGCATTTGCCTTCCCTTCTTTCGTTCTTCCTGTTCCTTACTTGCCGGAGCCCGCTTTTACGGCGCGGACTGGGGTGAAAGTACACATCAACGTGGTGCAGATTCAAATCCCTTTATTTCTCCTTTCACACCTCTTTATATACCCTTTGGTCCCAGTGTCCAGGAACATCCGGCAAGGGTGAACTTATCATTGGTTATAGTTTTCCGATTACGCAACAAATACTCGGTCCTGATTGGTTAACGTATAAAGCCCGGGAATCTCAATCTTCTCGGTCACTCCCCTTGAAGACTTTCTTTGTTCCTAGGGAGTCTTCCGGCTGAGGCAAGCCAGGACTCCTAGCACGTGATCAGGGCCCCGACACTTACTTGTACACCTTCACTCTACCTTCACAAATCCCCTCAATTCTATACTCATCTCCAAGATGATCTGTTACTTACCTGTTTGATAACCCCAGATATCCCTTTATGTCTACTTTTTTTATGCGTATTATGGTACTAATTGCCTCAAATATCCTTTTGCTCTTAAGAATTTGGGATAACAGGCTTCAAATATTGTTATTACAGAGCAGCTCATCTACCTGAAAGCCATTTGGGAATGCTTCTGGATCGAGCTGAGGCTGAAATAAATTCTGTTAAACACAAATTCAATCATAATTTAAAACAAGAAAAAAAAAGGCTTTGCCAGAAACTTATTACAAAGAGGAGGAGGGAAATGCTGCAAAAGGTAATTATTTTCATTATATTTATTTTCATGGGGCTTGTCATTAAGGTAAAATGGAATGAACTGAGAAGTGTAATTCTTGTGGCAGGAATCATGCTGTCAATTGCGTGGATGAAAATAAGTGTCTGTAAATTTTAGCAGTGTACAACCATGTGCTGTGCTAATTATACAGTAGGTAGTAGTGGTACTTGTAGAAAAACCTTTAAGTAATGTAACTGGAGAAACTTATGAAGCTCTTCTGTTTAGTCTAACTTCTCCAAAGGGGTCACAAGCCTGATACATGCACACAAAGCCACCAAGTTGACAGCTAGGTAAGTGGGTGCTGAAAAGCAGTTTTGAGAACACTGAAAAACAAGTCTGAGTTTATTTGTTGCTATGCAATGTGTACTTGAGACCAGAATTTGAGATGTTCTTTGTCTAAACCTTCTTCCTTCATTTGGCAAATGAATCAACAGAAAGAGCACTGGAAAGAGCAGCTGTCACTTGGAGACCCCTTCAAGACTGCTAAGGAGATCACTCACTACCTGAGCCACTGGAAAAATCTTCTGAGTGATCACACCATTGAATTTGAAGAACTTACTGAAAAGCTTGATAATGAGGCATGTGAAGAACTGAAAGAACTTTTATTCAGGCTAACAGAGAAAGCTGTTGAAGAGCTTAAACGTGTTCAGTGTGGAGTGTTTGTGCAAGAGCTGGTCAAGCTCACTGTGCCAAAGGTGTTCCTGCTAGAAGCTGTGGAGGAGCATAAAAAAGAGATGGTTCTTAAACATGAACAGCTTGAAAGGGAAGAGCGTGACATGAGCTTGGCTGCTGAAGAGCTGCTTCAGCTCACCAGGCAGGAGCTAAGCCAAGAACTGGAAACAGGCATTTTGGAACAAAAAAAATTAAGGAGCTGGGAACAATCAGTATTCATGCAAGTATCTCTCTGCACCTTTTCTTAGTTATTATTGCAAATAGAGATGAATTATTAGTTTTCACACCTGTTTGGGTGTAATTCCCAATGATTGGTTCTCTGTCATGTCCTTGGGAAATTGATTTTCTTTTGCAAGCACTCAGCCCATGGCACCAGCAGGTAAGCACTGCAATGGAAATCCTAGTTATGAAACAATTTTGAAACCAAAAACATGGAGTGCTGTTTTTTAAACTTCCGTTTGCTTCCATTTGCTTCCGTTTGCTTTCTGTTTTAAACTTCCGTTTGTGTCAGGTTTCCCTTGCACATCTTTCATTATTATTCTCAGTCCATACTCAGAGGTCTGACACTTTGGAAATGCCATTTAATATATCAAGCATAATTAGTCCTATGCCCAGTTTCAATATATTCCTTCCATCTGCAAGTCAAGCCTTATTCATTGGGTTCATTTTGAAGTCTGACACAGCATTTCCACATGTTTCATAAATACACAGCACAGTAGCCTACCTCTCCAGCTCATGGCACTGTCTTGACACTGTTTGTTGGGAGTACTTCTTTGCTTTCAAGTACAAAATGGACTAGTAGTTGTGTTGCCTGAGTATTTGCATTACTGCAATTCCTATACAATGTCTGTTTGATAACATTGTTAAAAACATCAGAGCATGAAAAAACAGTCCATTGTTAAAATCGCAACTTTAGGGGAAGCAACTGGAACTGACAAACCTAGCTAGATTAGGCTGTCTGTCCCTGGAGGAGATGTACAAGGCATGAGATTTGGGGGGGCGGGGGGTGGAACATGACACACATTAGTAAAGATTTACCTGCTGCACAGTGTAAGGCTTTGCAACAGGATTGTAAAAAGAGACTATGCTCACTCTGTTCGCTTTGTTAAAGAAAAAACAAATCCCTTTGTCCTGTTTAGGTTCTAATTTCAAGGGCTTTCTATGTTGTTCAGTATTTTAAATACTTTCCTATAAGACATTTTAATGCATTTTCTAGCTTGTCATCTTACCTGAGAGCAGACCTGCAGGACCAGGGAAGTAGATTGTGTGACCCAGCAGGTCTTTCCTTTTTTGAACATACGATCCCATGATAATTGTGTTCCAGCCTGCAGTGTTGCCTGTTGTATTTGTTAGATGCTAACTTTATTTACAGCTGTTTGGTTTTTTTCCAGTAAAATTACAGGAAATATATTCAAAAGATGCAACATTTACACAACTGTCATATCAAAAACTCCCTAATAACTGTCACTGTCTTTGTCAAGACCACTGTCTGTCAGGTTTGATATTTCGATGACAGCTCTCATGTTGATGTTCTCATCTACTAGCTAGTTTTCACAAAGAATTAGTTTGAATGATAGCTTTTCATTTTTGTTACTTATCAAAGAGACCATGAGTTAGTCTAAAATATTTATGGATTAAATTAATTAAATTTATGGATTAAAGACCTTTTTCAACATAAACATAACAAAACTTGTGATATAATGCATTTTCTTTTACATCTCTGTGTGTATATGGATATATAATTTGGAATTTCTTCTAAAAGTCTGGGGCAGTATGAGAATGCTTAAGTATAGTGTAAATGCTTGGAATAATGCTGCCTTAAAGTAATCAAATTTTTAAAGAAAAAACCTTTATGCATTAGAATGTGATTCAGTGTAGGATTTAGCTGTACTTTGCCGAGTCAGTGAAGAAAAATAAGTATTTCTAAATCCAAAAATATTTTAGTGAAATGACGAGGTGGTATAGGCTTGTGATATACTAAATAAAAACATCAGTTCTAATGGAACATATGGTAAAATATATTTTGAAAAGAAAACCTCCTTTTTAAAAATATGCTGTTCATGCATTAAATATTAATACATTTTTGGGGAAAAGAAAATAGTTCATAATTGTAATATTTTTGATGAAACACTATAAAGGAAATATTCCAGTCACAAGATAAGAAAATTAATGTAGTCTGTAGTCAGTCACAATTGGAAGATGAATTTAGGCTTTAGCGTGCTTTATTTTTAAGTCAACTTCAGCTTGACCTGAGAATCAATTCCCCAGACTTCTGTATTGAGAACCTTCATTCTACAAAATGGGGTCTTTAAGTGACTCAAATTACCACTAAAATGTGTTCTGTGCTGTTCAGACAGCTAAAAGCTTTTTTTACAAAGAACAGCTGGAACCCTTGTGACTTGGTGATGGGAGGGGTGATATATATGAATTTATATTAGAGAGACTTAATATTTTTTTCACCTCTTGTAGCTGTAACTGCTAAGTGCTTAGAAACAGCATAGGGAGTTTTTACAGGAAGCTTTTATCTTTATTTCATCTCTGAGTTCAGGGTTTGTATTGTCTGCAGAGGTAGAAGGATTCTGTGTGTAGGAAATGTGATTAAAGTTTATTTATTTTTAAAATATTCAAAAACTATTTCACCTTGAAAATGAATTTTACAGTCGAGGGGGTTCTCTGCGCAGAATTTAAAGTATCCTTGATGATATTTTGAACATGCTGAGCAGTTCAGTTCTATATGTGGAATCATTAACTGGTATGTGAATAAGACAAAAAAATCATGGTCATTGTCAGGTGAAGCAATTGTGTGCATGTCTCTTACCTTTTATGTAAAATTGTATTGCTGGGCAGCAAATGGCTTTTGTATTTTTAATAGGCAGCTTCTGAGTTTACCTCTCTCACTGTCAGAAGAGGAATTGCTTAGAATGAGGCAAGAGCTGCACTGCTGCTTCTCTCAGGTGGACACCAGCTTGGCTTGGCCCAAGATAAGAGCAAGAACCTTGCTTCAGGTATTCGAGGTGGAGTGGAGGAACATAGAACTGCTGAAAGTTGATCAGAATGTAACAATGACCAATAAACAGGTGGGAATGATGTGGGGTCAGTTGGGGATGTGCAGGGGGTTCATGGGTATATCCATGGGTTGTTAGCCTTGGCTGCAGGTATGGGTCCATAGCTGTGATGGCAATGTGCGTCTCTCTTGTCTGTGTGGATCAATGAACCATAAAGATAACTGTTTGGGTAGCTGTTGGGGAAATATTTTCCTTGTGTTATGCCTGGTATCGTTCCTGCTTGCATGTCCTCCAGCTTTCCAAAGGTGATGTGAACATGTCTTGTTCATGTAGCAGAGGGGTGTGGGCTCTTTGATACCTTCAGTAAAAGATAAAATCTGTGGAATCATAAATTATTTTCAGTAATTACCTCCTCTTGTACAGGAGGAAGAAAGGTGTGTCCTGTATGAGTTGTATCCAATACCATCAATAAAAACAAGAACTTCCCCCTTGCTTTGTTTTTGTTCAGTTGTTTTCTAAATACGTAAACAAACTTGGGTTAATTGTATTAGGAATTAGCCTAGTTCAGAACCTCAATAATTTCTAAAGTACTAAAGAGGGGAAATGACTTTGCAAAGCCTTATAGTTGAACAGATGTTATCATTTCCCCAAGAGTACATTATACTTAGTTGATATTCTTGTAAAGAAGTATAAAGGTCAAGAATAATTTGATTACATGGAACAGTGCCCCTTAATACTCTCATGGTTCATTTGTGATTCATATACTGTGTCTCAAAAACAATGTAGTTCTTAAATTAGTATTCTTTGTTCATTTTTAACCGTGCTGAGGAGATGACATATCAGTTAAAATCTTCTCTTATTATCACCGCTAAAGCTTGTTTAAAATCAAATGTATGTGCCAGCAGCTTTCATGGAAAGGATGAATATTTAATTCTGCTTGAAAGAAATAAAAATGAAATTTCCAACTTCAAATGTCTGAATGAAATGTTTTAAATCAATAGTCAGCAGCTTCATTTCAGAAAAGTTTTCTCAGTGAAAGTCATCCTTGCCAAGTGTTTCATTAATTGGTGGATCTGCTGATAATTGCAAGTAATAATTTTAGCATCCTCACATACCTCTTTCAAATAAAGCATTGTGTGCTCATCTTCTTACAGCAGCACTCTAAAATGAAAAAAACAGGATCCAGGAATAGAAATATGATAGATATTCTGAAGAAATCCGTACAGGACAAAATTTTAATTTATGAAGACTCAGTGAAAGGTGAAAACTTTAATAAGGTAAGTGGAACCTTTTTCTTTACTGAGGTCAAAACCCTAGGTCTTTAGTAATTTAAAAATGACAGTTTTCTGTCAGTGTGAGTAAGAATGAGATAAAAACATCTCGTGGCATGATGCATCTCTCTACTCTTGCCTGTGTTTGTCAGGATGGCGTATTTCAAGGTTAATAGTTTTGGCATTGTTTTAATTTTTGCAACTCAGTTACAGAACTGACTTCATGTTGCACCCTTTTTTCTTTTGGTGGTTCTGGGGCTTGGCGTACACGATTGCAAGACTCCCCTGAATCCTGTGTTTTCTTCATAAGGTTTTCAAAACATGGAGGGTGCTTCACTGCATACTTCAGTTTAGCAATATTTAGTCCTTGGACCTCTTCTAACACTACTGAAAACTCAGAAATGGGTTCTTAGATACAGAGGTTTTCTAGGGTATATGTACAAGACATATTGAAAGGGAGCCTTGATTCTGTTGGGATTCTTTCAAAAGCCTCACAGCCCTAGTCAAAAGTTAATCCTTAAAGTATGAGCAGGGCTGATGCCAATATGAGACTTTTGGAGGCTGTGTCCTCTGCAGATGTTCCTTGAAATTTTGGGGTATTTTCTGTGTTTTTTAACCTTTCCCTCCTCCTCTTTCCTACTTGTAAAATATGGATATTACTTTTGTATATCAGAAGGATGTTAGAATGATAACTGTGTAGTTAGATAGGTGGTCCATGACTGTAAGAACTATGCAGAACAAGCACATACCATTGGTAAGTAAAAACTAGTTTCGTAAATAATTACAACATAAATTTTAGTACCAGTTTGGATGGAGTTGCTTTTTACATCTCTCTCCCATCCTTTGCATATATGTATCCTGAGGATTGAAAAATATTGAGTCAACATGTTTATTCATAAATATTTTTTTATGTGAGTGCAGCACATTGTTAGTATTGGTTGCAGGTGACAAAAGCAGATGTTTATCTAGTTCAGGACACAAGCCTTTGAGAATGAGAGCACGTGCTTGCGTAGCCAGTGGGCAAGTGTGTTCTGGCACTGATTAATGTAATAACTCTGGTCCCAAGAATGTCCTGATCCTTTAATGGGGGCATTTCAATTTTTGGCTTCAGTGCCTAATGCCTTGACCTCCAGAGTATAGATTTTTGTTATTTATTTTTAAACTGTTCTTGAAAGTACAGTGTAGTGTGGGCTAAGCTCTTACACTACACAAAGTACTGAATACTTGTTTGCTATGAATATTTCATTACATATTTTTAAGAATCTTTTTTTTTTTAAATTGGAAAGTTAGCTTCGCTAAGCATTGTTGTTTCAGTTTTATATGTGCCATCTGGCTTCTTGTTCAAATTGTATGGTTGCACGTCAAATATAAAAAGCCAGATGCTTTGGGCTTGTCCCAGTATGGAAACTAAACTATTGTTAAGAAAAATCATTAGTTTTCACGTTATTGTTAGGACACAGAAGTGTTGCAATAAACCTTATGTTGATCACAGAAGAAGAGTTTCTTTGTTCTGGCAGTAGCAATCTGTTACCTTGTTCCTCATTTAGAATCTTATGCTTCTAAATTTTGCATTAACATGAACACTTTTCTCATCTCAGTACAATTGAAGCTGCACAACCAATTCCAGACAGGAAAAGGACAACAGAGCACCATAACTCTTCTGCATTTCTGCTACAGACTTCACATGGGTGTTGTGGATTGTGTCTTGCTACAGGCGGCTGTAAAATGGTTTCCAGCTAACGTTAAAGAAAGCAGCAGAGGGTTGTGTTTTGTAATACTGTAAAACAGGTATGACAGAGAAGAAAATTCATAGGCAGGAAGTAGTGAGCTGGGAGGTCATAGCAAGAAGTTTGAAGCCGTCTTGGAACACCTGAGACTATCATTGACCTTGCTGTGAAAAATCTTCAGAAGCAGACTCTTGCTAAGTCTTCTGTGTTTCATAACTGTTTTGAACTGTCTTGTATGTGAAAAAGTGCCTGTTCCTTTCTGAAATAGCAGTTACCTATCTCAGAAGAAACACAGTGGTAAAAATACAGACATTCCTCAGTCTGTTTACCTTGCTGGGCTTAATAAAACCAGTAATAATAGTTGCATGTCATTACAATTAAATATATTTTCAGATTATTCCTTTTATTTGTAATATTTAGAATTGAGTTATAAATTAGTCTGAGCTGAAAGCAGACTTTTAAGCAGTTGACTAAATATAGTAATCATAATGTATTTACAGAATTGGAAATTTTTTGTGTAGTGGAATCAGCGGGAAGTATTCAGACCTACAGGAGCAGATTCATCGTAATCGAAGTAGTTTAACACTCTAATAATACTATGTCAAATAGCACAATGTCAAACAGTATTTTACAGTTTCTGTTTGGCATGTTAAAAAGCTTCAAAAATGGCCAGGAGATATTAGTTTATAACTAGTTTATAATTTAGTTTGTAATCGGTATTTGATCCAGCTTCTACTGAAATCACCTTCTACACCACACTGAAGTCAGGTCTACTTGCAAGCCTTGGTTTTTCACAAGTGTATTTTAGTTCGCAGAGCTGTGCTTTTGGAGCTGACAAGGCAGAAAGTAACACAAATGTGTAGGGCTAGACAGTACTACCAGCTGAACAATGCAGCATTTTGTTAGATTAAGACACTTCATTACTGTATAGTGTTGAACAGATAGTTAATAATAAAGCTGACCACCGTTCCCATAGAATCATAACCGGTTTGGATTGGAAGGGATCTTTAAACATTATCTGGGCCAAATCCCATGTCAGGGACATCTTCAATTAGATCAGGTTGCTCAGAGCCCTGTCCAGCCTGACCTTGCATGTTTCCAAGGAGGGGGCATCTACCAGCTACCTCTCTAGCCAACTTGTTCCAGTGTTTCACCACATTCACTCTAGAAAAATCTTCCTCATGTCTAGTCTAAGTCTACCCTCTTCTAGTTTAAAACCATTACCTCTTGTCTGATTACAGCAGGCCTTGCTAAAAATCTCTTCCCATCTTTCTTGTAGCCCCGTTTAGGTGCTGGAAAACAGTTATATCTGTAGCCTTCTCTTCTCTAGAGTGAACAACCCCCAAGTCTCTCAGCCTATCTTCATGAGAGGTGCTCCATCCCTTGCATTTGGGGATGCTTTACATGTGCTTTCATACTTAGTAATATGCAAATAGTTTTGCAGTTTGGATCATATGTCTTATAATTCATGGAACATGCTGAACATATAAACTCCTTGTTATTTGAAGTGATTAACAAAAGTATAAGTGTTTCTGTCATCAATGGCATCTCTTTTGCCTTTGAACTAAACTGCAATGGAAATACACGTTCTTATGTCTTCTTATTAAGCGAATTTTAGTTGTCAAACTACATCTCCATTCTTATTCATTATTAATTTAAATGGGTTCAAACTTGCACTAAAGGTGATTTAATGCTCATTTGTGCATTCATCTATTCATTATTCGTTCATCTATCCCCAGATTTCGTATAATTCATTTAAATCATTGTATCTGAAACTGAGCCTCCTGTGAAAAAACTGGCAAACTTTAAATTCAGCTTTGTGCACACATCTGTCAAAATACTTCTGTGTAATTTTTTTAATCTGCATTTTAAAAGTTTATGGCACATCCTTTTCCTGAATCAAAGGCAGGCTTCAGATACTACTAATTTTGTGTCTCATAAAACAAACCACACCTTAAGGATATATTTTCCTCCTTTTGAGATAATTGTAGAAGTGTGTGCATTCTGGGCAGTGTCTTACATATGCAAAAAAAAAGCTGGAAGAAAAATAGGTTACTCAATGAGTGTGTATGTTGTCTTGACTTATCTAATTCAACAAATTAGTGTAATATTTTCTGTTGATTAAGAAGCTGCTCTAATATGCTGGATAAGGACATCACATGGATTCTGAAGCACTTGAATTTTCTTCCCTATTCCTTGAATAGGTGCTATTGTAATATAAATAATTTAGTGTCTTGTGACAAAAACATTGGTTGTTCTCATCCATCTTCATTTTCCTGCTTTTAAGTAAACTCAAAACTCAACATTGCCAAAGTTTTAGAAGATAACTTCTGCAATTAGTTGTCCAACCTGGTTCATTTCTAACATGAATTACCCTTTAGAGTGATGTGTGGTGTAATGATGCATCTCCCTGAATGCTTTACTACATGGCAGCCATTGTTAGCAAAGTATTAAGTGGCTGGCTCATTTCTATATAAATTCCTTGCCTTCCTTTAGAAGCTGTTTCTTTTGGTATTCACTAACCTTTCTGTTTTGCTGTTAAGGACGCACATCCTCTCTTTACATGTCATCTAGAGTGCAACAGTTTCACTGCTGAAAAGAGGAGTGAGGGCAAGTCAGTGGAAATGTCGCAACTGAGACCTTAAAAATTAGGTAGTTGGGCAATATGGCTCTGAAAATTGCTAATTGCTTTTAAGAACAATATCTTGTGTCACAGTGCTCAGTAGCATAACAATTTGATATGCCCTTCAAAACAAAAACTTAAGCCTGTTTGAGAGATTAGTCTTGTATACAGGCTTTTGAAGAGACATTTCATTATTTATTAATATTTGGCTTGATACTTAGCTGTGGAATAGTTTTGCTTCTAGGACTTATGTCACTGGCTCATAAGAATAACTTGAAATAACACTTAGGATTGTGAAAATAAATTTGCTTTGACAAGATAAAGAAACCAACCAAACAAAAAACCCCTTGAGTTAGGGTGGGATTGGCTGTCTTCTGCAATCTGTGTCGAAGTCATGACTTGTAGAATGTTCTATGGATGTTTTTGTCTTTGATTTCCAATTGATGTTGTGGGAGTATAGCGTAAGCCTTCAAATTCCTGTGAAGGGCTGGACCGTGAGCTGAAATGGGAGATGCCAGTTACCTGCTTTTCAGTAAAGCATTCTACAGAAACAAAAGTCACTTTAATACCTTTCTTGTCTGCCTGCAAATAATGTAGAAAACAGATAAAACCTATTACTGTTAGTAGTAGTGTAATTATTGTAATGATTTTAATATTGCAATAATATTTTTTCTGTATGGAAAACTGAAACATAGAAGCAGTCAATGAACATTTCTGGATCTATCCTAAGGTAAATGCCATCTGCTTTTTTTGAATAAGTATTTAAGCAGCTTATCTCTTCTGCTTTTCACTGGAGATCTGTTTCCCATGTTCAAAAAATGCCAGCTTAGTTTTTAGCATTTTGGTTACCATATTTTCAGTATGATCTGAAAATCACACATGTTTATTTGTTGCTTACTATTTAGCAAGCAACACACATTAGTCAAGATAGACTTGTTAGATGAACAGTAATGTTGAGAGACAATGTCTGTCTTTTAAGATGAAGATTTGTTAAAAATATAAAAAATTAATCTTGCCTCTACTTTGTGTATGTAGGTTGATTTCCTACTCTTTTATTGTAACTGGCTTAATTGACATTGGTTGGAAATATTTCCTGAAGGTAACCTTCCATGTCTTGTGTTCAAGGACTTTCCAGATGATGTAATTGAGACTTTGGAGAGTATCATATGAGCGTGAGAATATCAGAAGCATATTTGGTTCCAATTCACATTTTAAAATTAACTCTGTGTGCTGGATAATAGCATTTGAGTGATACACAATTAGGTCTCTTAGGAAAAAAAATTTCCAGAGAAAATTAATGGGCATCATGCTTCATGTTTATCATCCTAGAGATGTCAGAACTTGGTGGAAGTCTCCTTAAATGCTCCTTTGAAGATAATCATGAATAGAGTCCATGATGTATAATTCTGATTAGCAGGAATAGAAAGAATATAAGGTTTTAATATCTTGAGTGCCATCTCTGTTTGTGCAAGAATAGTCTGAGGAATGAAATCATGCACATGGAAAGTCACGTAGGATCTAAAGACTACAGTTGTCCTCTACATTGTTGTATTTTGTGCTTGCAGGGCAACTACTATCAGTCTTTATTATTCCTATTTTATAGACTGGTCAAACTGTAGAGAGATTAACTGCATATATGTCCACCAAAGGATGCCCGCCATGCCAAGATACCTGCCATGTAGGTGTCTCATTTAAATAGGGACACTTACCTGTGCCTTTCACTGAGAGAGGAAAGACTTGATGGGGTAAATATTTTTCCATAGAGTGCAAATGTAAGTACCTGCTCTCAGGTGCCAAGGTCATAACAAACTTAACCAAAACTTATCTTAAAGTTTTTGAGATGCCTCTTTTCATGGCTTTGTTTTTAATCTTGAGAGACAGGTAGTAGTTTCTTGAGCATTGCTGTTAAAACTCACAGTACTGGAAATACCTACTCTAGGGAACCTGATCAGGCAGGGGGGGTTGGACTCTGTTGAACCTCTATTTTGAGGTTCCTTCCAACCCCTACAATTCTGTGAAGCATTGGATTTTTTTCAGGACTGGAAGAGAACTTGGAAATGGAGTGAGAAAAGCCCTGCCCTGTGATGACCAGCAGTGTTATTGATGGCCTGTTTCTGTGCTTAGCTTTATTCTAATGCTAGTGTGTAGGGCAATGGTTGGTATCAACATCAAGAAATGGAGTTAGAAATCTGATTGTTGCTTGTGCTTTCTCTCTCTCTGTCTTCCAACCTTTGGGTCCACATGAATAACATAGAGAGAATAAAACCAAACTGATAATTATTTGCTGTCTTTGAGGATTCAGCTGTGGAAATGTTAGATGTGCAGTGTAGCCATCAATGTCTGTCCTAGATATCCACACTTACCCATCAGCGTAAGCATATTTTTTAGGATACAAAACATACCTTTGCTCTGACTATAACGATAGCTTAGAGTAACAAGCTCAGATGGAAGCCTCTAAAGAGGGTAATTAGAATCATAGAATCATAGAATGGGTAGAATTGGAAGGGACTCACAGAGGTTTGTTCATGTGCTTGCTCATGCAGTGCTTGCCTTTCACCCCTGGATAGTTACTCTGGATGTTCTGTCAGATGTGTGGCAGCAATATAGTTAAATCATTTTGATTTAATCCTATTTGATGTCCGTTCCAATCAGGATTTTTGGTTATTTGCTTAAAAAATAGTAGGTTGAACGTCATTGTTCGGTATTAACTGACACTTCATTTTTCATAAACAGAAGGATGTATTTTGTCATACTTAACCAATCACATTGCTAAGTATAGTTTTATTTATATTTATTTTTACTTTTATTTAAAATTATGTAGACCCTTTAAAATTAGTATTTGATATTAAAGTTATGACTACCTAAACCAAAGCCTGATCTGTTTGAAATACCTGACCTTGGTGCAGTTAATTTATGGAATTTAATGTTAAAAGAACTCTTTTAAAACAATGTGTTTACACTGCAATTGGTAGCATTGATTTCTTTCCTGCTTTAATTCTGCTTGTTATTTACAGAGTCGTAATATCATGAGCATGCATATAATGTTTCTGTTAATTTCATTTTTTGTGTTTTGGTATTTTTCAGGTTAAAAACGAGTTGCTACTTGAGAAAGAGTGTCAGCTGCATGATCTGGAAAATAAACTTGGAGAGTATATAGCTTCTTTAGCCTTTCAAAAGGCCATTAAGAAATCCAAAATGTTGGAACTGTATAGTGCTATCATAAGTATACAAGCTTTGCTCTTTGAACAACTGAGCACATCAAAAATCATGTCAAAACTGGAATGTATTCAGATTTTAGAAGCACATAATCCTGTAAGTAATGAAGTTGTGAAAAGGAAAAATTCCTGTTAGCACACAACAGCTATTACAGTAGCTTATTTGACTTCGATTTAGCTGTGCTGGTTTGCAGTTCCTGGCTTCCTGGTCTTTGATTTTTTTAATTATGTGTAATTAAATGCAAAATTTTTAAAAAAATAAGTGTAAGAGCCAGGGAAGATTATGCATAATCATTATTTATTTTTATTATAGTAGTATACAGAGATCCACTGTCAGATAAATATTTTGTTGGCTAATATTTAGAGTTTTATTGGTTGCAAGGAAGACAATTGGGAAGTGATTGCGAGTCATGACTGGGATAACGTGTAAGCTGTCATGACTGTGTTATAAAATTGTTCATGCTATACATAAAGTCTGCAGCCACATGATGCACTTCAATCATTGAACTTTTAAAGATTACTTTCTCTCCTATCTTCCAGCGTGCTCACTCAGTTTAAACAGTAGAAACTTTGGAAAGGCCTCTTCCCTTCATCATATTTATTACATACGTTGTATGTGCCGGTTTTTTAATCCTTTTTTAATACTTCAGTGCTCTGTATTCATAAGGATTTTTTTTTTACCATCTTCTATTTGCAACCATCCAAGTGAGGCTTGGGAGAGCACTGGAGTAGAACAAACAAAATGGGTTTTTAAGAGCAAAACCTCTTTGCTAGAGGGCATCGTTAGACAGCTGTTGCTGTGAAAACTCCTGGTTAAATTTTAACGCTGTCATCTCTACAGTGTTTCTCTTATAATACCAGGTAGAATGCATATGTACTTCCAGATTTTTTTTAAAATTTGTGTTAAAACTTTAGGAAATGGTGAAAGTTCTGTGTAGACAAAGAGCATTAAAATTTAATCTCACCTTTTATGCAGAAACTGTAAGAGGGCTCTGCAAAGAGGTTGCTTTTAGCTTCTCTGTCCTTGAACAGTTGAAGAAAAAGGATTGAGAGTCAGAAGAGAGATCTAGTGGAGCTAGTACTGGAGTCTTTAGCCAATGTTCAAGGAATGTTGAGCCCTGGGAGGGGGGTAGGCATATTTAGGCATTATTTAAAGTGTCTGTTAAGTTTGGTGTATGGGGACTGTCCCCTGGTGATCAGACCTTTCTCTCTTGCTGTGTTTTATTTCTGCTCCTTTGTCACACTAGTTGGCAAATTTAAACACCCATTACTTTAAAACAAATAGATCAGACTGCACAGGACTCTGATGCTGACATCAGTGATAGTTTTGCCAGTCAGTGAAACAAACGCATCTGGCTATTTGAGAATTTGTTTCGTTCCTTTAGGCATAGGCAGATAATGTTTGGCTTTGGTGTTAGGAGAATGGATCTAACTTCCAGTGTCAAACCTTGCTGACCAGGGAGCAGAAGCTTAGAGATGCCATGCTCCAGCGAATTTCTAGTTTGAATACAGCTAATGAGTTAGAGGAATAGATTAAAATCCAGTATTTTCTCCAAGCTAAAGGTTGGAAAGTAAGGCACTGAGATGCCAAGCACCTTGTTTCTGGTCAGGCATTGGAATACTGGAGTATGAAGCCACCATTCTGACAGCTAGCTTGACTTTTTGACCAATGAGAGGTCTTCAACGTGAGGGATCCTGTCCAGGCTTCGGGTTTTAACCCTTTGATTTTTTTTTTAGAACATTGTATTTTAACCCTAGTCTTCAGAACACTGTATTTTAACTGTAATCTTTACCATACTATATATCAACTATTCTTTTAACTTCAACCACCTTGTTACTAGCTGATGATGCAGTATAACTAAAACTCACCTGGATGAGTTTTTCAGCACGTTTCAGTGGCTTTATGTGGTTTATAAGTTAATTTTAATAGCGTCATTCTTTTGTTTGGATCTTATCCGTGCTGATAGCGTACTTTCTAGATGTCCTCTACAGTGGGAGGTTTCAGAAATCCTTGACCTTTAACGCAGTGAAAATTGACTCATATCTTTCAGCATTGTTCTGCTATTCATAGCGTGCAAGTCACTTTACTGAAGCCATGCACTGAATTTGGAAAGTCTAATGAATGCAAGTGGCTGGGTAAAATGAGACATGAATAAACTAATACCAGAAATTTTGATACCATCTTTTTTTTCCACTCCAAATGAAATTTGTTCTTCCAAGCTAAATTATTACTTTTTATCATTATGTGTTTTCAACCTCTAGGAGATTGAAGAGCTGGACAGAAAGCTGGAATATGAGATGTTGCATAAGGAGTCAGCTCAGCAGCAGCAGCAGCAGCAGCATCTAATGAGTAGGCAGAGGTGGACTCCGGATGGATTGGGACTTTCAAGTGATGCTGTGGAAATAAATACAGACAGACAAGTGACAGTTCTTCTAAGGCAAGCCATGAATAAACGTAGGCAATTTATAAATCTGCACCAGCAAAGGTAAGTGCTTTGATCTCATGTTTGGTTTTACTGCAGTCTTCATAAACCGTAAGGTATCACAGAGAAACAGCAGGCTGAAAGTTTTGGTTTGTTGGGGGGAGGAACTATACATCTACGTTTCAACAGTGCGTCTTTGTGATGTGGCCCAGAGGATAATTGAAGTCTTGAAAATATTGAAATAAGAAACATGGAATAATAACTTGGTTACACATAGATTGTGATTTGTTGTTGATGGGGACAGTGGAAAAAACACCAATAAATTGCTTAGCATCAAGGAGGAAGAAAATTAAACATGTTCCTTCATTTCCCAAAAATAAAAGAAGGTGCTTCAATGAAACCTGATCTGCTGGGGTAAGAGGAAGTAACAGAGACAATTTAAATTTAATTTCAGTGTCTTGTCACATTACAGACTGAATTTCCTGTCATGCAATCATTTTTGATGGGATATATAAACTCTTTCTTCAGACTAAGGCTTGGGTTTTCCCTGGACAGTTTTTAAGTAAAGATATATTATCAGTGACACACACACACACACACAAAAAAAAAAACCCAACAACAACAACAAAAAAAAAACAAACCAAAAAACCCACCACCCAGTTGGAAGATATATAGAAATACTTGTCTTTTTATGAACGTTGCCTAGCAAAAATAGGTGATAATTTGTAACATTGCAAAGTACTATATTTCATTCAGTAGTTTTACGGGAGTTAGAAATTACATTTCCATGTGTATTGCACAGTACTAAAAGCCTACCACATTTCAAGGTTCATGTGAGATCTTGACAGTGTGCTTTCCATTGCAGAGGGTTTTACATGGAACAATTTGATATATTAAAGATGGCTTTGATAGGCTTTAAGTGGAGTTACTGCACACTTAAGTGTGTTTTAATTCTGAAAGGGCTGGAGCTCTACTTGATATCTATTAACAACTGTTGCAGCAGTAGAGTCACTGCATACTTTTCCTTAATGACATAACAATGGCTTCAAGATGGGGTCCAGAAACGAATAAAAAAGCACCAGTAGTAAGGAAGTTAACTGTTTGCTGTTATGTTCTATCAACAAACGGTCCTCCACTTGCTATAGAGTGGTGATTTTGATTAAAGAGGAGAATGCAGACAGGTTGAATCGGTTTTGCTTTGGAGCAGTTCTAGTTTTGAATTGTGAGCAAGAGCATAGCCACGAATTCTGCTCTGACATTTATTTGGGGGTTCAGGGCAGAAGGGAGGAGAGGCTGACTTATAGAAGTTGTGCTGCTCACCCAACTTGGCTGACAGAAATATAGGCTTCTTGAATGGTTGACTTTCAGATGTTGTTTCCTGTAATGCAGTCACCGAGCACGGGAATATTTCAATATTAATTTTGTCTTTAACTTCAGCTTGATAGATGAGCAGTGGAATTGCGCAGTGCTTGAACATCTCCTGGAAAATATAGAAATGGATGCATTTTTGGCACTTTATAGTCAGGTAAGCATGAAATTGAACACAGCTGCCAGGTTTAAATTACAGCTGTGCCTGGAAATCAGCTTTTCTTGCCTTTTTGGGAACCATTACAGATGTTTTTGGACCCAGCTCCGGTAATAGTTGCTGTGAGTTCTGGTGTTTGCTGACTGTATTATCAGTCATTTCTGTTAATTCTTACCTGCTTCCAGTCTTCTGAATTTTACTGAGTTATACTTCTTTATTTTTCACTTACAAATCTTTTCTGGGGGTTGTCCTGTTGCATTTCATTCTGTGGAGAAAACTAAATTGCCTGCATTTCTTATTTGTGGACAGATTTACAGTCTGATTTTCATGTAATGAGACAGGTTTTGTTTAGGCTTTAATTGGTGTTAGAAAGGATTTGCATTGGTTGTGTTACAGAACTAAATGATAGAAAAACTGCTAGTTAATTTTTGGTATCGATACTCATTGTTTTCAAAAAGAGCATCACCTTTGCAGGTAATTTGCTGTTTGTTGGCTGCCTGTCAATGCCACAAAAGGCATTAAAAATTAATCATCACTGTCTCAATTTTTTTCTCTGCAGGCCTTGGTTGAGATATGTAGCTAATGTCAGAAAAGATGCTCAGTGTTACAGCTTTTCACCTTCAGGTATCTTACCTCTAGGGGCAGGAGTGGTTGCAGTCATCTGTATCATAAATTGGGAGCTACAGAGGCCAGAGAGCCAAGGAGGGACTACTTACACTAAGGGGATCTCAGCTTTTCCTGTGTCTCAGCTTGCTTATCTTCAGTTTTCTCAACTCTTTATTCTCTCCTGAGTTAGATGTCTATTCAAAGCCAGCTGCTCTTGCGAGGAACTGGAGTGAAACTACTGCATGTTATACCCATGTTAGGAGATTCACACAGAAAGTAGCATTTGTTTTCTTATCCTTACTCTGACTTATGAAAGTAATTTGCATCAAGGTGAATTAAGTCAAGAATTCAACCTGCACAATTCAATCAGAGAAGGAATTCAACCCTTGCGTAAGACTTTCCAAGAGCATCTAACCTCTGGGCATAATAACAAACACCAAAAAACCCAATCTGGTGTGTCTTGCAGAGTGTAACACTTAAGTGTTTGCTGAAGAGGTCATGACCATCATCACCAGCATTCTATTTACAAGTCCGCACTGTGTGTTCCCTTAGTTTGGGTGTTATTGTTACTGATTATTGTCTTCATGGTGTTTGGTAGGGTATTTTTGGTTGGGGGAGGGTGTGTGAATATCTTTCCTGTTGCAACTGCTTTTTTATAGGATCTTGACACCATGTTGGCCTTGACATTTTGGTCTAGTCGAAGTGGACAGGGCTGTCAGGAGCTGCTGAATTCTGCTCCAGCTTTTTGTTCCTTCTCACTGTGCTTTCAACCCCCCTTGGCCTACTGTAGCACAGAGAGCTCCTAACATTTTATTAGGACTTCACCAAAATAGCATCCTGCTGACACTGCTAAACATTTCATCTCCAGGCCTTTGTAGGGTGCTCATGATGTAAATATTGATGTGATGGTGGGTTTTAAGCTGATAATTTTTTGTAACTTTAGATTTTATATGTATTCATACATGCTCCTTTAAAATGAGTGTAATCATCAACATAATGCTTATGAGGCAGTTGCCTGCTATTTTCACATATTCGGTAGCGGAACAGTGACATGGGCAGTGACAGCTATAACTCTTCAGAGGTGATTTTAAATTTGAGATTTTATTTATTTGCCTATTTTGTAGTTTCAGCTTGCCTAATAATTCAAGATTTCAGAACACTTTTCTAGGAGCAAAGATTATCTTTTGTCTGGCTCAGCATTTTTTATTTTCTAATACAGGTAAGGAATTAAGCTTATGTGAGTATTTTGCTGAAGCATACAGTGCTTCAGATACATTTTGAATGTGGTAAATACAAGTCTTAAATAAAATAAACTCTATTCAACCTTAGTGGAAAATAAACATCAGAATGGATACAAAAATTGAAAATACTTTGTAAAGGTCCCTTCGGACTTTGCTGGTCTTTCTCTGTGCCTCTGTGGCTTAAGTCATTAGTCTTGGTAGACTTGGGAATTCTTATGCTTTTTTTTTTCTTCTTCATTTTTTTCCTTTAGTTCACTATATATTTATCTCACAGGATATGCTTTATCAAGAAATGCTGGCCAATATAGAGGCCTCAAACGGCAC
The DNA here is from genome assembly GCA_013399135.1 of Heliornis fulica. NCBI lineage: Eukaryota > Metazoa > Chordata > Aves > Gruiformes > Heliornithidae > Heliornis > Heliornis fulica. Next base: position 763,380 of record VXBZ01005777.1, read on the forward strand.
AAACCAGCTCCTCCAGATTTGCGCTACCAACACCATTTTCATAGTGTAATTTCAGTGCTTTTAAATCAGTTATGTCCTTGCAGTCTTGGACTAATTGAATGAATGGCTGGAACCTTGTACAGTGTTTATTTAGCAATTTAACAGGCTGGCAAAAAACAGTCATTGCTAAGTGCGAACTGTTAAAAGAGAGCTTGAGTTAATTTCTTACTGTGATTCTTGGCTTGCTATACACCTGAGCATAGAAGGGTAGGAAGGAGATGCATATAAAAGGCCAGCTGCTCAGCAGAAGAGTTCTTGTCTCGCAAAGGATGTTGTGATTTGTTTTTCTTCTTGAGTTGGGTTATGTCAGGCAGAGCCTCAGCACCTACCTCTCTCATGAAGGCATGAATCAATATGTTTGGCATATTGAGTGCTGAAGAAAAAGTGTAGAACTTGGTGTAAGGGAAAAGGGACAAATGTGATAAGAGTGCTGCTGTGAATCATTTCAAGGGAACCTTTTCCCAGAAGATCTTGGCTCTTAGCATTTCAGTTCAAAGACAGTGCTCTCATTTGTTTGGGAGTGTTAATCATATTCGTAATCACACTGCACAGGGCTAACTAGGAATATGCTGGTTTTGCGCAGTACTGTAGCTCACCCCTGTCCTAGAAAGTTTGGTAATTAAATGCTAACGCTCCTTGTCCTGTGTTCCCGAAGACCATACCACTTGGCTGGGGTGAAGGGAAAGCAGATATTGCTTTTCTACAGCATAGGTAGAAATGCTCAACAGCTCAGGCTCCTGACAGTTTTAATTGTCTGCCTGTAATTTTTGTTAGGTTTCTTTGGCACAGATACATTCTGAAACAGCATCTGGAAAGTATGGCATGTATTCTGCAAGTTGAGACATGAAAATCGTTGCATTGCAGATGAACATTGCATACAACAGTTGTATGCAATCAAAATATATCGGAATTTTCAGAGTACTCAATCCTCCCAGCAGGTCAACAGTGACCCCGGATAATTACAGATTTTGACATCTTGAAGACAAACACTTAAGATCATCATTGTCACCTCACTGCGTTTGCAAACCAGATGTACTGTCAGTGTAAACTTGGGGGATTGTGCTGTATAGTTTGTTCACCAGATTCCCAAAGATAATTAATCTGTGTAAATATGTGTTAGATCTAGCGTCAGGGGTTGTGTATTTCTCCCAGATATTCTAGTACATACTCCAGTGGAATTCCCCAAAATCTGAACATACTGACCCTGGAGATAGACAAAACAGAACTTCTGATCTCAGCAGGTATAATGGTGCCATAACTCCAACTGCAATTCCTGATTGCTCTTAATTCAACTGCAAGGAATTATGTATTTAATAGAATAGTAATTTATTCAGGCTCACAGTGTAACATGTACCTAGTTTTGGATGTGTTTATCTTGTGAGCTGATACAGGAGTTGATTTTAAATCTTTTCCATTCGCCCATTTTCTTACACTTTATGGAACGCGTTACATTGGCAAGTATTAGGAAAGTATGCCTACTATATCTCTGTATTTTACATCATTCCATTCTTTCTTTAAAGAGGATTTTCTGCTTTAGACTAGTTTTCAGAACTGTGGATGCAGGCCTTTGGAAAACAAGTTTTACTTTCCAACATTTCCTGTTTCATCTTACATCCTTATGGAGGTCAGTAAGACATTCCTTGAATCATAGTGAGTTCAGGATCATAATCCTCCCGCTGAGAAATCTAAGTAACCTTGTAACTATAGCTCCAGGTACACTAGTTGCATTTTAGAGACAACAGATGATGCAGGCATACTGACATGTGGAAGCAGCACAGTAAGCTTGAAACACAGCATGGATTGTGTTTATTGGTTCTTGCATTAGTTGTTTAAATACACATTGCTCAGTCCAAATACTTAAAAGTAATTCTGCTGTTTCTAAACTGCAATTCATACATTAGTATTTTTGTTTTGACCAAATTCAGAGAAACCAAGTGAGGTTATTGGTGGTACAAGTAACCTCTTGTTACTTAATCTTTATGGTACCTTACCATGTAATATGCTGGAAGAACTAGACTCATCCCAAGCTGGAGAGCTTTCAGTCTGAGTAGTGTGGTGTTTCTGTTTGTATGCATGTTCACTTCTCTGTCTCACTTCTGCAAACTGGCCTGGTTAGGAGCTATGGTTCTCTGAAAGTGCTGCTCACTGCTGTTGCGTGTTCACACATGAGCACTCCCTTTGCTGTAGGTGTGCTATGTACACCTGCCTGGTGGGTGCCTGCGCTGCTTTTTGTACTTTTGACAGCATTGTGGCACCTTGCAGGAGTACTTAATCGTGATTTCAGCTGTGTTAGAAACAGATTGCTTTTCGGTCCAAATCATACCTGATGCAGAAAGGTAAGGGTCAACGTAGAGAAAACATTTTAAAGAGGAACTTACTACAGAGAAAAGCAATACTGAAGTTGTGATGTGTCGATCATCCACATAGAAATTACTGAGTTAAAGGTCCTGAAGCTGTTTAGCCAGAAAGGGCAGAATAGGACACAGAGCTGTTATTTTATTCTCGCTCAGTGTTGGCCTTACTAAAGTCCAAGTAGGCCACATCCACAGCCCTTCACTCATCCAATAAGCAGGTCACCTTGTCATAGAAGGCAATCAGGTTAGTTTGATAGGATCTACCTTTTGTAGACCCATGTTGACTGGGCCTCACCCCCTGGCCATCACACATGTGCTGCATGATGGCACCCAAGATGACCCTCTCCATGATCATCCCCAGCTCTGAGGTTATAGACTGCCTTTGCTATCTTGAAAGGATTTCTTCATAATAGTACAATCTATAAATTAACTAAACCTGACATGCTAGACACCAAAGGATGTGAGTAACTGCACAAAGCGCATATGCTAAAACAACTGGTTGTTTAATGTTTGCATTGTCTATATCCAGAAAGAAAAATGGAAAGCTCTAGTACATATGGGCCAGTGGGGGTACAAACAATGAACATGGGACTATGACTACTAAATACCAGAACTAACATGCTTTTCAATATTTTTTATTTCTAGAATGAATAACTCTTTAAAGATGGTAATTCCGATTTGCAAAGACTTTATTTTCAATAATGAATCTGTCTGTCTTCCACTCATTAATCCTCTAGGAGCTCCAACTGGCAGGTTATTTAGCCAAATTGACAAGGGTACCAATGGGGATGTTGCACAGGATCCTGAACTTGTTGCTGCCCTCCAGCTCACAAAGCGAGGTTCTTTCTATCCTCGATTCCATCAGTAAATATTCAGATGGTGTTGCTGAAAGTGACAGTAATCCAGATGAATCTGGCAACTGTAAGAAAAGGTAAGTATGATAGTTTATGGTAGATGACTGCAGGAGTTTACTGTGTTATGTGTATATGTATTTGCTGGACAAGCAGATTGACAGCGATAGAAGATAATGACAGGTGCCTAAATTGTGGGGTAGAAATACTTTGAAACTGCTGCCTGATTTTGTTATGTTTTACCCATAACAGTAATAATAAAGAGTTAATAAATATTCTAAATTTATGAATTAAAATATTATTTTATAGATTTATAAGTTTTGCTCTGATTGCTTTCTTTGTGTTTCTAATATTCATAGCACACCAGGTTTTAGGTGTCCATAGCTTCTAAAGATATGAAGGAGGTTGTCCTTTCAAATAAGGGAAATTTCAGCCTTACAGCTGCCTGTCCCTTTGTAGCTCATTACTAAAGCCACAGGTGGCCACTGTTTAAAAAACCCTCCAGTTTATCTCAGTTAAGACCAGCTGAACAGCTGTAGAGCTAACACCTGGAGGTGTTCCTGGGGCCCCTTGCCCAACACCCTGCCATGACCTGGGAAGGGGCGAAAGCAGATGCTGTGGCACTGGGACTTCTAGTTGTCATGAACAGATGTGAGCTTATCTGATTTAAATCGTTTATGGCCAGGCAGCAAAAAATGCTTAAGCAGTCTTACTGACACGATTTGTGGTATTGCTGTCATGGGTTAAGTAGTTAAAAACAGAAAGGGAAGGAAAATATAAATTTGGGGTTTGCTGCTGGAAATTCTTTTCTTGCTCCTTCAGAAAGAACCAGGAGTTGTGGCAAGCATTGGAGAACAAAGTTAAACAAGATCTGATAAACAGAAGTTTGGAAAAGATCCCTTCTCTAAACAAGAGAAAAGACAGGTAAGTAGAAAACAGGAAGAAACACATGATTATTTTTTTAAATATATACTTAATTTCATTGATGAAGCCTCCTCTTTTAACTATTAGATATCAGAAAATAAGTTCATAAATACTCATTTTTTGATACTGTTCTGCTGTTTTATGCTTGTTTCCTACACTAGATTTACATATAATGAGCAATCATAGTGAAAGCCTTTTTTTTTTCTGTACATATCCACAAAATTCACACAATTTCATAGACGTGGTCCATTTTCCCTATGGTTACTTATTATAAGGTTACTTTTCCTTATGCAATTTTGTATCAAAATGATATGAAAATTCTTGGGGATTGGAATGGAAAATACAGTCTCTCTGAAATAGGATTTTCTTTAGCTTCCAAAGTCACCACCTCTGTGTAAGTGTATGATGTAGGAAGTTCTGCTATTTTTGCCAAGTTTTAATTTTTCAATACAATTTTTATCATTAATGTAGCTTGATAAAGAAGAAGCAACTTGCCCTCTTGGAAAGAGCATCATTCATTCACCTTGGATGTTCACCTACACATCCTCCTGTGGAACAGTCTGATCCACCTCTTCCTTTGAACACTGCAACTGCTGAAGCCATAGAACTGTTTGACACGGGGGAGAAGGTGTTTTTGTTCCGTGATCCAAGTGATCCAATACTTTCTTTGCATAATTTGCCAAAGAAAAAGAAAAAGAACTTTCTTAATTCCAAAAAGATTGCTCGTGCAGATATGGACTCAGAAGGGCAACTTCCATTCAAAGTATCAGTTGGAAAAGAGGAAGGTATTTAAAATTCAGGAAAATAATGGGAAAGAATGAAGTATGTGTTTTAAGTAATGCTTGCATTATTTTAGTATCATTTACCTGACATTGTAAATAGCTGTAATTTTAGAATGGTGCAGATAGCAATGTGCATTGTGCATTTTGTAGTTCTTGACAGTGAATGATGAAGTAGATGAAATATGGGTGTTCTGAGGGGCGCATTCTGGCAAGCAGGACACAGTGTTCCTTCAGCACATTTTGATCATTTTTGCACTGATTTTACTGTAGCTGTGTTTTCATAAATTATATAGAAAGGTTATTTATTATATAAATCAGGTACTGATTTACTATTCTTGTATGTATATATATTCTTGTAATAAACTGCATGATAGCAGGTGACACGAAGAGATTAAGTGGATGGCCCACAAGTCCTCTGTTCTCTGATTTTCTGTTACTCTAGCTAATTTACTGGTTAGTGCTGTGCTCTTAATAACAGGCTTTGAATGTTACTTCTGCACTCTTGATAGCTGGTAGTCCAGATCTTTGGCATGTATGTGTATACTTACTCTTACATCCCGGAATAACTTTAGCTTTTCACTGTTGCTTCTAAACTTACTTCAGTAGAACTATGAATGTGGCTACAGTTCAAAATTGTGTTAATTATTTGCAACCTGCTGCAGTCTTTTGGCAGAGGAATGTGATCACACTTGTTCATTAGAAAAGGGAAAAATGTAAATGGACGTATTAATAACTCCAAAAGCTTTTCTGATTACAGTGTTGCAAAGTGTCACATTTCTAGGTGGGTATTTTTGAAGTCCTTATTTCTGGATTTCTCTGAATTGATGAGAATATCATTCTGCATTTCAATAAGAGATAATTTTCAAACCTTTCTAGTTAGCAGAAAGAAAATATGAACCTTAAAAACAGTAGTAAGAAAAGATAAATTCACATACTTGTAATGTTTCATTATATTCAAGCTCATTTTGAGCATTTTTTAATTGTATCTGGTATAATCTGAGGGTACTGTGAGCATATATTTTGCAGTTTTTCATGATTGGGCTTTCTGTATCTTTATAAATAGGATGCCAATTTCATTTTAAAAATTAAAATGTACATGTGTCTCCATTTGGTATCTATTTCAAGTGGAAAACAACTTTTTTTTCCCCCACTTCTCTTGACAAGTTTAAATATTCATTACACAGTAAAGATCAGTTAATGTTTCATATTGCTATTAGCAATAGAAAATGTATGCCACAATTAGCCGGATAATCCTATTTTTTATTACATTTTTTCAGTGTTTTTATGGAAGTCATTACACTCAGTAGTCTTACTAGGGTTGTGGGACCTGGGAGTCACTCCATTTTAACGTGTCTTGTACATCTAGGGCATGGTCAGGTAAAGATAGGGTCTGTCCTATCTCAGAGGTGGGTCAGAGCAGTACAGGAAGAGGCTCAAGTGTTTCAGAAAGGGGTTTCTGTGCAAGAAAAGCTAGTAGGAAAATCTGAGCTGTGATGGAAGCTGCAAGGAGCTAAGTGCCCTCTCTTGAATGCAAGTCTCTTCCAACATTTATTTGCAAGCCCAGGCTCTAGGCTGGTATAGTATAAAAGGCGAACAACAGTACTGTTCACAGATAAGAGATTGGGGCCAGTAACTTTAATCAGCTACGTCTGAAGATTGATTGCAATATCAATTTATTAGCAGATAATCTCCATGTCCAATAATAGAAAGTTGATTTGTATCTCTCACACTTCACAACTTTGAAGGACCTCAATCATTGTAATTATTCTATTAGGGAAAATCATTCTCTCCTACGAATCGGTTGCATATCATGCAGTATATATTCAGTGAACTGTCCAAAGTCTAATAACATCTCTTCTGCCTTATGAAAGAAGTGCTACCTAGTTAGCTGACTACCATGGGCTGACTTACATTCAAATTCAAGTCATTCAGAGAGAACATGGGGCCAGTTGTTGTGTGTGTACCATAGGTATTAGGATCTGTATTTCACAGTTGAAGTCTCACAGTGAATGTGTGCTGGACAAGCTTTTCAGAGTGAATGAATGGCTTGAACCCATTTGGCTTCATGCTCATCCATAAAATAAGTAATATAAGGCTAAATTCTTCAGAATTTTGAACATTATCTACATGGTACAAATTCTTCACTCTGATGACTTCAAGAAGGGACACCTTACAGTCTAGCTGAGCCACCCATTTTAAAAAGATGTAACCAAATTAAAAGAATAAAGTTATCTCATTAGAGTGCTTATACCATGCTCATTGTAGAATTGTGAATTTGCAGAAATGCCTCGCTTGTTTAGAAACTCTTCCAGTTGATTTCCACTTAGCTATGTAATGCATATTACTGAGATTGTAAGTCTGGAAATGAGGGACCCTCTAATTAATTCCACAGTTGGCTGCATTTCCCTGGAAGTTTATTACTTTCTCTTCTTGTACCTGACCTCTGACAGGCTCCTTGGTGTTATCATCAGCCCAGCTTTCTGTTCATGGTATAATCTGTCATGAGGAGCCATGTAGTATTCACCAACGCAGTTATGCATTGATAGAGGACAAAATTCCAAGTAAGGACTCAAAAAAAACCAAAAAAAAAAAATGTTGATCCTTTTTAGATTTACAATTAAATCGGCACTTACTGGAGTATCTAAAATTATCAGGGTCCTCAGTGATTTAAAAAGAATCAATATCCAAATGATTACAGAGCTTTCCAACTATTTGCAGTAGGGTGCATTATTTTCTGCTGTGTCATATTATGATCCTGTGGTTCATGTTGTCTGCTGTAGTTTCCTCATGAATGCATTTACTGAGGTCTAATTAATTTGAGTAAGTTCGTTGCAACATCTTTCAAGAGAGGTTGAGACAAAAATCAATTTCATAGATACTAGTAAAAGTCTACAAGTTTCTCTTTAGAGAGGGTAGGATTTTAGAAGATTTTTTTTTCTGCTTATTTCTCATTTGGTATATCAGAGACACAGATACTGGATTAGGAGGCAAGAAATGTTGTTTACTTAGTAGTTTAGTTTAGCTTTAAAATCAAGCCTTTATTTGAAAGATTTAATTTTGAAGGTGTCTTTAATTAAAACAAAAAGCGCCCACATGGTGAAAAACATCTTAGAGAAGAATGTTTTATGTACACAAAATATTGTTCTGCAGTGATTGAGCTGAAAATGTTTCCATGAAATAAGTGTTTTGAGATTTCACAGAATCACAGGACTGTAGGGATTAGAAGAAACCTTGAGAGTTCATTCAGTCCCACACCCCTGCCAAAGCAGGTTCCCTAGAGGAGGTCACACAGGTCAGTGTTCAGATGGGTCTTGAATATCTCCAGAGAAGGAGACTCCACACCCCCCCGGGCAGCCTGCTCCCCTGCTCTGTCATCCTCACCATGAAGAATTTCTTTATCACATCGGTGCAGAACCTCTTATGGTCCAACTTCTGACCATTGCCCCTTGTCCTGTCCCCACAGACCACTGAGAAGAGGTTGGCCATCTCCCTTTGTCTCCCACACTTCAAATCTTTGTAAACATTGATGAGATCCCCTCTGTGTCTTCTTTTCTCGAGGCTGAGCAGCCCCAGTTCACTCAGCCTTTCCTCACAGGGGAGATGATTAAGGGACTGGAGCATCTTTGTGGCCTCCACTGGTCTCTCTTCAGGAGATCCCTGTCTTTTTTTATACCAGGGACAAAGTTCCAGTTCTGAGCCCAGAACTGGATACAGTACTCCTGGTGAAGCCTGACCAAGGCAGGGCAGAGTAGAGGAGCAGGATTACCTTCTTCAACCTGCTGCCTAGACTTTTCTTAATGCACCCCAGGATCCCATTGGCCTTCTTGGCCACCAGAATACAACGCTGACTCCTGGCCAACCTCTCGTCCACCAGGACTCCAGGTCCTTCTCTGCAGAGCTTCTCTCCAGCAAGTCATCCTACGGTCTGTACTGATACCTGCAGTTATTCTTTCTCAGGTTTTGGAGACCTGGACCTGCAACAAGTTCCCATTTCGTTTCCATGTCCTCAGTAATATTAATTATTATAGAGTAAAATACACATGCTAAGCTAATGAAGAATAATTAATGACCAGATAGTCTGCTAGAGACTACCACCATTGTGTCAAAAAGTGAATCAATTGTGAAGAAAAGTGAAATGTCTATGTGGACTTGGCGTTTTCCTACAGAAAAATGTAAAATCAGAAGTAAAAGGGTTGACAGTTTTGTCAAGTTAATTGTTATGTTTAACAGGTAACTTTGTCTTCACTCAAGCAATAGTAGTTTTGGGTTTGGATTAATTTTTAAAGTGCTAGTGTTTTTTTAATAAGGTCAATTCTGCAAAGTACTCGTCTGCTTTGTTTGAACCTGGGGAAATCATGCTGCTTTCTGTCATTATCTTGTATTTACCCAGCTGCTATTTTAACACTTTTATTTCTTCTGGGGAATGTTAACTTTTTATGCTGTTATCTTAATACAACCTAGCGTCAATAATTACACTGCTTTTCATCAACAGCTCCTGCTTCCCCAGAGTCTGACAGCAGGATATGCAAAGCACCAAGCGCCAAGTCTGCTCAGCTGACCCAGGTCCCCCTCTGCCCTACACTCAAGTGTTTTGTTCTGTGCTAATGTAGCTGGTGCCAGCACAAAGCTTGCTTTCTTACCTGAGTTATAAAAGCTGTGTTGTCACAGACTGTAGAGAGCTGTATGAGAGTTCATACAAAGTTGTATCAGCCAAGCAGTATTGTGCAAGTGATGAACATTAACATTCTAGCAGGGTGCTGCAGGTGAGATCCAGCCTTGGCTGCTTTCTACTTCTCTGCTCAAGTCCTCTTCTGCAAAATGGACAGAAAAGGTCTCTAGCTTAGCTTTTACATGCTTCATTTCCATCCACGTTCTTGCCTTATAGAGGGAGCAAGATTGAGACAGTCAGACTCGGCACTTAGGGAAGATGATGGAGCATGCTCACCATTTGCCATTATTTTGTAGACAAGCAGTTACAGAAATGATCCCTTTAATGATTGCTGCTAATGCCCATCTCTTGGTTGCAGCAGTCTGGACTTGTTGGTATATATACTTATTTTTCCCACCTTACATGTATCAAGGAGGTTGAGAGCCACGTTGAATGAAAGTAATTTGTTTTCCTGAGGATTCAGACATTGCTCTGTAGAGCAAGAGACAAATTTGGTTATATATGCAGGCAAGTGAACTATATTTGAAAAAAAAGTCAGCTTCTTTAGAACATGTACGTCAACCCGCAGAAAAGAGGCTGTATATTTTCAGTGATTTTTGTTTGAAAAAAGATAACTGAATAGTAAAACAAATTAAAACCTGGAAGTGGCAATTATAAAATAGCACTCAGAATCTGAGGGGAGAGCTAAGCGTGAGTTTTGGTGTAAGGCTTTAGTCCTTAATTTTATGCAGTTGAGAATGACATCTCGATACAATATGCGAGTGGGTTTGTAGTTACTCAGCTGAACAAAAATGTATGTATGCGGGGTATTTTGTGTTTTGGGAGTAAAAAAATCACTTATGGTAATCTAAACTGAAAGGGCATTAGAGAATATTTTGAGTGGATAGATGCGCAAAGGCTGTATTAGAATAAATGTCTAATTGTTTTCCAGATTTTTCAGACATATTTTTGTTCTGCTTATGGCTTATCCATCACTAGTAATTGAATATAGTCGTGGCTGCTAGCAGACTTTTATTCATTCACTTTTGATCACTGGTAATTTATCGCTCTGAAATTACTATCATGAATATATCTGCGAGTTGGCCTTTATGCGTATTACATACACAGGAGTATGTTTGCCATTGCCCTCTTTACTATAGAAACTGGGTAATTCTGGCTGGCATTACTGAAAGGGGTCTCTCCTGTCCTGCCCTTACATCTTGGACAATATTGAGGAGATATCAGGAATTAGAAGCTGTCTTTGAGAGTTTACTGGTTTACGTCTTCAGGCTGTCTAAAATATTAGGATTCCCCATATTTTTCTTGTAAGATTTTAAACCACTTAGCTGTCATGCTAATGAGCAACAACTCTCAAAATGTTCAATATACAATATCTTCTTTTTTACAACTCCTATACAATGGCTAAATGTTCCCATGCTCTGAGTTTCTCGAATAAGAGGGAACAGAATAATTTGATGACATCTTTAATAAAAATAGCTCTTTTCACAGTATTTTTTCCAAAAGTGTAAGATACGTTTTTCTCACAGAGAAACATTCTTGTGTCTTTATGAAAAGATTTCTCTTTAGTGTCTGCTTTTCACCAGGGAAGAAAGAAAAACCATATTTCTATCCTGAAAGCTGGGAGATTGGGCTGAAGTCTTTGCTTTGTTCCTGATTTCCTTCCTAAACCTCCAATCTTTATTTTTTCCCCTCAGGAGAACATGTTAGAGCTTGTGATGCTCCCTGACTGGTTCAAGCCCATGTGAATACCTATGTCATAGTCATCACCATTATTTTTTTCATTATTAGTATTATTTTTGTTGCTGCTGTTGTTGTTATTATTACTATATTATCTCTACTGAGAGGGTGGTCGGGCACTGGAACAGGCTCCCCAGGGAAGTGGTCACAGCATATAGCTTGACCAAGTTCAAGAAGTGTCTGGATGATGTGCCTAGTCACATGCTCTGAGTTGGCTGGTCCTGTGTAGAGCCAGGAGTTGGGCCTGATGGTCCTTATGGGTCCCTTCCAACTCAGGAGATTCTGTGATTATCATTATTCTACTTTGTTGTTTGTTTTTTTTTGTTTTATTTTCTCTGTGATTGTATGGTTACAGGATGGCTTGATGAACACTGAGTAGTTTTGTCATTAACTAGTGAGCTGCCCATGCTGAGTCTGTCTTGGTGGGATGCTGCACACTGCTCTCCTGCGCATACCTTTGAAAAAAGGTTCCGGTCAAGCCCTCCTTACCCTCCTGCCCAGCTATGCGCAGTCCCACCAGCTGTAGAGAAGTACCGGAGATTTGAGGTGCTCAGAAGAGCCTTTCCCATAGTAATAGATTTCATCAACCTCATGTAACTCATGTAGAGAATTTTCTTCCCCACCTCCACCCCAGACCATAATTTTTACAGCAGGGTAACACTGCAAACCGTGGCTCTTCATTCATCGCCATTGAGCACCATCCTCTCCATGTATCTTTGATGGCATTACGATATGTTCTCTTCAGACATTCATTTGGCTGGTTAAAAACGCCTTTAAATTTGTCCTTTCCCAGTGTGGTATTGGTTGCAAATTTAGTAAGAATAGTCATTTGACATTTTCCAGGTCATTAGCAGAAAGAAAAATCTTCCAAGTTTCAATAATAGAGTCTATAGTTGTTAGCAGGGATAATAAATTAGAAGTGAAATCAGAAGTAATCCAAGTCCTGAACTCAACACTCCAGCTCATACCTCCAAAGGCAGGTTCTAAACAGAAGCTGTCATACATTCATCCTGAAGAGTATGACAGTCCATTTTGTTACAAGATATTACTGTGTAAACCAAGTGATGCTGTTCTGTGGAGAGGAAGGGTCAAGGTGGTTCTTTGCTTTCAAGTACCATATAAAATACATAATATCCTGTGTTTAAAAAAACAAACCAAAACAAAAAAAAAAATAGAAAAACTGAGAATACTACAGAATCTGTGAGTGTAACTTATGTGGCAGTATAGAGAGATACAAGAACATTAAGTGTCCTGTAGCTCGTTCACAGCAGAGGAAAGCCACATCTAGCCAATTCAATTTAAACAAATACTAGATGCACAATTCTGTTTGCCAACTTTTGGCCAATATAACACACCTGTTGTCTTTTTGAAGGGCTATAGCTATGTTTGTAGGGTATGTTCTTGGCTGTGGAGATACCAGAATGAATGAGGCCCTGGGTGCCATGGAGAGCCAGCTCAGGCAGTGACGGTGGTGAAGATTTGCAGTTAAACCTGCCAGAACCAACACTGCAGAGTTGGTCAAAAAAAGCTCCAGTCTGCCCCCAGTGTACTGCTTTTCACCAGTGCCAGAATAAGGTGGTTGGCAGTCAGTTGCTGAATATGTAATGCAGCCTCTTGTGAGCACTGGCTCCTGAGGAGCACTGCAGTGGAGGAGAGAATTCATGAGCCATCCAGCTCATCCAGAGTGGCCACACAAAAGCCAGGGGTTCAGCAAATTTCCTGTAGGCTCTCAATGGAAACCAGGAAGCTGTTTGCTAGCACAGTGTGCTCTGACAAAGGTCTTTAAAAGCATCTTGTGTGTTGCTATCAAGAGTGAAGTTTACTTCTAATACCAAGCCTAAGTTGGAATGAATAAAATGAGACTACAAAATAACTTTATTCTGAAAATAATTGCATTGATGCATTTGTGTGTGTGTGTGTGTGTGTGAGAGGTTTTCTTCCTAATTGAAATGTATGAAGAAAGCCCCTCTAGCATTTGGAAATAATATTTGCCAGGAAGATGTGATAAGAAAGTTGCGATAAGAAAAGCTCTATAAATTTTGCAGAGGAAAAAAAAAAAACCTTTAGAAATGACCATATATCTTTCCTGGCTCTTCCAATTTTTATACATATGAATAGTCCCTTAAATACAGCAATACTATGTATATGAATAAAGATGTCAGGATTTGACTAATACAGCCCTTGTACACTGTGATTCAGTGTCGTGTGAGACTAGAGAGTAATTCACTGTGGCACAAAATCCTGCTAGTGTCCTGGCTGTCAAAGCACGCTCTGTGCACAGGGTCCGTCCTGCAATTTGTTTTGCTTTATTTTGACCATCTAAATGTCACGGTGTCTAATCGAAACTAAATGTCATGGCTTTCCCTGTAACTGAGAAACAGGTACAGGCACAACCCTAGGATGGTTCATCTAACACCTACAACAGGCGTGTAGGCTGGGTTTAAATAAATATCTCTTTCTGCCTTGTTAGTAAATGGCAGTAGAGAGCAGGAGAAACCGGGAAATTTGATTCCATGCTACCGTGTAGAAAAAATTACTCAGACAAAAATCTGTTCTTCCTTCTCATGGACTTTGTGTGTGTCACTTTAGCAAGGCAGAGGTACAGTTTCATTGTCAGTCTTGGAACATCTTTATAGAAATGATACTGAATGGCAGATGACATGGTTAGGAGAGAGAAGGACTGGAGTTTATTAGGCTAACTAGTGCACTGGGGCAAAGCAGTTGTATCTCGGCATTTAAGTCTTTCTTCAAACAAAACCAGAAGATCTTTTCAGCTTCTGGCTGTAGTTGCCATGGGAACAGTTTCAAAAAATATGTGATTAGGGCTGGTCAATATTTTTAATGAAGGAATAGCTTTTGTTTCAGTCTGGTTTGTTTCCACTTTCCTTTGTTCTCTCTTGCTTAATTCTTTTAAATGGCTGAAAATCTTAGTTTTCCCTTTTTCTTGACTTTATGAAAGCAAGCCCTGCTTTAATAGAGGCAAAAACATCCTACAAAATACTTGGATAAAAGAGTCTTTTTAAATCGGTCATTTAGGGCTAGGTCTACAATCTCAGAACTTGTATTAGTGCTATTAATAGGATACGTATATAAGTATCCACAGTTCATTTCTGTGGATTCTCCACTGCAGTCCCTAAAGGAACGTACATTCCGTAAACCTTCAACCTTTATTTTCCATCATTACAGAATCACAGAATGTCAGGAGTTGGAAGGGACCTCGAAAGATCATCTAGTCCAACCCCCCTGTCTGAGCAGGATCACCTAGATTAAATCACATAGGAACATGTCCAGATTGGTCTTGAATGTCTCCAGAGAAGCAGACTCCACAACCTCTCTGTGCAGCCTGTTTCAGTGCTCCATCACCCTCACAGTGAAGAAGTTTTTCCTTACATTCACATGGAACTTCCTATGTTCCAGCTTGGGCCCATTGCCCCTTGTCCTATCACTGGCCTGCATTACCATTACACTACCTACATCACCTACATTTTTATCATTAATTATGTACTAATGGTCCCAAAGTAGTCCAGTCTTGCTGGGGTATCATAGCTTGGTGTATCAGCTTTTTATCCTGAAAGATATTTATCATGTAGAAATTTGGCTCAGTTGAGGCTCTGCAGCTATGTGGTGCTCCCAGGCCAGCATATTGTCTGTGGTCAGCTGTGGGCTTGGGCTGACATGGAGGTAGCTGACTGATCTGGATCACACCAGCTAGAGAAATAAAGACATAGAGGTGCTTTTAGTTTAAGAGCTTGTACTTAGTTCGTGGTTTTAGTTTTTTCTAATGCCTCCCTGATGAGCTAGCAGGGCTCTCTACAAAGTAAGAATGTAGAGTTTTATAAAAATGCTTTAATGTTTCATCCTCTGAAGAGAGTTAAACTTGTAAAACTAGCCCTAGAAGTCACACAAAGGTGCAACTTGAAAGGCTTTGCAGCATGAGCCTCTTGGAAGCAGAGGTATTCACTCAAACCAGGCTGAGTAATGATACCATTACTGCCGGTTACTGACAGTAACGCTGATTTCTCCAAAATCCCATAATATAATTCTCTAAAGTCTAAAACCAATTATTCAAATGTCTTAATTTTAGGTACTAGAACTGCCATCACCAATTAGTGGGTGAAGAAACCTGAGGCACCGAAGTCTCCCAGCCCCAGCGTTTGACTTGTTGAGGGCCCTTGGTGCAGGGGAAGCAGAGTAACTCCTTTGCTCTTTAGCTGGTGGTGGCAAGCAATACTTTACACAATTGCTTTCCAACTGTCATTATAAGATTTTTGAATGACTGAAACGTTCTGAGTGAACTGTTAAATTCTGGCACTGTCCCACTGAGAAATATACCTTTGCTGAAAGCAATTCACTGAATGCACTGAGCAGTTGCTGCCAGTTTGTGAACCCACAGCTCCTGCTCCTTCTCTGTGAGCAGGGGCTGAGGCTGAGCCCCGGGGGTGTTGAGTACCTTTTGTTTTGGAGGGAGTTTGGACCATTTACGGAACACCAAAGGATATTATGAAGCAAATCTGGTCAGGACATTGCCATCCTCAGCTGTAACTTGCTGTGCAGTAGCCTTCGTTTTGTTGCTGCAGATTGTGTTAATCAAAATGAAGACCAACAAATCTTTCGACTCCTTTCATGACAGCTAATATCTACAGAGCCTAAAAGACTGTCTCCGAGATGTATTTGTGTGGGAGTGCACGACTGTATTGCTGACATAAGAAATGCACTAATTCTTGCTGTTGAAGAAGATGCGGTTGTGCCCAGGATCTGCTGCTGCTGCAGCGGGCTGAAACGCAAGTACTTCCTCATGTGCCATGCAATCGCGTTACAGAAATTAAAAGCATTGATCATGTCTTCCCATCAGTCCTAAGATGAAATTTTATGGGTTGGTTTTTTTCTTACTTCTTCCTGAGGCTTGAATTAAATAACCAGCGAGCTAATTATGCATATGTGTTTTATGAAACAATGGTGTTGCGTTACACATCTGTGAAAACTTCACTTGGAGCCAGATCTTGAGCACAGATCCATTGATGTTAACAGATGTATCCTAATTGATACCCCTTGAAGGTCTGTTGATGATTCATATGTTTATGTTCTGTTGTGTTTTGGTTTTTTAATTTCTCTTCTTCGCTGTAGCATAAACATATAAACAGAAGAAATAAATACATCTGTGTGTGATTTCCGTATAGTAACTGAAAACAAATTTGTAGACCTGAAATCCACTTCAGCTCTATTCATCCATGTATACCCTCCCATTGACTGGGGAATTTTAATTTCATTTCATTCCCGCCACAGTACAAACTGAATGATTTTACCTACTCCTTTGCATTTGGACTGTCTGGTATCACCAAGCAGCCTCCCAGGGTATAGAGAATTGCAGGTGGAATGACAATTACCAGTCTGATACTGCACACTGTGAGCATGTACATCGGAGTGTAATTTGCATCTCTTCCTTTCCCTCACTTTGGGAGATCTGTGTTCTTTCAAAAGGCAATTATTTGTGTTTCAGTAGCACAGACTTCACATTACTTCCATCCCTACAGCGTTCATTTTGAATAAATATGGTAAAGCAGCATTGCTACTCCCAGAAAAAGTGCAGAATAGATAGATTGAAGGAATTAGAGGGTGGCCTTTCCAGCAAGTGCATTTATCCCAAAAAGCTCTGTTACAAGTAGGTGATGCCATCCTTTCCCAGCAAGGAGTGAGGAACAACTGACACTATTTCACAAAGGACTGTGACAGTAGATGAGAGAGAAAGACGTATTAAGAGAAGTACTACACGAGCATGCAGTGATTTGAGCAAAGGTCTGAAACTTGCTTCAGATAATGAAACATAGGACCATAAAATCACAGAATTTCCTGAGTTGAAAGGAATCCATAAGAATCATCAAACCCAACTCCTGGCTCCACGCAGGACCAGCCAAGTCAGAGCATGTGACTGAGTGCATCATCCAGATGCTTCTTGAACTCTGTCAAGCTCGGTGCTGTGACCACTTCCCTGAGAAACCTGTTCCAGTGCCTGACCACCCTCTCAGTAAAGAACCTCAGCCTAATGTCTAGCCTAAACTGGACACCGAAATGAACATTTTGTTACTGACATAATTTTAGTTATTCCTTGAAAATACCATGCATTTCAAAAGTGCATTATTTTCTATGCTATTCTGAGGCTGATCCCTTAAAATAGACAACTGCCAAGAACTTACTGTGGAAGAATTGGCTATCAAGCCAATTCTTCCTCTGCCATTTCAATGAAATGTGTGTGGAGAAAGACAGAGGTGTAAGATGAGTTTCATCCTTTTCAGTGAGTAGAAACCTCCTCAAGCTGTCAAGGTTTTAAATGAATATGGTGTCACATCTAAAATTGACAAGTATAGATAGGCTCATCAAGAAGCATTGCAAACAGCATGCAGAGAGTATTAAAGCTTTAAAAAGTTCTGTCTGGATAGAGCCCACCTGAAGCTCCATTTCAGGTGCTAATTCTGGAATTCCAAATAATTTCTTGGTCTCGCAGAGTAAATGCTACGTCAAGAGTAAGCACTGGGTTCAGTTATCCCTTACACTGTCTTGAATTAGTCACTTCATGTTTTTTCTGAAGTTCTGATGTTATTAGCATGAAATAATTGTATTTATATCACTAGCATCATAACTGTTGATTGTAGTTGTTTGGAAAATAGCTATTCTGGTTGCTTTTCTTGAGGAAAAATGTATGTGTTTCCGCAAAGATCACAAAAGTAGCATTTTGCTCAAACTTCAAGGGTTTTCATTTTCATTACAAAATGGGTGTCTCCCCTCCCCTGTGATAGCTGCTAAGGGCTGTATTCCTCGTCCTATGCCATGGGCAGGGCTCACTAGTAGCAGAAGGCACCTGCTCTAGTTACTTCCATGGCATTTCAGACCATGAGTGCCGGCAGGACTGAAGGAGGTACAAGGGATTACTGGGAACAAAACATGTATTGAGGCTTAAAATCCAAGCTGTTGGAAGAACAAGTACTTATTATAGAAGTGTTTTTGCAAGCTCTGAACTTGGCAAAACAAACCAAAAGGTGTACTGCTACTACTAAATCGAAATGTTACCTGGAAGAGAACATGAACAAGAAATCAAGCTTTAATGAGTAGGCAAATTGAGAAAACAGGTTATTCCTTGTCTCAGATCCTTTGCTTGGTCCGTGGCATGAAGAAGGTAGGTGGACTGATGAGCCCAGCTCTGGGGGCGGTTTGGGGATCCTCGCTGTGCAACATCCTTGCATTGTCACTCTGATCCTCAGTGAAGATTGAAACAGGGAGAGGTTACCTGACACTGTGCCTGCCATGACCTGTCCCCTACACCCCATTCCAGCCCCACACCCCAGATTCTGCTTTCCTGTCTCATCCCTCTTTCACATATTGTCCCTTTCCTGCACTGTTGCTTGGGTGCAGCATCAATCTCCTTTTTATTTCTGCTATGAAAAGAAAAGGGAGAGAGTGATAAATAAAGAGGAAAAGAAAGTGAAAATGAAGGAATCATAGAACCGTAGAATGATTAGGGCTGGAATGGACCTTAAAGATCATCAAGTTCCAACCACCCTGCCATGGGCAGGGACACATCTCACTAGACCTGCCTCCTCCACCTGGCCTTGAACCCCTCCAGGGATGGGGCATCCACCATTTTCCTGGACAATCTGTGCCAGTGTCTCACCACACCCAGAGTGAAGAATTCCTTCTTAATATCCAATCTAAACCTAGCCCCTTCCAATTTAAAACCACCCCCCTTGTCCTATCACTACATGCCTTTCTAAAATGTCCCTTCACAGATTTCTTGTAGGCCCCCTGCAAGGAAGTAGGAAGGGAAGGAGGTAGAAAGGAATGAAGGAAGGAAGAAAGGAAGGAAAGGGAAAAATAGGAGAAGAAAAAAAGTAGAAGCAACAAAATTGGAGAAAGAGAAGAAAAAGAGAAAAAGCCCAGGTATTTTTAACAACAGCACACCCAGAGAGGCTGCAAATGCCCTTCTCTATGTAGCACTCCCCTGGTCTGAGATTTACCAGATCTGGCCAAGTACTGAGCATCTGCCTCTCAGGAAGCAAAATCAACCTCAAAGAGCAGCATTTCTAGTTCCTCTCCTTTTTCCCCAAAGAGACAGCTAAATACTTTGAAGCCATTAAAAAAACTGCCAAATGTATTTTTCATTTACAAGAATTACTCTCTACAGGTGAGGAGAAAGAGGTAAACAATATTATTAAATTACATTTAATTTTGTCTTCTACGTTTCAAATGATTTAACAGTTTTCATCTCCTTTTATCTGTATGTTAGGGTTAAAAAGACTTAATGGAAGTTGTTGCTATGGTGCTCATACCAAGGTGCCTGTGTTCATTCCTCTGAACCTTGGTTAGTGCTTGTACATGTTTACAGCATTGTCTTCCTGTATCTATTTGCTCTACCAAATTAACACAGTGCATCCCAACTGGTAGCCAATGTGTGCTAGGTTTTTGCCTTGCAAAAATGAAGAATAAATGCAGTGTGAAAGAAAGGTTTGTAGGCCATATTTAACACTTCTCAAGTCTTCTCATAGACTCACAATGTGCATGTACATGTGCGGGGACAGACTTGAGAGATGCTATATTTGGCAACATTGCAAATCAAAGGACATTATTTAGGGGTTTCTTTCCAATAGATTTACAAAACATTACAAATGGTTGAGCAGTACTTGCCAGCTGACATCACAGAGAGGTAATACTGAATGCTGCCATCATCAGAGACAGAGGAGTTAGAGGATATGCTGTCATCATCAGAGATAAAGGAAAAAAAAAAAAAAAAGAAAAAGCCCAGCTCAATGTGAAATAACTCTAACAATAATGTTCATTGTTTTTGTAATACTTGTTTATTTTTTTGTGATCACACAGGCACTTAGTTCTAAAAACTTAGTCTCCAGACTTTCCTCTGGACACAAAGCGGAGGAAGAAGTTCCAAGGGATTCCCAGCCCTTTGCACACCTTGCTTGCACCTAAGCCCTGGCTGTCAGTGAGAGGCTGAGCTCCAATTCGAGCCTTTGCACTGGGACTGGCCATGCTGCTGAGCTCCACCAGTGACATAGGTGGCTTTTCTCTCTGGAGACGCTGCTCTGCCTAGACTCTCTCCTGCCCCTGCTCACACACTGCAGCATGCAGGTTCTCCCAAGGACATAGCCTAAGACCAGTAGCTTTTCCAAACACAACATCAGGTCAGGGCTCAAATTAACGTTGTACCCTAGAAAAATTAAATGGGAGAAGTCTACTATGAAATACTGCATAATTAAACTGCAGCAATTAGTAACTGCAATTCAACTGTATCATTTGTCTGTAGCAAATAGCTTTTTTTTAAAATATTCATCTTGGAGTGGAAGGACATTTCGGTCCAAAGGTGCTGCTTCTTCTGAACAAAAGTGCTGCTTTTTCTATAGGATGTTCTGAACATCAGTGATATATGAGTGAGTAAATATACACACAATGAACTGCCAGAGCTTGTGTTTCTGATGGCAGTATCGGTCACTTTGTTTAATGATACCTTCAGTGGCTTTAGGTTCATATATTTGTTATCCTCCTTCACAAAGGTAAATCCAATACCCTAGATAACTACAGTTCAAGAGGTGTTGTGTGAGGTGCACAGCTGTTCTGATTTAACATGATGGTGTTTTCCTCTGCGACGAGGAAGTTTTCCTCACCAGATAATCATACCTGTTCTAAAATAAAGACTGTGTTCCACTGATAAAAAAAAATATAAAGTCCTTATTTCTGAGGAGAGAATGACTTCAAAATATGTGGTCTGCTTGCAGTTGGTGGGGAGGAAGGTCTCTGCTGAAGCTCCTGGCCCTGGTGATACTGCTCTTAACGCAGCCTCAGCAGATCACCTTGAATGCTTTCCTTGGAGCCAGGTGTGGCTTAGGTCTTGGCAACAGGAAAGTATTTGTGTCCTGGAAAGTTTGTTCCAAAATGCCTTAACAAAGGCTTCAACCAGTCCAAACGCAAGTCCTTTGAAGTGAGTGCTGTCTCCCCAGTAGTAGCGTAAGTTAGTGTCAGGGTAAAAACAAGTGGGCAAGCAGGTATTATCCTTTTTAGCTCTCTGACATCTGAATGTGTTTTCAATGTTTTCAGTGGCTTTCTCTCTCAATTATTTTTCCACCCTTGTACCCATGTAACTTTAACACTCACAGCATGCTTTGGCAATAAGTTCCATGGGTCAATTTGTTAAGCACCACACCGTTTTGTTTGCTTTTATAAATAAGTGTTGACATAGGACATAAATAATAGTGTGCCAAGTCCCTTCAAAGTGAGTTTTTTCTGCCATATATCCATCTTCATCTTCAGCTCTGGGAAGAGCTGCTCCCTTGGAGCTATGTCCCTCCTCAGTACATGTGGGTGCCAAAGGAGGAGGTCTGAGAATGAATCTTAGCTCTGCATGGCAACACTTGAGTTCACACGTTTACTCATAGCTGTCTTATTTCTAAACTGCCTGTGCTTAATATGCTCACCATGCTATAGCTGTCTGTGCTAATTGAAGAGAGAAGTAAAAAATTCCCTTTATAATAAATAATATGAAAATGTCACTTTGAAAAATACCTCCTAGCAGTTTGGTGACTGGCAGTGCAAGTTTTATCTCAACACAGCTTGTTTTTGTATGGTGCTTATCACCACAGTGTCTAAACTTCTCACAATGCATCATCACAATTGCTTTCTAGGGAAGGATTATCTTTCTTTTATGGAGGGAGAGCTGAGGCATTCAATGGCTGGTCCAGCATCTGGGAAAGTTGATGACAAACCTGTTTGCTAGAGGTCATACAAGGAGTCTGTGGCGGAGAGGAGAAGAGAATAACGGTACTTCAACCTCTGCTCTGTTTCTCTTTTTTCAATTATCTTTCTGGGGTTTTTTTAGCGTTTTCACTTGTCAGAATTCACTCATTCACCTACATCTCTAAGATGATGCATTATTAAAATATTTTGACATCTTTCATGTGTTTTCTGCTCAATATTTGCAATCAGTAAAAAGCGCGATTTCCAAATAGACCTGTGGGTGAAGGAGCGCTGATAAAATTTCATTTTTCTGGGGATCTAGTGGCAAAATCAGACTGGTGTTTTCTTTTCTAGAAGTAGATCTAGCAGGATAAACTACTGTATTTTACTACCCTTTATACCTCCTAAGTTTGTTTATAGATATTCTGTAGTGATAAATAATACTATAATAACTTGTTTTCTTTGGCAACAGACCATGAAAAATTGAGTTTTGTATGTGACCAACACATGTCATATAGTAGCTGCCCACTCATTCTTATTTTAAGTCTGATTTTGAAAAGAACAGATAAATGTATATTCTCAGACCTCTTACTTTTGTTTATTTTCTCTGTGCAATAGACTTATTTTTCTAGGATACTGAATAAGTTGTCAATTTTAAGGTATGATCTTCCTCCAAAATAGTCTGCAACATTGCTATGCTTTTTTTGCTTTTTGTTTTTCCTGATTCAATTTAATAACTCCATTATTGTATTTATATTCAGTGAAAAAGTTTTTAGTATCACTGATATTTTTCTGAATCCCTTTTAAAAAGTGGATACAGTTTCAGAGAAGGGCAAATGATGTGGGATATGAGCAAGAGTGATTGAGTCGTGGATGAATATTGTTAGAACAGTCATGAGAAATACTCAGAAAATGCTAGCAACGATAGCAATCATGGAAAAAGGGATCATAACTCTCAGTACAGCAGTTCTTGCTGTTAAATGTTACTGTGAGTTTAGATGATACTACCCATGTACTTGCAAACAAGTAGAAGAGTAGGACAGAACTATTTTAACCAAAACTGTATTTCTGGCTTGCTATTAGTTAGTTGTTCTAAAATCTAAGTGGAGTGAATCCTGAACAGAAATGTTCATAATGAAAGAAATCAGTGATTACCAAGATTTGCTTCCACTGCCATGCGATAGACCACAACCATTGCCTGAAATTAAGTGGTGAAACAAAGACTCCTGATTCAGGATTTGCTACTCATAGAAGCACAGAATGTTTTGGGTTGGAAGGGAGATCAAAGACCATAGGTCCCAAACCCCTGCCATGGGCAGGGACACACTCCACTAGCCCAGGTTGCCCAGAGCCCCATCCAACCTGGCCTTGAACACTGCCAGGGAGGGGGCAGTCACAGCTGCTCTGGGATCCACTGTGCCAGGGCCTCACCACTGTTACAGAGAATTTCTTCCTAACATCTAATCTAAACCTACCCTCTTTCAGTTTAAGCCCATCACCCTCTGTTCTATCACTTCACACCTCCAGCTTTGCTGTAGCCCCTTTAGGTACTGAAATGCCAGTATTCTAATGTACTCATCTCCTCACAACCTTCTCCTCCAAGATGAGCAAGCCCAAGTTTCTCAGCCTGTCTTCCTAATAGAGGTGCTCCAGCCCTTTGCTCCATGGCCTCCTCTGGATGCACTCCAACAGCTCCATGTCTTTCCTGTACTGGGGACCACAAATTGCAAAACTGAATTCAATAATCAATCAACTGCATAAAAACCTCAGAATGTCATGGTTTAACCCTGCCAGCAGCTAAGCCCTACACAGCTGCTCAGTCACTCACCCCTGGTAAAATCAGAAGGGTAAAATTGAGAAAACTTTTGGATTGAGATAAAGACAGTTTGATAGGTAAAGCAAAAGCGAACCAAGGAATTGATTCCCCAACTCGAATGAGCAGGCAGGTGTTGAGCCATGCCAGGAAAAGCAGGGCTCCTTCACACCTAACAGTTGCTTGGGAAGACAAATGCCATCAGGCTTGAATGTCCCCCTCTCCTCCTTCACCCATCCTCTTACACACTGAACATGATGTGATTTGGTATGGGATATCCCATTTGTCACTGGGGTCAGCTATCCCAGCTGTCTTCCCTACCCAACTCCTTCTGCATATCCAGCCACTCACTGGTGGAGTGGGGTGAGGAGCAGAAAATCCCTTGGCTCTTTGTAAATCCTTATCAGCAATAACAAAAACATCTCTGCATTATCAACACTGTTTCCAGCACAAATCCAAAACATAGCAGCATACTAAGTATCATAAAGAAAATTAACTTTCTGCTGGCCAAAACCAGCACACAGCTCCAGTTAGTTGTTCAAATGAAACAACTCAAAATCTATTACGGCAGAAAGTTCATGTCAGCATTGCAGTTATTTCAAGATATTGATCCACGGACAATATCTCCAGGTCTGTATTTTTTATTTCTATCCGTCTTTATTTCTTCCAGAAGAAATACTCTCATATTTCTTATACTCTCTCCAAATCCCAAAGCTCTCTTAGTTGTGAGTATCATTTAACTTTTACTAAGGCCACTAAGTATAAGCCTTACATATCTCATTTTGCTGTTTATATAGGCTTAAGTTCCTGGGCTGAACAATCAAAAGATTTTCTGATTTGCTTTACAACTAAAAGCTCTTGTTCCAAGAGCCCCACCACTAAATGGTTTATGGTGGAAATGGAATAGCATTTAATAGCAAGCCATTCTCTGAGTATCAAATAGGAACAGTGACAAGCATGCAGGTTAACAGGCCCCCAAATGCAAATGCTGGCATCTTGCACTAAGATTTCTAAATATTCCCCCTCAGCACTTAATATGTTGATAGCAGCAGTTCTGTTCTCTG
This sequence comes from Heliornis fulica, assembly GCA_013399135.1. NCBI lineage: Eukaryota > Metazoa > Chordata > Aves > Gruiformes > Heliornithidae > Heliornis > Heliornis fulica. The sequence goes on from VXBZ01005777.1 coordinate 788,341, forward strand.
TCAACCTGGGTTGAGACTGTGTTCATTTAAGGTCAATGGTGCTGCAGCTTGGGGGGGCATATCTAGCAGATACTTCACAGAATACAAAACACAATACAAATAGGAGCATTTGGCATATAAATAACTGACAAGGCTTTGGGGAATAAGAACACTCTTTCTAACTTTCCTTTTATTACATCCTAGCTTTCTTTTGCAGATTGAAAACAAAAAAAGAAAAAAACACATGCCTAAAATACTTGAAGTGCTATTGATTCACTCCCATGCACATTCTAAATAAATTGTTTTGTTCATGAATCAGTGTAATACTAGACCTTTTCCCCATGTTTGTTTTGGGCTCTTGTGGAACACAGCTCCCAAAATTGTAATTTAATAGGACTAGCTTGAGGGCAAATTTGCCATAACGTGGGGCCAAGTTATTACAGTAATCAGCTAGCTCAGGCAGAGCCTTAAGGAGAGAAATGCAGAAAATGAGCCTTTTTTTTTCTTTTAAATGTAGGTGCTTATGGAACCTGTGGACCTTTGCTAATATTGCTAAGCAATAAACCAAGCTATTGAATCTCAGTTTGCTAAAAACATACAATAATTTAAAAAGAATTTGTGTTATGTAACTATCGAGATTACATAGTGGAACTAGTTAGAAAAATTTCAAACCATAGTTTGCATTCTGTAAGATATTCTTTTATTTCAATTACTTTTTGTATTCAATTTTGAAACACTTTGCAAAAAAAAAAAAAAAAAGAATATTGTGTCAGTTTGATTTTTCTTGTTCCCTAAAGAAAAGCTCAAAGATTTCTTGGTCAAAAATAAATTAAGAATTATGATTTTTTCCAAGTATAAGAAAGCTTGATTTTGAGAAAGTTTTATTTCTACACTGATCAATATTATTCTAGAAATTCCTGAACAGTAGTATGTTTAGAATTTCCACTGAACTGAAGAGATGTATTTCAGAGTTTTGTCTGTCATAGGCTGGTGCAGATTTCTACACCTGCTTTTTATCCCTACCATCAAAATCTGTGGCATGATGAATGTTATTAAAATATGGCACATATGAAGAACAAGTTTGGTAACTAGACACCTACTATTCCAAGATGTCTTTGCAGTAGCTGAAAGAGATACTAAAAAATATGACACCCTCCAAAGGAATCAGTATTTTCCCCATCTGCCACATAACTGTTACAGAATGTGAATAAAACATGAATAAAACATCAGCATTACCAAGACACAAGGTTGCTAAAGGAGGAATGTTATTGCTGGTATAATAATATTAAAAAGTCTTCCTGTTTCTCTGGAAGTTCATATTCAAATTACATGCAGTGTAGCTTGTATTACTTTAAATTACACAAATGCTGTTTAAACTGGATTCCTGAGCAAATGTAGACTCTGATAAAGACTTTCCTTTGTATGTTTCCCATTTCTCTTTGGCAACCGGTAGCTTGACCTGAAGCATCGAAGTGCTTTGTACGCCTAAAATTGAGTTCTACAAGGGCTCCTCTTGCATGTCAGGTCTCCAGATTAGTATTAGCATCTTGCCCATTCCCAATTTCTAGTTAGTCACACATACCCAGGGGATATTGTAACACCCCTGAGGCTTTCAAAATTCAGGAAGAATGTTACCAGGACAGAATACTGTTTCTACAATAGGGAGGGTGACATTCTGGTTCAGTGGGAAAGAGCAGTCAAACTTTCTTTTGCTGTAAATACCAAAAGTTCTTCAATGACAGCTGAATTCCAATTTTCTCTGAAAGATGTCACTAGCAGTAGAATATGTCAGGTTCCTGTTGACCCTAATAAGCTAGAAGACGTCAACAGTACAAAAGCTGGAAGGAGTCAAGGAGCAAAGCTGACATCTTCATCTAATGTAAATCAAGAGAGAACAGTGTCCATGATGCTTATGTCAAAGTCAAGATCCCCATAGTAATGTTTCTGAGCACTATTATGGGAGTACAACAGATGTCTACAACTAGTATGCATGAGAAGAAAAACACAAAACACTTGAAAAAACATGTTTGTAGCAGAAATTATAATGTGAAAAAGGCAAGATGGTAAAAGGGCAAATCCAACGTAGTAAGCTCAATGACTTGACGTCAACAGCACAAGAAAAGAAAATAGTTTTCGTCCTTACTTTTCAGCTTCCATGAAGTGTTTTGTTTTTGAACAAAATGATGAAGGCCAAAACCTAGAAATACTATCTTATCTAGATAAGTCTGACAGAGTTAAGATTATGTGGAAGGACATGAGAGCTTTTTCTGTGTGCACTAAACAACCTGAAGTGTCTGAGAGTTCAATACTCCATTGGTTTCCTTTGTTGAGCTGAACAGAAGTGTGTGATTGAGACAAAGCAATCTCTGCTAGCTTAAATGCTGATCCCAGCAAAGTATCAAAAATAGAAAACTACTCCCTATCCATTAACCTTTTTCCAAAGAGCCTAAAAATTTGAATTTTGTAGTGGCACTTCAAGCAGCTGAACACAGGACAATAATGAATGCCTGGAAACTCGGGAAATTAGAATAATTCTTTATCAGGCATACAATTAAGAAAGTGTTATTAATATTGGCTTACAGCACCAGTATAATGTCAGAATAAAACATTGGCTGTCAAACCCAAGATGCCTGGCTTTATTCCCCCCAGCCCCTAGGCAGCATGGTGGAGCAGAGGCTGGGGCAGGAGGCTCCTCCTTCCCAGCCAGTACGTGTACTGGTGGGTACCAGCATCAACCCATGACAGAGGGGAAGAAGGACTTGCACCCTGCATTGTAATTTCTTTAAGAAGGCTCATCTCACCTTTCTATTTCAAATTGCAGCGTGAAGATAAGACACATCTTACCATTTGCTGTACCGGCTCAGGAAGTTCAACACCTGCCTGAGGCTCAGTGAGACGCATTTTTATGCCTGAGAGTGAGTTCTAACCGCCAGACTGCTGGAAGAGGTAAAATGGAGGCGCTCTGCACATCTCACTTCATGCATACTCATTTCTGTTGTGTGTAAAAGGAACAGATCATTTCTGCAGCTATAGGTGAAGAAAGGTTTTTGGTTTTGTTCCTGCCCTAACCTTTTCCCTGTTGTTTACCTCTTCATATTTATGTGCAAAATCTGCTGCATATTGTTAACACTTTTGTGCACTTGCCGATGGGAGCTTTGTTGCAAGCTACCAAATTATGTTCAGAAACAAGGATCCTTAATAGCTGTTCCTGAAGTGGAAATCAGAATCCACAATGAGACATTAAAATTACTTGGTCATGCACATGAACCTTCGGTGTCCACTGGGGCCCAGGAATCTTTCCTCCTTTTGGATTACTTGCCATGTGAACTCCTCAGCTTTGATAAAAGTGTATTATAAAGTAAGATTAAAAGGTGCAATAGCCCTTTAGAAAAGTAATCAAAATTAGAGGGTGACAGGTGCTGAATACTTGCATAAAATACAAGACTGTAAGAAGTTGATCTTAACATGGATATACTTAAATGACTTTCAGTACTTAGCCATTAAAGCTCATGAAATCACCATGAAGGAAGAAAATTGGGATTTCTTTCACTTCTGTCCCTGCTGATTCCAGACATTGATTGAAAGAGCATAAGACCAAAAAATCCCACACTCTTGCTCTAATGAGGGCCTGATAACATCAACAAGCACATTGCTAGCTTCCCATTAGACCAAAGCTGGGTGCCTCATCCTTTCTACGAGCAGTCTGAGCAGCCACTTCTCCCCGAGCAGGAGGCACAGCAACAGCCTGACCATATGGTTAAGTGGCTGCTGATTACTCATGGGAAAATCCTGCCAAAATGCTGTCTATCAAGTGTTCATTTTCGCAAGACACGGCACTGTTGTACCTTATTGCGCAGTATGTGTGGGGGATTTCCTAAGTGTGGTTTGGTTTTTACATCGTCTGCCTTGGGAGGGACCCGGGGCCCTGCTCTTGCCTGCTGTTTCCCTTTCCCATCAGTATATTTTAATGAGCTGGAATGTTTTCCTGAGTACCAAAGTCCTACAACACTTACACCCTGGGAATTGCTGGCTTTTGGAAATGGTTTCTGTTGGGCTTTTTGAGACCAGATGCTGACTATTGAAATAATGCATGATCTTAAACAAATAAAAGAAAAAGAGGGAACATCTAGTCATTATAGAAAATGGAATCAAAGTCAAGCAAGCTCCATTACTTTTCTCCTTTTTGTATTCCAAACTATTGTGGACCCATGAGACATCTGCAGCAATCCAATCATGGCAGGTAACCTGAGAAAGAAATAACTTCAACAGGCTTCATGCAGGCTCTGCTTGCATCAGGATCCCAGGGCCATGCATTTCTCATTAAGGGTTTGTGGCACTGTGCTGCAAGTAGGTGAGGACAGGACCTGCAATCACACAGGTGAGATATTTCCTTCCAAAATCTTTTTCCAAGGTGAAGGTGGATGTTCAGTGCTCTCCTCTGCCTCAAGACAGTCTAATCCGTAATTAAACAAAAGGCCATTAACATAAATGAAGTTTTCTCTATGGATGCATATGGCTGTTGCTGAAGCCCCACTACTCATGAGTAAATGAAAAAAGACCACCCTGACAGGAGGAAAAAAGACCATCCTGACAGCAGAGAGGGACTTTACCACTTCCATCTAAATCCCACCAAAAGTCTTTGTTGTGATAAATTCGGGATACTGTTTTTCTCATTACTGACCACAGAATCAGTGACCTAAATTGCTGGCCATTTAACAATCCCTTGTAGAAGAGAGAAAAACCTCTCTGAAAAAAACACTGCTGGTGGGGTTTTTTTCTCCTTTTTTATTTTTTTAAGGAAAAACAGCAGTTTTCCAATAAGTCTGCTAAATTGCCTTTGGACTTTCAATCTCTTTATTGTGGGCTCTTGTGCCAATTCTCCTTTTTCTGACATTCTCTAACTTCTCTCTGCTTTTCCACAGCCGTCTCTTAGTGTTTTTATATGTAAACCATTAGCTCTGTCAAGAAGCCAAAAAAATCCAGCCAAAAACCCTTTTTGTTGAGCTTGTAGAATTTTTTTCAAGAGAGCAAGATCTGTCAGATAATGAAGATTTGCAGAAATCTGCAGGTAATGAGGGAGTATCTTGGTTTCCATGAAGTGCTGGGGAAAGTCTTTCCTGCCAGCCTGTTCCCCACCTCCCTGAGTCCTGACAGCTCTGAGGTGTCAGCTTTCCTGCCCTACAGTTTTGGAGGCACCAAAAGCCCCTGTTGTGAGATTGCTTTGGTTGTTCCAAAGTGAACAAATGCACCTTCTGGTGCCCAAATGATTCTTTTGGAAAAGTATCTTCCTGGGAGCCGGTGAGCTCCAATCATACAGTACCTCACTCACACTTAGATGTTTCCTCAGTGAGTCTAGAAGCATTGGCTCTGTTGCACAGACTGCTGCTCCCAGTAGCTGTATTTCCCTTTATTTCTCCACGGGAACTAGAGAGTGATTAGATGTTCTTTTCTGGAGGATTTGCAGCATTTTCTAATACCCGAGGGATAAAGAAATGTTTGGTCCCAGTGGACACCAACTCTTCCCTCCATTCCTCACAAGCTTGCTTTGCACTGCCCTGTCAGACCAGCCTTCATCACAGGTCAATCCCTGACATTGCTCCCTGTGTTTCTCCTCTCCCTCACTTACTCCCCTTCATCTGAGCTGCCTTTCCCTGCCCAAGCTCTGTAGCAGCCCTAGACTCCCTGGCTTGCTCATCCCCTGACTGTGTCCCAACCCTAATTTCCAGACCAGTCTCCTTGTGTAATCTCAAACTATAGAGTCTTCACTTGGTTTAATCTTTCTCTTTTCCCTGACTCAGCTTTTCTGCCCAGGCATTTTTGCAGTTCTTCTGCCTCACCACCACCACCTTTGCTCCTTTTCCTACATGGGTACTAGTCCAGGTCTCTTGGTTCATAAACTCAATGTGGCAGCACTGAGTGACCCCTTTACCAAAAAAAAAAAGGTTTTGTTAGCAGACACCACTGTGGTTTTAGATTTCTTAGCACTTCACTGATTTTGATGCCAAACACTATTTATTGGTCTTGTTATCACAGATTGGATCAATAACTCTGCAACCTCTGTCCCTTCTGCCCAGACTACTCTTGGTAATTTGGATTTAATTTGGTGCAAAATCTAACACAGGAATAAATTGTTTTCCTGAGAGCTGCTTGTGGCTGAGGCTGTCTAATGAATTGGCTAAAAGCAAAGCCATTCATTAGGCAGCATGAATTTAGGACAGGTGCCATGTCTTTGCAGAGAAGCCCAAACTCTGGGCTAGTTCCTTTGCATCAATTTGCAGTGGTACAGTGGGGACAGCAGATGAGAAAGGTGTTAGAGATGAAGGCTGTTTCTTTAAAGGTGAGTAAAGCCAAATATAGCTCTGTATCTTCATTCTCAGAAAAGAGGGAATGGAGAAAGCTAATATTCTCTTAAAAATAAAACAGTGTAAGCCATATACCAGACTTGGATAGAATATTAATCGCTGAGTGGTTAAAATTAGACAAAGAAATAAACTATGGAAAGTATGAAGTGGTAGGCAAGGGACCAAACCTACTTACAGTATGAATTATGTTTGTCCGTGCATCTGTTCATGTTTTGCAGTGAGCAGAAGATTTGACATTTTCATTATTGGCCATCTTTCCTTTAGATGGATTGTGGGGAGGGACCCTGTTCTGCACTTTTCTAGCAGACACCAATGTCAATATAACAAGGTTACTCTCAGTCATGATAATTAGCATTGACATGTCAGAGTGAAATATTTTGATAGATTTCCATTCAACAGCTTCTACCTTTTACCTTGAAAGCAAAATACTTCAGCTGACACTTGCTTTTATGTTTCTGCTTTGATCTTCCAAAGGAAATGGATCTATAATACCACTAAGGCAGCTTCTTTGCATCCTTTAAATTGAAGAGACCTTTTCAGATAATGTGAGTTCTTGATAAAAGAACAAGGAACATAGTGGTCCTTACTTTGGGCCCACTGCACATTCCTCTTTCCTCCACCTTTTGTTGATGGTGGATTACCTCACTGGCCAACAAAATAGTGTTGACTTGCCAATTTGTTTCTCCAGAAAATGGAAGGCATTTTCTAGCTTTATGTGCCCCATCTTTCCACGTGGTACATACTTCTGTTCTTTGGGCCAAATAAAATTCTGCATGAGTGCTAATGAAAAGCTCTTAACAATTGCATTTTGTGTTAAAAAAAAACCCAAAATTTCCACACTCACTCTGGACACTATGCCAAAGTCTTTGTGCAACAAAGAGATCATTCAATGTCACTCTGTTTTGAATAATATAAATTCAAAAGCAAGCCTCATTTTTTGTATGTCTTAAAACAATGATATAGATGTTTGTAAATGTGCTTTCATAAAATGGCTGGACTTCCATAAAAAATGTGTCATCTAAGAAAAAGTATAAGGGAAGACAAAAAAACAAAACATACAGGCATTAACATTTCTTCGAGCAAAATATTTTCTTCCAACCAATGTAGGAAATTATGTCTGAAATGCATCAAAGCTAACACTGAAATGGAATTACTTCTAAAAAGATGGAACTGAGATATGTTCCAGTCTCTCGGGATCCTGAATTACAATTTGAATACTTTTATATGAATATTGATTAGAAAGCAATAACTTTCTGTCCTGTGGCTGATATTGAGAGCAAGTAACATAGATGTGGAACTTGAACACCATGTATTTATAGGTTTGGTTTTTTTTAGTTTTATGTGGAGTGTACTGCATGAACTGTGCTCTTCTTTACAGTCTTCTGTGTAACGGCATCTTGGGTTTTTTTCATGGCTTTTCTCCTGCCTAGTGGAAGATTTGCAATATGGTCATGTTAGTCTCAAATTCTTCTAGACTGGGAAAAGAGAGAGACATGTTTCTTTCTTTTGCCTGCCCACTCTCCTGGAAGGACACATTTTAAGCTCCTGGGCTGCAGAAAGTTCCAAAATCAAGTTTTCCATTTTCTGGACGAGTTTTCTCTGTGTTATAGTGTCACAGGTATTGCTGGTCTAGTAGTTCACTATCTCTAGGACAGTGGTAGATCTGAGCCAGATAAGACCCCTTTGCCTCAAGACAGGTAGGACTTTTAGATATTCCGCAGTGCTTTTTTTTACTGGTGAGCTCTGTATGTCTCTGTGTAACACAGCTGCTTGGGCCTCTGAGGTGCCTGTGAGACCTCCCTGTGAAGTAAAAGAATGGGCTCTGAGCACACAGTTCTGCGGTTCACAGGGTTCTATGGTTCAGGCATACAAATTTACAACACTTGAATATTTTAGGTCCTCAAGTCCCTTATTAGAGCCACCTCATAATTCTAGATCCTGAACACCCAGAAGATACAGCTACATCTGGATCGAGGAAGGACTGCCACAGAAGTGATTTCATATCTCTGTGGCAGTAATGACATCTGGTATGGTTAAAAAAGACCTTTCTTTGAGGTACAAAGAATTACTGTCATGAAATCTAATAAAAGTTAACTTTACTTGAAGATAAGACTTGGTGGGAAGCAGAGGTTCACTTAAGTTGAGTTCAGAGATAAGCTAAAATTCTTGAGAGAGGAGGAGAAGAAACATCGACACATGGGCATTGCAGAACACAAACATGGAGTGGTGCAGAAGGGTAGTTCAAAAGCTTCAGAAAATTATGATGGAAGCAGACAGGAATATATCAGTTTATAGTAGCTCATGATAGTATGAGAGAAAGCCCATCACACGCAAGCTTGTTGTAAAAAAACCCACCTTTCCCTATTAATATGCATCCAAATAACAATATGTTATAGCTGGAAACACAAATGGGTTTAAGTGTTTATTTTTGCTTAATCTTGCCTCATTATGCCAAGGAAAGTATCTTATTCAAGAAGACATGGAATTTAACAACAAAACATCAGATTCTTAATAGTGGGTATATCGTTATTGTGTCTCCTAGAAACACTCCCTCCTCCCCAGCCAACCTTAAACCCATTTCTACCTTTTCTGGCAGGAAATCGGCAGATCTCCAATCCACAGAGATGAAGCAAGAAAGATTTTCTTTCTGAACACATGTGCAAATGTAGCTACATTATGTCTCACTACACTGAAGTGCATAGTTCAACTCACAGGACTGAGGCTTCTGACACTCATTGACAGGAAAAATTTGGGAGGTTACGCTACAAATGTTTTCCTGTGCACATTTTCCTCTCCATGTTTTGACTTGTCACTTGTAAAGAGATATACATTCCAAAGCTTCTGGTGAACAATAGGCAGGCAAACTAAGAAGTATATTTCACAGCCAACCCATTTAATTATAGATTAATATATATGCGCCACATAACAAGTATATCACAGTGTAAAAGATCACAGGGATGGCTGCATTATTTCTGTGGAATGAGTTTTGCAATAAATTTCTTCAAAAATAATACAAGCTTATTTTCAGCAGATAATACTTTTTAAATCTCACAATGTTCATTTGTGAACTGACTTAAACAGCTTATGTAAATGAGAAAAAAAATTATTTGAAGTGTGCTAAATGGCAATGGTTTAATTTGTTATTATCAGCCCATACAAATACCTAACCATTCCCTTTTTCTTCTCTCAAAAATACAGCTAATTAATCCATTCATACATACATATATATATATATATATACACACACATATATTACATATAAGACCAGGTTTGGTGGAGCCTTGAGCAATGCAATGTTTGAAAAGAAGTGATTTATGAGTTCCCTTCTAACCCAAAACAGTCTGTGGTTCTAAGATTTGATGCTCTGCAAAAATAAAAAAAAAAAAAGGAGGGATATGTCCCTGGCATAAATACTGACTCGTGGTCTTACCAATAGATGTACAATACTGTGGAAAGTGAAAATCAATATTGACATATTCAAGGTTGAATGGAGCAAGCTCAGGGAGTTATCTGCATTGCTGTGGTACAAATACACTAAAACCATGCCCAAATGGCCCAGTGTATTGTTGTGTACGTAGCTGCTCAATGCATAACTATAATAAAAAAGAAACAAATCCTTAAGTCCTTAAAAACCCCTTTTCCCAAGACCCTGTAGTAGTATGAAACATGATAGTGTAAAATACTAAGAAGTTCATGCATCTTGAAAATGTTAATGCAGCCTCATATTCATGAATAACTTATGGTCCTGGTGGGGCAATTGTAAACAATCCGTGCAGTTTGCAAAGAATGTTTTTCCAGAGAGGGACAGCTCAATGTCTTAGAGACCCAGAGAGCTTCATTTGTGTGGAAAGATTGAAAGCCCTATGACAGGCGGGTGTTCGTGTTGTGTGTTGCCAGGGGAATGTTTGTGTATTTAAAGAGGAGATGAGTATAAGTGAGGGTGATATGAAGCAACAGAGGATCCAGAAAAGCCTAGTTGTGTGGTCCTATTCATCTTCAAAATGGGAAAAAAAGAAGAGATGGAATAAGATTTAAGGCTGCTATAAAATGGCATTTTTTTTTAAATACAGATCACATAATTTGGTCTGTAGGTTTCAATGTGACTACTACAAGCTTTAGCAGAGACTTTATCTTGAAGAAAATAATGAGAGAAGGTAATAAAAGTTACTGCTATAATAATGTGAGCACAGTACCTGTTTTGTACATTTACATTTTGTAAATGTACAAATTTACATTTGTCTGCCCTCACTGAATGATGTCTCTCATCATCAGCTCCATTGTTTATTCCAATAGCTGTGTCTATAAGATGACAAAAGCATTTTGGAAATCTCTTGAAAATATATGTTTCTTGCTGTCTTTCCTGCTCTACTTAGTGTTCTTTTTTACTAACTGGTAAGTATTAACAGGTGCCTCTGAAAAATATAAATTTAAGTCCAGTACTGCAGTGAGAGGAAAGCTGGCTAGAAGAAAACCTCTGAGACACTCTGACCAGAGGACCTGGTGGGTTTTCAGCAAGTTCTAAGCATTTCCAACACCTTTCATTCCTGTGTGACTCATTTTAAAAGTAGGTGGAAGAAAGGCATGAATGTCTGTGGATAGTGTTTGGCAGGACTTTGGGAGGGCAGTGATTGATCTGTGTCAGTCAAAATGGTGTTCAGCACACATCAATTTCTCTGCTGCAGTGTTTGTGTGTAGATGTTCACACTTCACAGCCCAGTGGAGTGAATGGCCCTTCCAGACCATGGGAAAAGCAGAATATATAGATATAAACTGATCAGAAAATAACTAACTGACTTCTTTGAAGGTTATAGTGCTTAGGCATGGGTGTTTTGATGAATTGTAGCACTCAGGTGTGGTGATGGGTGGAGGAGAAGCCACTGATGACAGCCACATCTCAATCTACCTCCACCCTGTCCCTCAGCCCTTTCTCTACTCTCCAAAATTATACAGCTTGAGCTTTCAAATATAAATGGGAAACTAATGGCTTTAAATGAGATGTTACACATAATTCAATGCAGAAAAATTTCATACATCTGAATTATATGGTTGGTCATCACATTTAATAAGTTGATTTCTTCCATTACCTGATCCCCTGAATGCTTTCTCCAGTTTATCTCTGGCTTGGAGTTATATCTTATAAAACTAGTTCAAACTGTAAATTCCTTGCAATAGTGTCTGACTGACCTTAATGTGTGGATATAATGTTTATCCTGATAGGACTCAAGACTTAAAGCATTGTCTCATTACTAATTAACGACACCGAAATTGCCTCAATATCTTAGTACATTGACTGGAGAATATTATAGAATTGTATAGGAAAGATATAACTACCAATTAAATTATATAGTACTCCTCCAAGAGGGGTTTTTCAAGTACAAAAATCATCACTGTGGGAGAATTTCAGGAACGTAATATAACACACATCAAAACAGTGAAAATGTAAGATGCAAAAACCCTCTCCAGAGCACCAGTTCCAACCTTTTTTTTCCCATAAAAGTTTCTATGACTAAATCTATTCAGGTAATTCCATTCAAAGGGCACTGATGTCACATAATTCTGTATTCATGGGCATGTATTGGGAAGGACTTGGATTTTAGGATTGTTCTCAGTCATATTTCTCTTATAAGGTATTGAAACTACAGAGGTTTTGATATGCTTACTTTATTATTTATAACTGACTTAAAACTCCATGCATCAAACAACAAAGCTTTCTGCCTTGTGTTACAATTCTGAGTCTTGTGAGCACTGTTTGGCTATTTTGTAAAAAATACTCTACTTGATTAGCTACATTCCTCCTTTCCAATTAAGAATTACAAAAAAAAAAAAAAGGGGGGGAGTTTGTGACTCTGAGCCAAGTTCATTGATGTATAGAGCATGGCTAATATCAGCCATTATTAAGGTCCTGATTGTGCTGTGTGTTTTCTCACAAACACAATTACAGCAAGCTGATTTGTAATGCAAAACAAATGCTAAAAATATCAAAACATTTTTCCCTGCTGGCCAGAGTAGTTGATCCAATCACTAAAATACAGATAAACAGAAGTAACTACTCTGATGGAAGCCAAGATGTTGAAGCACAATATGCACAGGAAATTATTTAGCTACTACTATGCTCTCCAGAACAACTGCAAAGCTCTTGTTTAAAAATCACACCAGTACATCGTGGAGGTTTTTGTGTGGCACCAGAAGAATCTAGAAAAGCTTTACACTGTTCTTTATTCAAAATTTACCGCGGAGCCTGTTGGAAGCATGTACTAAGGGAACTGTGAGTTTTGTGTAGGAAAACAGGATTTTTGCTTTTCCTAGGACTGATGACTTTGGCTCCAGCTGCTGTTATATAAGTTATTTTTCCTTTTGCTGTACGAGAAGCCTGAGCATCTCAGGACTGCAAATTGGGGGAGTCTTGCCTCGCTTGCTTCTTATTCAGAGCCTGTGTAGATGAACTTATTTAGCCACAGATGAAAAATCTGTGCAAGATATTGAAATAATGGGGATTATCTGCAGGATTATTTGTGGTTTGTTCCAGGTCTCCCTTTGAGATAGTTTCTAGAGCAAGGGAGGTTCAAGAATATGACTATGTTCTTTTTTTTTTTTTAATTGTCCCATTGTACATGGCTCTGATGAGGCTGCACCTTGAGTACTGTGTTCACTTTTGGGCCCATCACTACATTAAGGACATTCTGATGCTGGAGCATGTAGAAAAAAAGGCAACAAAGCTGGTGAAGGGTCTGGAGCTCATGTCCTATGAGAAGTGACTGAGGGAGTTGTGGCTCTTTAGTCTGGAGAAAAGGAGGCTTTGGGGAGACCTTATCTCTCTCTACAACTACCTGCAAGGCAGTTGCAGAGATATGGGGATTAGTCTCTTCTCTCAGGTAACAAGTGATAGGAAAAGAGGAAATGGATTAAAATTGCACCAGGGGTGCAATATCTTTACTGAAAGAGTTGTCAGGCAATGGAACAGGCTGCCCAGGGAAGTGTGTCACCATCCCTGGAGGTATTTACAAGGTGTGTAGCTGTTGTGCTTGAGGACATGGTCTAGAGGTGGGCTAGGCAGGGTTAGGCTCTGTTTGGACTCGATTACCCTAAAGGTCTCTTCCAACCTATGTAATTCTATGATTCTGGCATTAAATGTCCTTTGAATATCTGTGTTCTTTCCAGTTACCACTAAAACTGCAAACATACCTATCCCAAACCTCCAAGCTTCTCCTGTGTTGGCAGACACTTTTTTTTTCACAGCAGAAGTGTCGGCATAGTTACCCAACTGGAAAATAGAAAAATGCGCTGGGTCTTGTTCATCCAACAACAATTCCTTGGTACATCCCAATATTCCGATATTTGCTTTTGTTTAAACTGTCAGATATAAGTTTGAAATTGTGATCACATATTTCTGCAAGCAGGAAGCATCTAAATGAATGTTACAGATGAATGGATTGGTGCCTAATATTTCCTCTATTATTTTGATGTAATTTTGAATTGCATTCCAAGCTCTATAACCAACCTGTCCACCCCCCACTAATCTACAGGAAAAAACTTCTGGAGATATTTCATTAATCATTTTTGTCAAGACTACAGACAAAAGGACCCATTTGTATTTTATGCAGTTGGTAATTAAACATCTACAGTACAGTGCCAATATTTAATACACAGTGTAGAGGGAGCAAACTGAACAGAAGGTAAATCTGGCAGACTTTAACGGGGAGTGATGCTATGGGAATGTGCATGTGTGATCAGAACTGTAGCACCACAGAGCAAGTGGCATTGCAATAAAATGTTGTAGCAGCAAACTGCTTTTCCAGCTGTGTTAAACTTCCTTCCCTCCTCCCTGGAACGTAAATGAGAAAAAATATTTTACCCTTGAAATGACTTGGAGAAACCAGATGAGACTTTGGGAGTTAAGATCACTGGTTGCTTTTGCAAAGCAATAAAGCTGTGTAGAGTAAATGAGTCCCAAGGAGTTTCTTTTGATTTTTATGACTGCCCCACTTTGTATTTCACTTCCATTGTGGGAGAGCAAGGCAATACACTTGCAAGAGTCTCTTCTTGTGTAACTTCTCGTCCCTCGAATATCAGTTCGCACATAAGGCTAGAAACTCTTTGAACAGCTCCATCTTACTCCTGCTGAAATATCAGATGTGTTCCCATTTTTGTCATAAAGATTAGACTGCATCTCCACAAATAGTCTGTGCCATCACAAACAAGATTCATCTGACTAAATATCAGTGCACGACGTGCATGTCCAGATCCGAGCTGTGTACGCTGACATTACGCTCCATGGAGGCAGAGCTACAGGGAGAACCATCTGCTAAAAGAGACAGTCATGACAGTGTAAGTGCACTGCATCCATAGAGCCTTTGGTTTGCCTTCCTTCCCCCCCACCCTTTATTTGTGAGCCTTAGCTCTGGCTCACTCAGCTGCAGACATACAATTTTCTTACATCTCATGCTAGGGGACTTCTTGGGCTAATTCTGAGGCTGTGTGGCTTTCCTTGTAGTACTTGTTCTGTCTTCACAAAGCAAACACTACACAGAATGACTTCTTTTTCTTCTTCCTCATCTTCTTCTCCACCATTATGAAGGCATACCATGACAGGCAAGTTCATTACAGCTATGTTGATCAAAAGGAAATATGAACTAAGAGTACATTGGGTCTCTGAGGCGTAGCTGAGCTTGTTCACTTGTTCTCTGACCTGTGTAATAAGTAGACAATGATAATTTTATGCAGCATAAGGTTCAGCTTGCAGTCAGTGGAGGTGCCATGGACTCTGGATAGAGCTGATTGGTGCCATGATAGCATTTTGGGGGTTTTTGAGGTGGTTTTCTTTTTTTTTGGAACAGTAGAGTTGCTTGAGAAAAATTGTGTAACAAAAGCGTGAAGTTAAAATGTCTGAGCTTGACATTCATGCATACTCTGTGCAAACATATTTAAATAGATGCCATCTATTTAATAACCAGGCATCTCTCAAAAACAGCTTAGTAAAGCATAAGTAAAGACACACAGTAGCCAACCAGATCAGATGGTAAATGTTTGGTGGAATCCTGCTGCTAATTAAATTCTATAGGCAGGGAATTCCCCCAATTTCCAATACAGTCATTGGTTGAATTCTTATACTTAAATGGCTGTGGATCAGGGCTTTTAGGATCACTGCTTTTAGATGTAGGCCTGTAACTAGTGGAGTCCCTCAGGGGTCAGTACTGGGACCAGTAATGATCAGTGTATTCACTGATGACCTGGATGAGGGAATAGAGTGCACAGTCAGCAAGTTTGCTGATGATACGAAGCTGGGAGGGGTGGCTGACACACCAGAAGGTTGTGCTGTCATTCAACAGGATTTAGACAGGCTGGTGAGCTGGGCAGGGAGAAATTTAATGAGATATAACAAGGGCAAGTGTAGGGTCTTGCATCTGGTGAGGAACAACCCCAGGTACCAGTATAGGTTGGGGGCTGGCCTGTTGAAAGGAGTGTAAGTGGGAGGGACCTGAGATAGCAGGATGACCATGAGCCAACAGTGTGCCCTTGTGCCCAAGAAGGCCAATGGCATCCTGGGGTGTATTAGAAGGGGGGTGGCTAGTAGGTCAAGAGAGGTCCTTCTCTCCATCTACTCTGCCCTGGTGAGACCTTAGCTGGAGTATTGTGTCCAGTTCTGGGCCCCTCAGTTCAGAAAAGACATAGAACTCCTTGAAAGAGTCCAGCACACCAAGATGATTAAGGGAGTGGAACATCTTCCTTATGAGGACAGGCTGAGGGAACTGGGTCACTCTGGCTTGGAGAAGAGGAGACAGAGGGGTGACCACATTAATGTTGATAACTCTGTAAAGAATGAGTGTCAGGAGGACAGAGACAGGTTCTTCTCAGTGATGGCCAGTGATAGGACAAGGGGTAATGGGTCCAATCTGGAGCATAGGAAGTTCCATGTGAATGTAAGGAAAAACTTTTTCACAGTAAGGGTGACAGAGCACTGCAACAGGCTGCCCAGAGAGGTTGTGGAGTCTCCTTCTCTGGAGACATTCAAGACCAATCTGGACATGTTCCTGTGTGATTTAAACTAGGTGATCCCTCTTGGGTAGGGGGGTTGAACTAAATGATCTTTGGAGGATCTTTCCAACTCCTGACATTCTGCTATTCTGTGATTCATTCCATAAACCCAGGATTCTCAGTGGCTGTGTGTACATGAGCAGGAGGTGCAGCCTGACAAGATGAACTCTGCCCAGAAGAGCAGCCTGTGATGCAGGCCTGGCATCCACATCAGGCACGTCTCAGGAAGCTCAGCTTCCTAACAGCTCTGACCCATTCCTTTGGTCTATGGGCCCCAGGCTGGGCAGACGGCATTAAGTGCTCTCTTGAAGCATATTTTCTTGCTTTGTATAATCCAAACAGTTTTGGGTGCTACGATATGAGACAAAACGCAGCAGGGCTCTAAGGTGAAGACTTTAACTCCAGAAATGTCTCCCCAGGCTGATTTAAGGTGTCAGTATAGTTGCATCCTGTGTGGTTGATGATGTAAAGATCATCCATGATAATTGTTCTTGCTCAAAACTGTGACCACAGAAAAAAGAGAAAATGTGCAATTCTATTTTTTCCCAAATGTTTTTCTAATTTGAAAATTTTACATGGATAATAATAATAAATTACTGGCCCTGCTTCCAAAATCTTCGTGACTCAAATTTATATTACTGGATACATCATGCATCTTGCAAGTATTTACTTAGGAGTTTTACCATTCACTTCTGTAAGCTTACTCAAGTAAATAAAACTTTTAATTTCTTCTCAGTATCAAGATCCAGATGAAGATCCATGATCTCAATGCATTTTCATTGGTACAGAACAACAGGTGAGTCCAGAAATTATGTGAAATTTTATCTACTTTGGTCCTTCCCAAGTGAAACCAATATTAAGCACAAGAAGTCCCAACAAACCAAAACCAACAAAGCAACAAAACTCAACCCCAAAAATGTCATTATAAGAAGGGATGGACATGAAATAGTTTATTCTGGGAAATCTGTCCTTTCATGACCAGAGTAGTCTGCTCCTTTACTGATCTAATGATCTGTCTATGTCCAAATCACACAAGCAGATGAACACTGTGCTCATGACAGAGGTAAATTTTTTACCTTATTACATTTATAAAGTGCTCTGTAGTTGATACGAAACCCATATAATTTCATGAAGTGATAAAAATCTGTATTTTATGAAAAAATTGTGACAAAGATTACACACAATGTGAAAACAAATTTTAAAATAGATTCAATTACAAAGAACTTTGTTTTGTAAAAGATAGAATGGAAACAATACAGCAAAAATAGATTATTACAAATAAAATATTTTTCACTTCCAAACCCCCAACTTATTTTTTAAAAAAGTTGAAATGAAATTTTCTTAGGAATGGAACCCTTAAAAATAAAAGTACAATAGGACAGAATAAGCATGCATTTATTATCAAAATGTGGACATACAAGTTGTAAAATACCATAAATGTTTGAAACTGTGGGTGCTATTAAAAAAAAAGGCTTTCATGTCAGCAATACTTTGGATAAAGTATGTTTCTTTCTATTCAAGATGTTTCTCATCCAGAATAGATCCATGAAAACAGCGACATATAACTTCTTCACATTTTATAACACCTAACTATGCATCTGAGCAAATCCTTAATGTTTTTAGCTCTCCTTACTAAGCTGCTTTTCACCTCTGGCTCAGTCAGTCAACTGTTACAAATAAAAAGGTCTTTCTTCATCATGGTTATCACACACTACTAATGTGTCCGATCCAGCATCCCCCATAGTCATGAGTAAGACTTTGACTTGGCCAGAGTCACATCTTTTACTACAAAGCAGAATGCACGAAGTTAAAGAGTGATGTGAATACATTCACGCTGCAATGTTTCCAACGGGTTTCAGGTATTTCAACCATATTCTTCAGTGTTTGGCTGATTTGGCTACATTCACGTATTTACATCATATACATCTGTTATAAACTCAACAGCAGGTGCTCAAAAACTGCTGCGTCCAGCAGTTTCACAAAATTCCAAATGGAACCACTTCAGTTAATGGAGACAGAGAGGATAACAGAAAGCCTTCAAGATAAAGCTGGCCCCAATTCAACTTTGTCTCTTGCAAGTAGCCAGAAACGTGGCAATCTATGAGAGGCTGCCTAAGGAATTGTTTCAAGTTTTCTTCCAGGATTTTGAAAAGGAAAGTCACACTTACTTACAAAACTGCATTTTGTTGCTGATGATCATATTTCCAGTGGCAGAGTCAAAAGAAGAGCAGGGTCATTACGTGGAAAGTCTCAGCTGCCATGCTCTGTGGCTTTGTCCTTGGCTTGGCATCCTGCTTTTGGAGGAGTCAGATGTCCCGGGATCCTGAGGGGCAAGGGAGAAGCCATGCACAGAGAGGACCTTTCCTCGCCCTGCCAGGGTGGAAGTGGGTGCAGGGCTGTAGCTCATTAACTGCTGCAGCCTCTTGTGCAGCCGTGTCCCAGTAAATTGTTGTTACGCCCATCCTGGAGTTTCTCGTGGTTCTGAAGGGATGCTCTGCTGTCTATACTGGAAGTCGGTCCGCTTTGATCCTGCTGTCTTCTTAATCTGCCAAAGGTTAAAAGCATTGATACAGCTGTCATGGGCAGGTAACTATCAGAATGACAGCTGTTGCGTGTCCCATGGATAGCTACACACACACTTGAGTATAAAACAGATTCCTTCAGCACTCAATCTCTATTAACTCCTTGAGCTGACATTTCTTCTAAACACCAGTCATTCCTTCCTCCTGAAAACGTGCAGTCTGGGTCTTGGTCTAATACTGCTCCCACCAAATCCTATCATGAACAGCTATCAGAGGACAGTTTTATCTGACTTTAGCACCCTTGCACAGATTGTAGATTGACAAAACCTCCAGCTACATCAAGGCTGATGAGTGTTGTTGACTAGGCACACAAGGGCTGTAAGCAGCTGCCTCAGTAACCTCCATCAGTAAAACTAAAAAAAAAAAACAAACAAAAAAACCCAATACATGAAAGCATGCTTGGTAATCCTCTTGTTATTACATCATATGTAGTCAAAGCTGCCTAGGTTGCTTCAGTGAAGAACAACAAAACCTACACTGTTCAAAGACTGCAAAGTCATCTTATTTCAACATAATTGTCTAGAGAACAGCAGCAGCCCTAACAGCACCTGCAGTCCCCAACAGTCATTTTAGCATCAAGCTTCTAAGCATTTCTGTCCAACACTTGTATCAGCTACTGTGATTTTACTGTGATTCATGTAATATCCAGAGTTTTCCTCCAAACATGTACACAATGTAAGTACTTTCAAGAAGGCTGTAAAGTTGCATGCCATGAGGTAACAACCAAGTTTTTTTTTTTTTAAACACATGAACAGCTGCTGTTTTGGAAGAATTTTTCTCTCTTTCCTCAAACTGAGAAACAGCTGTTGATCTATTCACAAAAAAAGGCACCAAGAGTTGGTACCAGAGACACTATAGGAAAAGGATATGTAGGAAATACTCAATAATGGAAAAACATGGAAAAATATAAACATAGAGTCAGTTTAAAAGGATAAAATACTTCCAGGTGGCATAAGATACCATACCAAAGACTTACAAAAGAATGTGAAAGGACCTGAAAATTGTGTTGCAGCTAAACATAGGAATAAGGGAGACTATTTAAAGTAAAAATAATTAAAACAATGTCCAAGTAGGTTAAGTTTTAAAGAGTACGGAGACAGGCATATTAAATAAAAAAGTGTAAGGCAGACTTAAACAGATTAGAGGAATCAATTGCTAAAAACACTTACCCTAATAGATTTTTTTCCAAGGCACCAGAAATACAATGACTACAGGTGAGTCTACAGGCTGATGGATGACTAAGTTATGAGAAGATAGCACAAGAAATATGAGTCCTAGCTGAAAATCCAATGAATTATCTTTACCGATGTTCATGACAAACAAGCTTAGGGTCATTCCTTCTTTTATGAAATATTTGCCCATCACCTCCAGTCAAACCATCAGTCAAACTTCTGTAGAACCAGTCGTTAAATCAGTGTTGACAAAGCATCAAGGCAGTAGATATTCACCTAAGGGCCCTAAGAAAATTGAAATAGATAATTTCTGCACAGATGAATGGAGTATGTAACAGTGTTGAAACTGTCTTGGCACCAAGGAGTGGAAGATAGCAAATGTGATGTTTTAGTCTGGGTTTTTTAATTTTATTTTTAATAAGGGCTTCAAAAAAGATACAGGGACTAACAGCAGAGCAACTGATTAACATAGAGCCTTGAAATACCTTAGGGTCTCAGCAACTGTCCCTTACAAGGCTCAGGTATTTGAAGGCATTGAGGCTGAAGTGCTTGGAAAATTATGTTGCAAACCTGTGCAAACTGCTAAATAGCAGTGTGAGGTTAATTTTCACTCTATTCAGATCTGAGGATTCACTGTGTTGGTCTAAGATTGGAAGTGCTTTCTCCCTGAATTTGATTAATATTTAGTTGATTGATAAAATGCTGAAAAGGAAGGCATGTCCTGGACTGCTAAAATTAATGAGGAAATAAGTCTCTCAACAACAGCATAAAGCAAGAAAACATCAATTTGTTGTTTTTTTTTTCTCGAGCCATTCAAACTGGCACAAGGGCAGTAAGTAAGGAGGGCAGTGAAATGAACTTAAGCCCAGGCTGAGTTTGAAAGGTATCACCGACCAGCCACAAACTTCTCATTCTCTATAGAGATGGTTTCTATTGCTGATTTATTTCCATTTATTTTCTTTTATCCTGTCCCTACTCCTGAAGGACTATTATTGAAACATAATTAGATTATGGATATATTCAGAAGTGCTAAAACACTGAGCCTCACTGTATTCCCTTTTCAGACATTTTCTGGTTTCATATCTAGATTCACTACCCATCTTTGCAAACTACCAAAATAGGAAAACTATTAACCTGATGATATAATAAAAAATTTACTTTATTTAAATGTTTAATAATTTACTAAGCACTGTATTCAATGACAAAGTTTATGTAAAAGACCATAAGAGGCTGTTTTGTTAGGTATGTTACACCTACTTACTAGTGTTCCCTGGGGTCTGGAGAACTCAGGAGAAGCTGATTCTGATTCTACCTCTGTGGCCCTTTGGACAAATTATAGGCCTTTTCTATGCCTCAGACTATCTCTTGGCTAGTGGAGACTATGTACAGGGCTGAAGCTGAGTGGGAACTGTATTTGTCCAGAAATCTATCAGGGGTTGCAGGTAGTCATACAACTGAGCTGGGTTAGTTGTGTCTAAGAAATAGAAACAAAAAAGACATTGAATCACAGAATTGTAGGGGTTGGAAGGGACCTCAAGAAATCATTCAATCCCACCCCCCTGCCAAAGCAGATTCCCTAGAGGAGGTCACACAGGTCAGCATTCAGATGAGTCTTGAATATCTCCAGAGAAGGAGACTCCACAACCCCCCTGAGCAGCCTGTTCCAGTGCTCTCTCACCCTCACCATGAAGAAGTTCTTTCTCACATTGGTGCAGAACCTGTGGTCCAACTTGTGACCACTGCCTCTTGTCCTGTCCCCACAGGCCACTGAGAAGAGGTTGAGGCCATCTCCCTTTGTCTCCAATACTTCAGATATTTATAAACATTGATGAGATCCCCTCTCAATCTTCTCTTCTCAAGGCTGAACAGACCCAGTTCACTCAGCCTTTCCTCATAGGGGAATCCATGCCAGGACTAATGAACCCATGTGTTTTTATCAAACCCATGCCCACAGGAGATTTTTGTGGATAAACTGGAAATGGAGCATGGTATAGGCTCGTACTTGCTGCTCTGGATTAGGCAAAGCACGCGATGAGCAGGAACATGCTGAGCAATGTGGGGCTTCGCTTGTAGTTGCACATCAGATGTTGAGGCAGCTGCTGCTGAGAATGACGGAATCTGAGAGCTTTGTACCTCTAAGTACCACTCTGTGCCTCATAGGCCTGAATGAAATGGGGAATTAGAGTCTGGTGTCTGTGATGATTAAGAAAAGAAGGTGGCATATATAATCAAGCAAAATGTAATTACACTGCATATATAATTATGCATTAAAAAATATATGAAAATACAAAAGTAAAGAAAGCAGATTGGCTAAGCACTAGCATGGAAAACATAATACTGAAGCAAAAAAGACTGCTACAATTATGGCAGGCCACAATGTACATCACAAGCACCTAATGAAACCCAGGGAAGAGCTTATAGCTCAGCTTTGTTCACTAGATGAAGGAAAATATAGAAAGTTTGTCTTTAGGCTACTTAGTAGGAGATGTTCAATGAAAAACAATGAAAAGCAGATTCAACATGCCCGTAAAAAATTAAGATTTACTAAAGGACTGCTAAGGCCTCTTCCCCAAATGCTGTATTTTCATCAAGAATAAAACAAGGCAAGCATTCTGTATTTCAATCTACCTCCAAACTGCAAATAGGCTCAGGTCAAGATCTAAACAAGTCTCCCCACAGCTGCAGTGTGTGAATGAGCTGTCTCTTCAGGTGAAATGCTGGACACATGCAGAAGTGATATTTCTGTCTCGTGCATCCTTGATTTCTTGGTGCCAGATCTAGAGCACATTTCCATCAGATATTCTCAGGTTTTTAAAAACATGAGTAGATCAACACAGTTCCTGTAATCATGGAAAAATATGAGCTGCTCCATTTAAAAATGGCACTTGGGCAATAAATCATTTGTAGGAAACTTCTTTCCAGTGAAAGACTTATCTAACCTCTAAGCTGATGTAGCTACAGACTGTGACAACTTGACAAAGACACAGGGAGGATGTGTGGCTCGATGAGGACTTAGCCATAGATCTGAACCAGGTAGCTATTCCTGACCTGAAGGCTATTGACTGAGAATGAATGGTAAAACAGCCAGCTGCAGATGAAAAAAATGAACAGGTAGTCTGAGTGAATAGTCATATATAAAAAAAAAAAAAAAGATTTTAAAAATCTGCAGGGAAAAGAGGATGAAAATGAGTTTGAACAGTGTAATTACATTTATTCAGTGACAACTCTGTGCAAACACATAAGTAGTCTCAGAGGCAGCTACACTGGGAATGGAATGGTTCTGCTGAACCAGCTGAGAGATAAGCTGAGTTTTCCTTCCCTTCACCATTGATCCATGCAATATTGAGTGTGTGACACTAAGTATTGAAGAACATCCACTCCAGTAGCAAGGAGTAAAGAGGCTGTACCAACCACTACAGGAAGGCATCAAGAAAAGCTACAGCCTTTAATCAAGTCTTGGGCTTCATCAGAATTTCTGGTAAAGAGAAAGTGTCTGTGTGAGCCATGAGAAGGTTTTTAAGATTCTTCTTATCTTGATACTCAGATATTGTAGTAGAGTTCCTGCAGTATTAATTTCCAATGCTGGACCTTGAATTAGACATTCAATAGTGGAAGGGCATTCAAAGGACAGGGAAAAATTGTTGTTCCAAAATGGCCCTATGGCAATATAGACCAGTGGCATCTAGTTTACAAATTGTACCTGCTCTGTTTGAGAGCTGTATGGAGTGTGCTAGATTGCCTGACGCTCTTATCTGGCTAGACAATACCACGGTGCACGATAATAACCTTGCGCAGCTGAGGTTCTCAGCAATGGGCCTTGCCATGCTGTTGGTGTGAAGACGAGCTACGATTTTATGGCAGGGAAAAATGTCTATTAATGGAAACTTACATTCCTTGAAAAAAGCCTTGAGGAGTAGATAAATGTCTGGAACATTTATCCTGGTTATTCTTCACAAGGAAGGGGGTGTGAGGTCAGAACAGAGCAGTCATCTCAATGCTCATTTTTCAAATTCATTAATCCTGGGGGACAGCTTGATATGTAGTTAGAAACCCACCTCAGCTCTGTGATTTAGCAGCTACACAGAAGCAATGCTGATGTCTTGTGCAGATGGCCTTGCTAGAAGGCTAATTATGAGCATGTCTGAATCAGGAGAAAAAAACCCTAACTGATCTATCATGGGGAAAGACTGTGCTCAGAAAGGAACTGTTTCAGCTACATGTCTCTATGCATGAAACTGTGGCTTGTCTACTGGAGAAAGAAGTT
>VXBZ01005777.1:812775-869512 GCA_013399135.1 Heliornis fulica
AAAACTCCTTATGTCCAAATGCCATATTTTTATAATATTAGTTGATAAATACGGACTGTAAGAAAAATAGCATTCTCTCAAAATTCTAGACTAAAACCTTTTCATTCTTGATAGAAAAGATCTAGCAATTAACATTTTTTAAAGGAGTTAGAAGCCAGCAAGTAACAGACATAGGCATTGTTTTGTTACATCCTGGTCATAGGAAATAGCAATGTGGAAGTTATGCCATATAACTAAAATTGCCGGGTATGCTGAAGCTGTAAAAATTCCAGCCAAGCTCATAATAATTGTGTTATAATGCTGCAAAGTTGAGCTGCATAAAACATGAGGAGCCTTTCAGTAGCAATATCTCACAGGGATACTTGCAGAGCTGGGAATACTCAGCATGTCATAGAATCATAGAATCATAGAATCATAGAATCATAGAATTGTTAAGGCTGGAAAAGACCCCTAAGGTCATCCAGTCCAACCATTAACCTACCGCCACCAAGTCTACCCTTAGACCATGTCCTCAAGCACTGCAGCCACCCGTCTTTTAAACACCTCAAGAGATGGGGACTCAACCACCTCCCTGGGTAGACCCTTCCAATGCTTGATGGCTCTTTCAGTAAAGAAGTTCTTCCTAATATCTAACCTAAATTTTCCCTGACGCAACTTGAGGCCATTTCCTCTAGTTCTGTCACCTGTTACTGGGGAGAAGAGACCAACCCCCACCTCACTGCAACCTCCTTTCAGGTAGTTGTAGAGAGCAATAAGGTCTCCCTTCAGTCTCCTCTTTTCCAAACTAAACAACCCCAGCTCCCTCAGCTGCTCCTCGTAGGGCCTGTTCTCCAGACCCTTCACCATCCTCGTTGCCCTTCTTTGGACACGCTCCAGCACCTCAACATCCTTCTTGAAGTCTTGAAGTGAGTGGCCCAAAACTGAACACAGTACTTGATCTATATATAAATACAATACAAATATTTATCCTACTTTAAATAGAAAGTGTAATGAAAATGTCCAGCCAAGACAGTGGATATTTGTAGACAGACAACATGAGAGTGAGACATCTTCGCACTGAGAGCAGGCAAGGTGTCAGCTCTGTGCCCACTCCTGTTGCCCACTATTTGTATTTAATTTTAGTTCCTATTCAACGTGGTAATGATGCATCACCATTTGTATACAAACACAAGAAAAACATGCCTGGATGAACAAATCAGACATGATCAACATGACTGCTTCTTCAGGGTGGTAGTGTTTTAACTCCACCACACCACTGCCTGTCTCTAAACACAACTAATCTGCTTTGATGATAAGTAAGCAATTTGGTATCAAACGGTCCAGAATTTGCTTTCTAAAGAAACAGAGATGGTTAATGTCTGGCTGTATCCCTCAACAAACTGGATTCCTTGCTAAGCTACACACAAATCAAAGATGAAACTCTCAACTCAAACAATTTGGTGAGTTTGTGGCACTCGACCTCCACAAACTACATCCTCCCCCATCTCACTTATTTCCAGTCAAAAGGTGTAAAAAGGAAGACTGAATGGGACTTTGGAGTCCAACTTTTCCTCCTTGTGGAACAAATACAGAGTATATCCCTGTGTTCCTCGCATTTTAGAAGGAAGAGGGAATGCAGAGTTTTATGTAGAGAAACTTGTTCTGAGAAAGAGGAATTTGGACTTTGAAAGCTCAAAAGCGCTCTGCATAGCTACCCCAAGTTCCAGCATCACCTTTGGTATTGGTAACCTGGACTGTGATAGAAAGTATAACAAACAGCTGCTGTCTGGCTTGAACTTTACCTATCTGCATAACCATTACGAGAGGGCATATGCTTTGGTTTACCTCTCTGATATAAAATAAGGGGTGTTCAGTGGTAAGTAGGCAGTAGACAGGTGAAAGCTAACAGTGTTGGTATCTGCTCATCTTCTGGATCAACTCACCTAGCAGCCTCTGAAAGACTCTTCCTTTGGCTTGATGCTTTGAAAAAAATGGTTCATGGGACCCACAATCTCTCATGCTTTAGCCAGAAAAATAAACTTCCCCAAGCTCATGCAAAGTCTTACGTTTCATAAAATCCCTTATTTAAGCCTTACATGAGCTCATACACATCGGTAAAAGTGCACATACTACAAAATTGGGGCAATTTTTAGGCAGCAATATGTAGGTTGTGCAGTGTGCACACATCTTTCCAGAAATAATGGGCTATATGCATGTGCATCTTAGACTCCACTTTGAAAACTTCCCCCATTGTTTTTCTGCCATTATTTTAACACCGATTGCAGGCACTGATTGTAGGAATATTGATAAGTGAGCATGATTTCTGGGACAATAAGCAGCTTGGCTTGTCATCTGGCTGCCTCTGCAGGGAATAAGAATTGTGTTTGATGCATGGACACTTAATAATTTTCTGCCTGCATTTTTAAAGGCTTCTCTTATAAATTGGTTCTTGCTGTGTTCTATTTTTGTAAAAATTGAAGAAGCTGGCAGTATTTCACAATTGTAAATGAGTGTTGCTCATTCTCTTATATCTCCATTATTCTGCTTACTAGGTCTCATCCGCCAGGTTTCCATTCAACTCACTTTTTACTGAAAAATGTAAAATAACAAAGAAGAAAGAAATGAGAAAAGCATCCTGATCCTAGTTGTTTTAACTGAATAAGTATATTTGGGAAGAGTATTTTTACTTTTAAAAATAAAATAGCCACCAAATATATCAGAAAGTGTGAAAACTCCTGTATTTTATTTATTTTTTTAAAAAAGCTAAAAAATATAAGCTGAAAAATTGATTAGGACTTCAGGAGTCACAGAGTTACAGAATCACCGAATCACAGAATGTCAGGAGTTGGAAAGACCCTCCAAAGATCATCTAGTCCAACCCCCCTACCCAAGAAGGATCACCTAGATTAAATCACAGAGGAACTTGTCCAGATTGGCTTTGAATGTCTCCAGAGAAGGAGACTCCACAACCTCTCTGGGCAGCCTGTTGCAGTGCTCTGTCACCCTTACTGTGAAAAAGTTTTTCCTTATATTCACATGGAACTTCCTATGCTCCAGATTGGACCCACTGCCCCTTGTCCTATCACTGGCCATCACTGAGCTTATCCAATTTCCAATCCACCATCCATAAAGAAGCAAAGACTAACCTGTGCTTGGTGCAAATCTTAAGGAAATGCACTAACAAAAATGAATAAATATGACATTCATGGATAGACCATATCTTTTTGGTGGGGGTTGCAGATCTCATCTTGCCTTTTCACACCCAGGTTCTCTTCCCATGGAAAGAAGGCTGAGGACTGGGAATACTGGGATACATGAACAGCAGTAAGTCTCTGGCCAAGTTCTGCAACATTTCTCAATTTGAAAAGTGCTCTAATTTCATAACAACATATGTCAGAACTAATTGCTATAGTCTTGCATAAGATTAAGTTACCTGCTAACCTGAACATCTGCCAAACTCTTCACCCACCTCCCTTTCCCCAGCAATACCCAGGAGGGCTCTCATGACAGGCAGCAGATAGAGTTCTGCATGGGAATATCATGCTCTATTTTAGTCATCAGTTGCCTTCGCACCAGAAGTTAAAATTATGCAGGGTTTGATGTCTGCATCTTTATGGATAAGCTCTCTAATCTTCTAACCAGAGTTGATACATTCCAGCTGTTTATTGGTCAATCTTTAGTCTATCCTAACTTCTGAAATATGAAGGGAATTGCTTCAGAGAGTGGTTTTCGCCTGGGAAAAATTATACCAGGACCATGCTAACAGCTAAGTAGTATGGAAGATTACCTATATTTTGCCTTTCAAAAATAGGCAGAAAACAATGAAGTTGAAAAATGAAGGATAAGAAAAAAGGAGTAGAAATGGAAGGAGAGCTAAACATCTGAAAAACAAAGAGGGATTCAAAAGAATCCCAACTGTAGAGATCTAATTAATTAAAATAACTCATTATATAGCTAATTAAAATTATCTCAAAAGACAGCTGTATATAGCTAATGTTATTTTTTATTAATAAATCCTGTCTTTATGCCTCACAGAAGAGCAGTAACCATGGCAGAGTTAATAGTGGGCTTCTCTCTTTAGCTTGTGCACAACAGAGTGATCTCAGCAGCACCTCCAGGAAAACAGAAATACACTGAAAAACATATGAATTTGCTAAACATTTTCAAGTAAACATGGAAGGCACAATCTTGCTCTTCACCAGAGGAGGCTTGGGACAGACCAAGGCAGAACTGAGGAGCAACTGGAGCAAACTCAACACATCACTCAGCAACATCAGCACTGAGTCAAACAAATTGAAAATCAGAGTCTTTTATCTCACATAATTTCTCTCCCTGCACCTCTCTAGAGAGCAACACGTACAGAAGGGTTTTAAAAGAAAGACAATTCTACTGTGTCTTTGTGTGGTAGCAGGTTTGTATTTTGGAGACCTGGTCCATCATTCTCATCAAAACACTAGCCAGAGTGCACACCATGAGTCTTTAGCTCTCCCTTGAGCATGTTCACACGTATAACTTGCTTGTTCTTGGCCTCCTGCCCCTCTGGTTAGGTACATATGGTTGACATGCAGTTGTCCCACAAGCAGTGTTTGGTGTCATATGATATGCCCCTGACTACTTGAGAGAGAGAGAGCAGTCAGGCCCAACACCAAACAAATGGCCTGTGCCCAGTGGACTGGCACCTAGGCATTTGGTCTTGCAGAAACAGACTGAGACCACAACTGCGAGATGGATTTTATGCCAGCTACCTAGAGACAATGGAACGATTAGTTCAGACTCTCTCTAAAGGATAGAGGCACTAACACGGAATAATTAGTTCCAGCCTAAGTTACCTAATGTATATGTCACAGATCAACCTTGGGAGATACAATCTTCTCCTCACTGACTACTAAAGGAGCTTAAATGAAATTATTTTAAATTGATGAGTTTAAAGGAATAGAGTCTTGTTGCATCTCCAGGAAAATAGATACCTTTTCTCTCTGAATCACAGCATCAAGTCCCTTCCTGTCTAGCAGCTGTATAAGTTCATCACACACTGCAGGGTTTAGAAAAGCCAGTTTTCTTCTGAATTAGAGCTAATTTACACCCACACTGTTCAGGCGTGCAGAAACTGAATAGTCCCATCAGCGTGGTACATAGCACACACCAATAAACACTGCCAAGAGCTGGGTAATGAAGTCACGGAGGAGCACAGGAGTGCAGTTGCCTGTTCATCCATGCAGATGTGCCTATAGCATATTCAGGCTCTGGGTCTGCCAGCATGGCTTTTCTGCATGACTTGGGCTATATCTTGAAAAATACTTTGTCATCTATTTCCCATTTATTTCAGATATCTTTGAAAATCTTGCAAACACCCTTTGGGTTAAGAGTTGTTTTGTGTCTAACGAATATTTAACTCGGTGTGTATTTGATCCCGAACCGTACTCTTGGTACTGATTGCTTTGATAGAAGCAGTCATAATCTCAGATCTGTTTTCCTAATAACACACTATGATGTATATGTTTTGATAGCTCAGTAGATTACCACATAATCATTCAAATCTGTTTTAACTCCATTTATATTTAAATGATTGAGACGCAGACTAAAAGTTATGCTTTATTACAGCTGAAGGTGAAAAGTAAAATTCTGGAGGAATATCCCCATGAAGCACAGATGTCTTCTTGTACCTCTGACACTCATGACATTTACTCCCACCATTTCCAAAAATCCTTGGGGAAATATGCTTACTCTGTGGGTAATTGATTCAGGTTGATAGTTCCTACTGAGTAATTATGTTCAGTAAATGCCTGTGAATATAATTTTCTATCAACCAGCAATTTATAATCAAGCATAATGGGTTCAGGTGCACATACGGTGTGAATGACATGTGAAAGACTAATATGTGGAAATCAAGTGACAAATTAGGCTGGATCTTTTAGTGTGTTGACCTGTGATGTCTTGAGAACTCAGGTTTACCCTGGGAATTTATAAAGCAAAATAAGAGTGAAGAGATGAAGTAAATAAATGAAAACAGCAAATGATGTACAGCCATTTAAGAAAATGAAACCAAAACAACCAATTAACATTAAGATTAAAGCCATGTTCAGAGTCGTAAATTAGGTGTCTCTTAGAAGTGAGTTATCGTCCAGATCAGGTACATCCTAAACAATTGTCTGTCTTGTTCAGCCCCATTTGAAAATATGAACTAGTTTTTCCTAATTTAGATATGGCTGTAGATCCATGTGTACAAGCAACAGGAAAGCAGCTATGAATTATTCCAGTCATGTATTGGTTATTAGACCTTGTGGGACCACAGGGAGAAAATTTTCTTTCTACTTAGCCAGAATCCAGTTTAAAAACTACAGGGACTTGCCCATGAATAAGGATGTTTCTCAGCAACATGAGCCTAAATTCATTCTCAGGACAGACATTGATTTCCTAGCCTGCCTTTAGTGTGTGTTGTGAGGGATGCAGACTCTCCTTTCTATAAAGCTGTCAGCAGATGGACAGATTGCAGGAGTTGCTTTGATGTATTCTCTCACATTGTTCTGAAGGTGAAAGTTTCAAGGTAGAGGGATTCTTTGGGTAATGTCCAAATGAAATACTGGGGAGAGAGGCAATTCTTTGCATCTAGAGGTAAATCTGCTTACTGGAAACATTCTCAATCACTGCTGTTCCCACTGAGACTCTGAATGTCAGGGCCCGAATACTTTACAGAGGAGCTAGAGTGAAGAGGCCTGTTAACAGGCAGCAGATCACAAGAAGAAGCATAATTTTGTTAACAGGCTGAGAATTCAAAGATGGTTAATGACCTGGCACTGGTGAAATGCCTGCTGCCTTTGCAGTGACGGTGACGTGCGTGTCTGACACTATGTGGCAGCAAACAGATGTGCCAGATTGCCACAGCAAAGCAGGGCTGAACAAAATGTCAGCCAGCTATCGCTGAGATATAGCCATTTGATCCCATCTCATTGCTACTCTCTCCTTTTCATGCCTCTCTCCTGGTGCTGAGAAGAGGATCCTGGTTCAGAGGTGAGTGAAGAAAATACCACCCGTGACAAACTATTTGCGTAGCAGCTGCAATTCCCTTAATGTGCCATTTCTAATCCAGACTGCAGCCCCATAGGAGCATACAGCCAATAATTTAAGAGTTAAGCGTTGTGGAAAGCCAGC
This sequence comes from Heliornis fulica, assembly GCA_013399135.1. Lineage (NCBI taxonomy): Eukaryota > Metazoa > Chordata > Aves > Gruiformes > Heliornithidae > Heliornis > Heliornis fulica. The sequence goes on from VXBZ01005777.1 coordinate 819,904, forward strand.
CTAGCCCTGACTGATTACTGGGACCTGACAATAAACCTTCTCAGACTGGGAGAAGCTCCTGGGAGGGGGCTATTTCAGCCCTGCCTTTCTCCTATTCTGCAGCAACAGGATTCCAGGAATCCAAGCCTGTAAATTTCCAGGGAGCTACAGCAGCCTGCACTGACCTCTCAAAAACTTAGATTCACAAGAAGTCTACTTAACCCCGCAGCTCTTCCATTCCCAGAAAGATGAAATGAAAACTGTCCAAAGAAGACCTAGCCAGCAGCTCACTCGTGATCACACAGGGTAATTCACAGCCTTGCGTTAATCACCAAACATCCCCATACAGGGCATGGGGAAAGTGATGCCTATCACAGGGATCCGTGGGAGCCACTGTATCGAGCACAGAGCTGTCTGGGAGAGTCACTAAGGCACACCCATGACAGGAGTGTGTGCTGTGCGCCAGATGAGGCTCAGGAAAATTATCTCCAGGGTGCTTGATGTCCCCTGAAATGCAGCAAGGGACAATCTGAATCATACCTATATCCCTTAATGACCTTAGTCTTCTTTACTTTCTCTATTTCCAAAAAGTAGATATGTATGTTTTCATATATATATATATATATGTGTGTGTGTGTGTGTGTGTGTGTGTGTGTAATTGCATATATGCACACATATACACATATATATGGATGTTTACCAGTCTTCTGCTATTATGAAGATTTTTCTGACACTTCCCGACTTCTCAATCCAACGAGTGTATTGGAGGTCTCACATCTCATGGACTTTGATGGATTATTTTCTCTGTGAATTTCTCTAATCATTTTCTGAATCTTTTTGCATGTTTAACATCCAAAGTACCACTCAGCAACATGCTGCATTGCACAAAAGAAAAAGCATAATTTGTTTTCTTTTATACCTGCAACTTAATAACTTTGTGACCTTGAGTTACCAGAAAGAGTGAATAAAGATTGCTTAGTCACCTTCTCAGTAAGCTTCATATCACACTTTTACTTAACCAGTTTCTCTCCTTTCTACTCATCTTCTCTGTGTTTAAACAAGTTCAAGTCTATGCAATCCTCCTACGTGAACTATATAACACTTCTAGTCCACCCTCTTTTTCTTTTTTTATAACTATTCTAAGTCCTCTGTATCTTATTTGAGATAAGGAAGCAGTACGGTACACAGAATGGAAGACACAGGTGACTATATGTGAACATGTGTATGTATGCACATAGTAACATCCTGGTGTTCATTTCTGCTCAGCTTTCCTTGCAATTTTGAGTATATTAACACCCTTTTGTTTTCCACTAAGCATTGTGCTAACCACAGTCTTTTGAAAATTTCTCTCCTTCATAACTGAAGTTAATTTAAGGTCCACTACCCTAAATGTAAGATTGAGATTATTTTCTTCCTTGCATTTACCAGTATTGAATTTCAGACAGCAATTTTTTTATTACCCTGCAACTCAGAACCATGGCTGTCATCATGTACTGCAGCTCTTTGCAGTCAGATTTAGTATTGAATACTTTGGTGTATTTAGGTGGATTTTGTCACCTCACAATTCATCTTCTTTTGCAACTCATTTATTAATATATTCAACAGATATGCAACATATCAGAATGACTGGCAGTAATTATGTTATATCATTATTGGCTTGTTTCTGCCTTGCTTCAGCAACTGGCTCCAAAACACTTTCCTGAAACAAAACAAAGAGTTCAGTCTTCGTGAATTTAATTCATTCTTAATTTATGGATGCTTCCAACAAGTGAGAATTTCCTATCTTAGGAAATAAGGAGAACTAATGGTCAGTTAACACTTATGATCTATTATGCAGCCTTAATTTCTTATAGATATGATTTTCCTACATATGCATTAAAAAACACTGATCTTATAGGTGCTGATATTTTTGGTTTCTCCTCAAAATTTGAGATGCACAAATGAAGATTTATTTTAATTTTCTCTGCCTACAAATTGATTTGACTAATTTTTATGAGATGTACTTCAGTACTGAGGACCTGTATTTGTTATCTTGATACTTCCAGGTCCTTCCATATTTCACTACAGAGAATGCTCTGATAAATGGACACCCTCCACAAACTTTCTCTCCCAAAGCTGGGTGTTCATTTGGTAAAGTGTAGCCGCCAAAGTGTTACAGTCACTTACTTTGGAAAATTTTGGCCATTTTTCCAAGAAGGTTTGAAATTGAGGTTCCAGTTACTCATTTTGTGCGTTTTCCCCCTTCCTCTATGTAACTGTGAAGGTGATATCTTTTTTCACTCTTTTCTCAAAAAAAAAAAAAAAACCAACAACAACAAAAGTGAATTTGAAGGTATGTCTACAGAAAAAATAGCCAGCTTGGATCTGCTATGCTCAAATCTTTAAGCAGCTTGGCTCACTAAGAAGTCACATTTGAACTGGTAATTCTTAGCCAGTAATAGTGAGCAGGAATCGTGGGAATCAAAGGCAGAAGTGTAAGGGCTTGTGTGACCAAGCAGCAATTATTAGTGACCAAAAAGAAAGCCAGGTTTAATCATGTTCAGAAAAGCATCTTTCTAATTAGGTGAGATTGCAGGAGCAATCTCCAAAAGCAGAATTATCCATTACAAAAAGGACAAGAAAGATCAGTGAAGATCAGTGTGACCACTTGAAATGCTCAGGAAGAGATGAATTTAAGGTCATCAGAAGTGGCAAGAAAAGAAAAATAGTGCTGTACCCTCATTCAGATATTAAAGGGATTATGATAATGTAAATAACTCCATAGACACTAAGTGATATAAAATACCTATTAAGAAAAGTACATTCAATGAGGTGTACTGCAGATCATTATGAATATTCAATTCCAATCAAACTGAAATGAAAGAGAGCACTCAGGGACTCTGAATTTTAATCTGAAAAGACATTTGAAAGGAAAGAAAGGGAACTACAAATAGAGAGATAATAAATCTGATCTTATACAAATGCATAGAATATTAAGTAAGCTTTTCACATATGATATTGACAAAATCAGACAACATGATTTTAAACATCTTAATGTGCTTAAACCATGCTGTCTCAACAAATTATGTTTACTTCAGGAACAGAGGGCTGTCTGTAGACCTAGAGCTGTTCAGTACCTTTTAGGAAAGAACTAGGCATGGGCAAACAGTAGGAATTATAGTAGGAAAAGGTGGAAATGCGCGGCATCCATCTGACTGATTCAGTGTGTGGCAGAAATCTTTAGTGTTGCATTGAGCAAATACGGAAAAGAGAAACAAGGTGAACCTATAGCTGAGGGAAGAAGCAAACCTGTTCACATCCATGGGATGTAGACAGATGAATATTATAGCAATGCTGTCACAGGATATTAGTATTTAGTAAAAAAAAACCCCTCCAACTTCAAAATCATTGGTAAATTTTTTAAAGCTTACACTGGAATTTTCAAAAATATAGATTTTGTTTTCATCCCTCCATCCTGTTTATTAAACTAGCTTTGCAGAATTCTAACCCATTTTCATATATATTGTATATATGATATACATATTTTGTTCAGTAAAATTCAGTTACATGATTTTACTTTCATTAGCAGGCTGATCATTTTGATGGCAAGCTTGTGAAGCATCTAACTGAAGGATTATTCTGCCTGAGGAGCAGATACTTCCTATGTTTCCTCCTCTGTTCTTTGTTTGCTCGCCTCTTTAATCTTAAAAACATGCTTCAGAGAGAGGAAGAGGCAGAGGAACCATAAAGGGTGAGAAGTGTGATTCCTCTACAAGCAAATATTGAATCTTATTTCTTCAGTTCTGGCTATTTCAGGTTATAGACATTAATAAACAGATGTAGATATACGTGAAGGTTCATTTAGTGAAAACAGAACCAAAATAGCAAAATAATCTCTTCTCAACTTTTTAATAAAGCTACAAACAAGCAGTCTGCCTTTATCTTTACAATCTTTCTTTTCCCCCTCCAAAGAAATTGAAAACATAGCCTACGGCTTCTAAATAAGATCAGCTTCTCAAAAACTTTCTGGTCAATCTATAGGCATAAACATTCAGATACTGCAGAACATTTGGCGCTGCATTTCTAGATATAATAAAGCACCTACCCATAGAAATAGATGTCAACCAAAGAAATGAAGCCATAATTTGTCAGCAAAAGGAGCCAAACAAGTCCCTGAAATTAACTTCAGGTCATATTCTCCCGGCAAGAATTGAATGGTCCAGGGACCATTTTTATATCACAGTTTATTTAGTTTGTGTTCAAAACTAAGAGATTTTTACCAGCACTCTTAAGAAAAACTGAAAAAAAAAAAAATCCTGCACCACATTCAGTCTTGTGTTGTAAAAGAATTTTGGACCAGGACAGTGCCCCTCTCAAAGGTACTGCAAGACAATGTCTATGTGGACAAATGACATAAATGTGTGACATATACCACGGTGAGGTAGTCTGTCCCCCTGAATGCCCATGGAGGATGATGGTGGAGTAGATATCCACCTGCAGCCTGTGCAGGACCCCTGCCAGAGCAAGTGGAGGTAACCAAAGCAGACTGTGACCCTGCGGGAAGCCCACACTTGGAGGGGGTTGTGATCAGAGTGTGATCAGGAGCTCCTGGCCGGATCTGTGGCCCTGTAGAGAGAGGAGCCCATGCTGGAGCAGGTTTGCTGGAAGGACCTTTGACCCTAGGGGGGAACTCAGAGTGGAGCAGTCTGATCCTGAAGGGACCCATGCTGGAGCAGTTCATGAAGAACAGCAGTTTATGGGAAGGACTCACACTGGAGAAATTCACGGAGAACTGTCTCCTGTGAGAGGAACCCACACTGGAGCAGGGGAAGAGTGTGATGAGTCCTTCCCCTGAGGTGGAAGAGGCAGCAGAGATGTGTGATAAGCCAACCCCAACCCCACTTCCCTGTCCTCCTGTGCTGCTGAGAGGGAGAAGGGAGAGAACTTGGGAGTGAAGTTCAGCCTGGGAAGAAGGGACAAACAGGGAGAAGGGGTTTTAAGACTTGCTTTTATTTCTCATTACTCTGATTTGACTAGTTATGAATTAATTTCCCCAAGTTGAGTCTGTTTTGCTTGTGACACTAACTGATGTGTGACCTCTCCTGTCCCTATCTCAACCCAGGAGCCTTTCATTATGTTTTCTCTCCCCTGCCCAGCTGAGGAGGGGAGTGACAGAATGGCTTTGGAGAGCACCTGGCCTCCAGCCAGGATCAACCCACCACATATTTCAGCCACTCTGAGATCTGAGGCACTGGCAAAAATAAAATCAAGATAAAATCTATTTATAGTGCAAGGGATTTCATTTTGGATGTTTCAAGTTGTCCTGCATAAATGAAGATGAAGGTGTAAATCTACCTCTTCAGGACATCTCAGCCTTTCAACATAGAGTAGGAAGTATTTTCAGCCCAAGATTGTTGTGCATCCCTAAAGCTGCTCCTGGTCTGCTGTTCTGTTATTTGAAGTTGTATATGAGTGTCCCAAGAAGAAATTACATTGGGTATGGAAGATGAACCTGACTCAGCTTCAGTTTTCCTTTTATTAGAAGAAACATTAGCAAGAAAATATTAGAATCACAAAAAGGCTTTGGAGCATTCAGTGTCCGTTTTGCAGACATGAAAGATCTACAGATCTAACACTCTGTGATTCTGTGAATTCACAAATTTCCCAGACTTTTATAGGTAGGATTAACAGTAATGAGAACATGCCTAGCTAAACCTTAGCACAGAACTACACCTGGACTCCTATAACTGATCTTCCCTCCACTACTCCTCCTCTCCCAAGTGAATTCTGAACAGTATGGATAGAAGACACTGTGCGATGAGGATTTTATATAAGATATAAAGTAAATCTAACTTTTGTAACCCACCGATGATAAACATTGACTTCACACTTCTTCGTCCAGGAAACCCTGAACAGTTAAATCCAATATATAAAGAACAACTAGCATCACAGCTCTAAGTCCTCTTTTCCTAATTCCTAGTTTAACAAAACACATTTGCTTCATCATTCTGTAGTATATGTTTGTGCTCTCTGTCTGTATGAATTATCTTTTTTTTTTTTAATTCTTCAAATCTTTCATTTTGTCTCATTGTTGTTCAAACCATATATATCAGCTACATAATTAAAGTACAGTCCAAGCAAATAAATCACATTTAAGGACAATGTAAGCCTTACGGAGAAGGTATGTTGCCTGAATGCTGCTTGTAAAATCATCTGGAAAAACATCGGCCTTTTTAACTGATCCTACTCTTTTGAAAGCTTGGCTTAGCTAAAATGGACTCTGTTTTCCCCAGCACTCATCTTACATATATAAATACCAGCTTCCAAATACTTAGCTGCGGAAAGCGATAGGAAAGTGAAAATGTGCACATTCTGTCTTTTCAGGCATGAACTTACACTATTAAATGACTTCATTTGATCCTTTGAATTATTTTTTAATACTTCTCAGCCTAATAAGCCTTTTCTCTACCTCTCCCCACCCCAACCCTCCCTCGGCACTTAGCTGCAGTCTAAGAGTTCCTGATAGTCTACTGAGCTTCTTTGGAAAGAAAATAAATATGGTATATTTATGGATTTGCAGCATCTGTTGCAGGATGAAGGATACATAGTGAAAAGAGACACAGCCTGGAATTATTATTGGCAAGACATTCAATAAAAAGAGATTCTGCTTTCATAGCAGGTATTTTAAAAGTATTGGTTTGCAAACTGCTGTGGAACTGGGTTGGTTGATATCACACTCTACTCACAAATGACTGCTTTCTGCCTACACATTAATACATCAATTTATGCTTCTCAATTAGAAACAGCTGAATCTTTTCCTAGAATCCTTTTCGTTAGTTTAGGGATACTCAACTTTTCCCTTTAAAGGTGGGCTAAACTTTTTGGTTCACACTTTCTCAGGATTTATCTAGTGTTCTGTGCCACTGAAGTCAGCTGAGCAGGCAGCTTAAATCCCTATAAAATAAAGATTTTTGTACCTGAATATAATGAATATATAAGGAAGCATGCAGATATCTTCAAATAGCTAGATATACAGGCAATTCTGTTCTGTGTAGAGGAACACGGAGAAATGTCAAAACATCTGGCTACATTAATCTGAGACTGATTTAAAGCCCTGCTTGGATTGATACCTCACCTAATGATCAAATCATGTATTACTGGACACTGTGTTCACAGGAACACTTCATGTCTTTCAGCATCTGCAGCTGTACACAAGAACCCGTGGCTTTGGAAGTCCATGTAAGCACAGCCTCAGCCTGTACATGCAGCCTCGAAGTCTAAGGAAACCTGCCATTAATTACTCTGGCATATCCTATGTAGCCTCTTCTCTCTGGTATGATGATATTTGTGTTTATTATTGCTCTGTGTTTTGTTATCATTAACTGGAATTCACTTTCTACTTCAAAAATTTGACTTCTGCTTCCACCTTCATTGACATTTTTGTCTTTGAAAAGTATTTCAGAAGCCTCTCCATGTTCTTCTTCAGCTCTAGTACAGTTTAAACAAGAAATGATTGCAATCTGGTTTTAGAGAATGCAGGATCTGGTTTAGATCTGTAGTAAATATTTTTTCTTACCTTGTCAAAGCCAATTTAGCAATGACTGAAACACATACTGTTCTGAATGAAGTGCGTGCGTTTTATCTTTTCCCCCTATTTTACTCTTACTCTATTTAAACTTCTACTTGATCTCTTATCTGCCTCTCAGAATCCTTTATAGCTTGTGTTGTTATTGTAGTTGTGTTGTGAGAGAAGTTAAGAAAACCTCCTACCCACTGCTAAAAAAGATTTAAGAATAAGCCAGTAAAATCATCTCAAAAGAAACTATTCAATTCTAGTGAAAACACACAATGGGGTTTGAAAATATTTTAAGAAATCTAGTATTTAATCTTTCAAATATTGCTGTATATTGGGTTTCCTTGACATATATGTCTCTGGAGGAGAGAAAGAGAGAGTCCTATCTAGAAATGAACTAGTGTGAATAACCTTTTGGAAACACATCCAATTGATCTATCAATGTTATTTTTCCTAATCTTATTATGATCTCAATCATTTTGATTTTTGTGGGTTAATAAAACTCTTACAAAGTCCAGGCATCCCCTAGTTCACTGATACTTGAATTGATTCTGAGAAGTCCACCAAGACCCTTCTGAAACCTTTATGAGATGGCTTGGTCTGGCTTTTCTTATTTATGGCACTTATATAAATATATGGCTCTTATGTAAAGATGCTTTTATGTAAACATATGTCCACTTTGTGTTAGAGATCATGCAAAATAACATGAAGAATGTGTAAGACCTTCCTTTTCATTCCAAGTCCTCACTACAATTTTTGTGAGCAGTAAATACTGGGCACAGACATGACCCACAGGCTGTAACAGGAAAAATAGTGTTATCCATGGCAACATTTCCTTCATGACATCATGTCATCTGGGCAAAGCTGACAATCTCTCTCCCAGTTTTAAGGACAGAAGACAATAAATAATTACCTGCATTGTAAGCATTAAGATAGTCACAACTTTTTAATTAATATCTAACATTTCACAACTCCATTAGAAAGGCTTCCAGGGGTAATTAAGTCAAATAAACCTACAGAATACACTTGGATGAAAAGCAAAGAATTGACCAAAGACTCAAACAACTCCCTTGTTATGATCTATATAGATACAATTAATACAAAATTATTTACATACTTGGGATTCAGACTTATGTTTATATGAATTCTGTCTGACACACAATGAAGCACTTGCTTCATATCTGATGTAGTTTTAGTATTTAGCTCTGTTAAATAACTAATATTGAACTTTTTTTTTTATGGTGGTGAAATATGAATAGTGTTCCCCAGAGGACTGCAGTTTATATAATTAAAATTTCATGAGTTATAACTTCCCTTTGTTTTGTTCGAGTTGTGAAAAATCAGCCCCTTGTATTTCCTTTGCTAAATTGCTAATAGTTTCTCTGGAGAGTGTCAGTGGCATTTACCTTATCTCTGTAACATACTTTCACCCCAAGCACTTCTGCTTGCTTTCAGAGACGGAAGAGCTACAAAACCATCACACCAGAGGCTGCAAGAGGAAGAAATCAATGGGAATCCAGCCTTTTAGCCCCTGCTGCTGTGATCATTAATCACTTTTCCTTACGCCGGGAGGGAAAAAAAAATAATTCTCAAATTAATTTAAGTAGTGAATGTTAAAGAGGCATTAAGAAATGCACTTACTTCTCTCTGTTGAATATGATGAATTCTTTCCTAACGGTTTCCAAGCACTGCTGCAGGTGTACGTTCTTTAAAAAACAGCATGAATAGGTTGATTAAAAAAGACGGAAAATAATAGACAGAAACCACACAAAAATGACACGGAACAAAAAAACCTTATGGATGAATACTATCAAAAGGCACGTTGAAGTCTCTTCAAAAGTGGGCCACGTTAGCACAATCAGTCTGTCTGGTTTTTTGGAAGAAGTTCCCCATAAAGAATTCCTGAGGATTTTCAAATCTGATAGCTCCAAGAACAACTTGCATGAGCATTCAAAATGATTAGGAGTAGCAACAGCATTTATAAAACCATACCGAAATGGAAATTCGAGTCTGGAAAATTATTATTTCTTAATTGTCTCAGAGGTTTACACTGCTTTATACAAGTCTCTCTACATGGGATACATTAAGTCCAGGCTGCAAGAGACAGCTTTAACACATAAATGAGCTTTTCACTGTGCACTTTTAATTTTTGGTACTAGCAGTAGCAAAAACTCCTTTTTAACTATATGTCCATGTGTGGGAAGCGGATTTGCCAACTGGCAACACTTTTTTATACTTTAAATGAGCATCTGCGAGAATATTAAAAATCAAAATGCTGATATTGTTTGACTGAAATAACACTTTTTATCTTGGTTTGGTGATGGTTTGTTCTACATGTGAAATGACAGATATAGAAGTCAAGTTTGTTTCAGAGGTGATAAAACTGAACGTATTTATTTATTATAGCATATAAATGAAATGCCTGAGTCCTCAGCTTACCAGTGGGCAGGTTTCCTTAGCTCCATCTTTGGATTTGTTTTTGGCAAGTCGCTTTTTCTTTTTATGTAGAGGCTTGGATTCTAAAATCATTTCTTCAAGTTCAAATGTAGGATCACAGTTCAGTCTTCCTTTCTGGTACAAAAGGATTCAAAGTTACTATGGAGCAGCATTATGGTTTTTCAGTTTGCCTGACAAGTGTTAATAGCACTAGTAATGATCCAGCTTCCCAACAATATCTGTAAAATGAAAACTCTCTTTTTAGGCCTGGAGTAATGCTTGAAATTTAAATAAGGGAGGTAAGATAAAAATCATATTATAAAGGGTTAGATTCTCTTCGTAATTATATAGAGATGTATTCCTAAGGTGATTACCATTACGTCACCCCAATGAGAGGCTGTTCTGGCTCACAGTCTTCATCAGAGCATTGGTTAGGAACATAAATGGCATCTGTAGTAGCGCAGGAGGGATGGGAAGAACTTCTGAGTCCTCACTTGTAGAAGTTGGCTGTTCTGAAGACGTGCAGGTGGATTCAGCTACCTAGCTCCTATCCACGATAGTAAAGGGAGAAGGCAGCCTTCTTTTTCTTAGCAGTGTTTACTCCCAAAAAAGTGATTCAATTATGCTTTTTCTTACCTATTATTTACATTTTTTAATATTCTGAATTCTACATTTTTATGTTAATTTGTGGTGCTTGAACCAAATCTTAAGATACTTTGTTGTATTGGGAAGTTCTTTTCTAGAGTAGAAATACCGTCTCCACAAGGTCATTTACTTCTGACTCTTTTCATATTCTTTCTTAATTTTTTCAGGTTTTCAATTCTTTCAGATCTCTAGCATAAAGCTTTACAGGACCGTAGTTAAACCTTGAGGGTTTGGGTTTTTTTCAGTAAAGCAATCTCATTAAAATATTTGGGATGAACTGCTCTTCTCCTGTTGAGGCATAAAAGCTAGGTTACAGCCAGAAAAATCTATGGGTCAGCTGAACCTAATACCTTTTTAAAAAGTTACTATTTGGCATCCTAATTATTGGTTCAGTGTTTTGCTACTCCTGTAATCAGAATAACATGGGTCCCTTTCTTGTCTTCATTGTCTCAGAGAATTTAAAAAAAAAACAAACTTTTTTTTTTTTTTCCTAAAAAGTAAAGAATTAAACAATTTGAATTGTCTGGTAGAAGATGCTACAAGCAGCCTGTTTTCCTCTGGGACTTCTGAGAGTTCAGACACGCAGTTGTCATTGTCAAGGTAGAAGTACTAAGAGAAGTCATATATAAATGTCAGATGTTATTTAGTAACCAAAGACATTAAGCAGTAAAACCACACCAGAAACTACCTATGTAGCTTGTGGTGTCCTACATAAAACAATTGATTTAGAAATCACTGCATCACTTATTCTTTGCAAAGTCTGCTTCCTCAAACCATGTTATTAAGCTTTTTGATGCCTTTTTCTGCATAATATCCAGTCAGGTTTAGTAAAATTTGTGCTTCATTAATGGAGGTCTGTAGTTTATTTATATTTATTTATAAGTAAATAATTCTCCATATTTTATTAATATCAGTTCCTTTCTTGAGCATGTACAGCTTTAATATTTGTTTGAACACATACATCCCTTTAAGTCTGAAGCTTTAAAAAATGAAAGCAAATTACATTTAAATAATTTCTTGCTTCCCTTATCAAATATTAAATAACCAAAAAAATACCCTACTAACAATTTATGACTCTTTATATGACTGCATATAAAGAAATAAGCTAAACCATAAAGAAACACATGTATAGTTATGTATTAATTATGTTTATGGAATCAAACTACACTGGAGAAATGAAAAGATGGGACCTTCCTACCACAGGCCTCCTGTGTGCCCTCGTGTTTGCAGAAGGCAGGCAAGCTCATGACAGTAACAGTAAGCTGTCAAAATGTTAGTTAACCCTCTAGTTATAAAACTCTCCCCAGATCAGAGTCTATGTCAGCTACAATTCACCCTCTCACCAAGGCCTGAAACCCAAGAAATATCTTGTTGTGTAGCCCCAGTTAAGCAGTGAAGGCTTTTCTGGTACAATAGAGAGAAAAGATTTTGGAAAATGCCTGACCAAAATTGGTCTCATGAAACAGAAAAGGAACTGGAAACTTCTTTTCAAAGCAGGGTTGTGAAGTTTTCCATGTGCTACCAATTTTGAGTTAAACTTTTAGCTAAGAACAGGAGATCTAAGTAAACTTGAGTTTTGTGTGAGAAGGAGTCAGCCTGCACCTTCAATATCTCAGACTCCAACTTGGAAAAAAAAAGATGACAAAGAAAAGAAGTTTCTCTTTAACTTATACATCCATGCCACCATGGAGAACAGAGTTTATGGTCTGTGTGGCCAAGAAGGAGCTCTGTTCTGCAGTGCTTTATTCAGGGTAGCAACCTGGGAGAGCCGAGGGGAAGGGCCTAGCATGGCATAGTGGTTTTTCCAGTCGCAGGGATGTTGAGTAACAGGAAAGGAGTCCTGGCCCTGGTTTGGGAGATAAGACATGTACCTCTCATGTTTTCAGCTTGTACCACCAGTGGACTATGATGTGAAAGGAAGAAATTTCATCCCTGACGAACACTGCTCTGAAATGCCTAAGAGAGCCCTGACTCTTCACCTGTAATAGTTACCTGCTGTGTTCCTGGTCTTCCCCAAGCTCCCTGAGGAAGCCCTGCTTGCCCCCACAGGTTTTTCCTAGAGGATGATGCTTCCAGTAAGGGCTCTGGTCAGGTGCCAGGACACAGAGCAAACTGCCAGCACTGTCTTGGCAACCCATCCGGCTGCCTTTGCTCCATTAGGCAATGGCCTCTTGCTCTCAGTTTCTGCAGGGCTGGATACTACCCCATCAGATTTAACCAGAACTTCAATGTTCACCTTTATGAGGAGAGGGTCTAGCAATTCCCCCTTCCTCATCTTTATTTACAGTTTCACTAAAAACAAACAAACAAAACAATAAGAAAACCACACGAACATCTAGTGTGCTACAAATGTATTGTTTGGAGGAAAATTACAGTGCAGTGTGATGGAACACAGCGTAGAAGTATCTTAACACCGAGCCACTGCTTTCTATTCATGGCCCTCAAGTCCATTTAACTTATTAATGATCAAAATAGAACCACAGTAAAGAAGAAACCACCAGATTCCCCTCACAGAATCTGAATGTTTTAGTGTAGGAAACTGTCACAAAGGAAATAGGTCAGTCTTTTGGAATGGTATTTTTTAAGTGAAAGACAAACAGCACACTGGGATGTTAAAAAGTCTTGCAAATGTTATACAGATGCCTTTCTTGGTATTCTTTGGCTCAGAGTTAACTTGACAATCATTTTCTCTAACAGCTGAAATGAAATGTCTGGAAAATGTTTTTGTTGTTTTTTTTTTTTATTTGAAAGGGAACAAATAGTGAACCAAGGTTAATTAGTTTTTGTTGTGATCTCATAGTATAGGCCAAATTTTCCCCTAGCTGTGACTGAGGAAATGAAAGTAGACTCCAAAGTAAAACTTCTGTGAGAAGTAAATCACTGAAGTGCAAACAAGTAAAACTGCAGTATTAATTAAAGTTGGAATTTGCACACACAGTTCACCTGGAATATTGACTTACATTAGGAACAAAGCCTGGGGTCACGGCCTTCTCAAGAACAGCATCCCAGTTGACATCAGCTAGGTATGGAGAGTTTTGAATATCTGAAAGGCTTGAGAGACGGCACTCTGGGTCCTTAGTGAGGAGCTGTGATCAAGAACAAGACATTTTCTAAGGGACTGGATTACATATTAAAGAGGAAATATATCACACATATAAATTTTATGATACATGATTTTGAGTAAGAAAATGACTAGGGAGTCTTCTAACAACTTCTAGAGGTCCCAATCTTAAAAAAAATAATAAAGATAATAACTCATAGGATATGAAAATCATTTAATTGCCACCAGATGTCTGTGGCAGACATGAAGTACACAAATGTACTAGTAACAAAAGTCTGTTTACAAATACACAATAGTCCAAGTGACATGAAATATCCCAGATCAATGCCACCTAACTATTTGTATTTCATCTTTAATTTATTTGAAGTTATAGTTACACTGAACACCCAGGCAGCAGTTAAAAGTAACCACCTCTTTGCTCCATCTATCAAAAATAGATTGCTCATTGCTGCTAAGGAAATTCATCTTGTATTGCTCTGTTCACAAACATTTCCTGGTCAAATATCAGTATGGATGCTCTGAAATGCCTAAAAGAGAAAGATGAGCCTTACATCATGGCCAGAAAATTAAACCAAACAAATAACTGGGATTTGAGGAATCAAGTGAGTTCCAGGGTCATGACACATTCAGAAAAAACTGTCTTGTAGCTTAGTGACATTTACATCAAAGTGGCTTGACTTGTGTTGTTGCAACTACTGCAGCATGGGACAGGGAGAGATACAGCCCTTTTCATTTCTAAGCTCCCTGGCTGGAAACTGTGACTGAAATTCAGAATCAGAGTAGTTTTTCCTTTAGAAATATTAGATAATATTTGTTTGAGGCCATGAAAAGCCTGACTCTAAGCATAAGGGTAATCCAGCTTCTAAAGAGAAAATACTGCGCCACTGACATTCAGAAGAGTCTAGGAACAAGCACAGTTTTCTTATACTTAAAATTTTGGCTACCTAATATGTGTGCTTGCCTGCCACCTCTGCACTGTTTGAGGAGCTTCTGGAAGAAGAGACAAAAGAGGGTAGGAGGTCTTTCTGCTTTCTTACCTTTTTCAGTAGTGCTATCATGCCCTTGCACCATGCAGATGAGTAGTGAACTCTTTCTATCTTGAACATGTTGAGTATCTCATCAATGGGAGTAGCAGAATGAATTTCATAGGGCCTCTGGGATAAAGTTAAATCAATATCAGGACAGCAAGACTGTATAAAAGCATATAGACAAATCACATGTTCCTGTGCTCGGTATTGTTTATGGTGGAAATATCAAAACCACCAAAACATCTTATAACAATTTGGAGGCTAATCCTTCTTTGCATGTGTGCTCTTCTCTGGTCATAATGACTGTAATTACTCATAGATGCATTTCCTCTGCAAATTTTTCTCTCATGACTAGAAGTATCAGTTCAAATGAGATGACTGAAACATTTTGTTCCTGGGGCATTCTATGTGAAATGGGGATAATTTTTTACTATTTTTTACTTGTAGTACTAGAATGTACTTGAGATTTAAACTGACAAAATGGAAAAATGGTGGTTTAAGGGAGATTTGTTATCCTGGTTTGTACTGAGTGGTGGATAGGGAAATTTAAAAAAGCTTACAGAAATCTGTGTGAGAAATTGATAAAAGCTTATGTAAATCTGTGTAAGAATCACAGTAAAAATTTAGACTCTCCAAATCCCAATCTTTCTCCTTTTCTCTTTTTGAAATCTAACATTAACTTGTTACAAGGACTTATGGTTTATATGGAACTGCTGTCCTCTGTTTGTTTGTGCCTAAATTCTGTAGTGAATAGAAGTCCTAGCTTCACAGTGCTTTCTTTATGAAGATTGCTGTGATTTATCTTTTTTTTTTAAATGAAGCATTTGCAAATGAAGGTGCTACATATATATTTGTATTCTAAATAGTTATCAAGCTCATATTCTTTGAAGAATCGTATTTGTGAGGCAAGTTGTTAGGATGGTATTCTATGTTAATGTGTTGAAAGAAGGATGGAGTGTGGATTGCTTGTAAATTAAGTTGTACCCAGCAGGTGACACATATGTGATATGCGATCTGTAGGCAACTGCCAAATGTGCAAGTTGAGGTATCATAATTCATATGCAACATAGAGTTACCTTCTAATCCAATATCCTCAACAGCAAAGGGCAGATGCTCATCACCTTCACTAAGAATTTAATCATGCCTGGACTTCTGCTAGCATGCACAGATACATGATTATAATTTAAAAATTTCCAGGTGTTAGTTGTCACATCTGTTAGTGAATTAGAGCCACTCTTCATAAGGACCCAGAAAGCACTCTTTATTTTGAGAAGATTCTTGCACATGTTTAACTTTGAACATGTGTATGAAAACAAGTCCAGTCCAAAGCATTTGGATGTGTTAAAAATAATTAAAGATTGCTTAAATCTTTTTTCGCTTTGATTCACATTCAGTTATTCTGTGACCATTTAGCTATACCATGTCCATTTGAATTCAACAAGAGCTAAGTGCATGCTCTGAACACATAATTTTCTTGAATCAGGTTCAAAACTATCATTTGAAATAACATTTCATATTCTTTTCCTTACAACATGGCAATGCTGCTATAAAAGAGCTATATAAACAATGAGAGGTTAACATTGTCCCCATGGTCAAGAAGTAACCTGCTGCTTATTTAGACTTGGTACAATGATGTAACCAATATGATGATTGAGCTGGAATTTACACTAATTGTTGGAAATGGTTACTTCGCTTTAAAAATGGCAACTTTGAGGAATAATTAATCTTTGAAAGAAGTAAAAAGTGAGAATAAAAATAAGAATGTTTTTAATGTTAAGGATATTTCTGCACAAGCCTTTTTCCCAACCAGAAAAATCCTTTTAAAACTTACCTTATTTTAAAGATTATTAGCATTCTGCAGTCTTACTTGATTTTTTAAATTTTTAGGTTTGCAGAGTTGTTTAATATTGTTCTTTGCTAATTTGAACTATAAATACGCAAAAAGATGGCAACTATAAGCTTGGTCTTTTGAGGTCATTAACACCTATATCTCTCATATTTTTCAGCCATTCGGCCCACTTGAGGGTTAGACACCTTCTGTTTATTTTGTGAAAAAGGAATAAAAATCTGCTTTGTTTTGTTCATGACATTTTACCAAAGCTGATTATAGACTATTCACATCACAGTGAAAGTGAGAGTTCAGGAATCCCACTTACTACCTCTTTCCTCCACCTTTTCTCCATAGAGCTAGTACAATATTTTAGGAGTTTTATGGCTTAGAACAGATCAATAGGTATCACAGCTTGCATCATACAGTTTAATTTCCTATCTTGGGGAAAAGAGCAGCAGCTGATACACAGCTTTATAAACTTGGGGGGTTGGTTGTTAGGTCTTTTATTGGGCACTGGCTAGGCAGAGAAATATGCCTGCAATGTACTGAGAAATACTGCTGCTACTGGGGTAACCCAAATATTCCTCAGACAGGTCTGTATCAGTTGCAACCTAAAATGATTTAAATAACTCCTCCTTTTTAAAGTTCCTTCTTTCCTTTCCTTTCTTCTGCCTTGCCCATGCACTGTCATGAACCATGTTCCAAATGGAGAAAGCCACATCTCTGAGGGGTTCTACCCAGTGCAATGCCTCCCTCTTTCCCCACAGCTGCACCAAGCACCCAGCCCTCTGCTCTGCAGCACTGGGGCTCTCAGTGCTGAACAAAGTGCTGTGGGATGGGGAGGAAGAGGAGGCTGCCTGCCTGCAGGTTTAGCTTGCAGCCTTGTACAGGCAAGCTGCCTCTTTGCAGCCATCTGCACAGGGCTTCTGGAGCAGATGGAGCTTTGGAGATCACAGTTGTTGCGGAAAGCAATATGCCTCAGGTTAGGCACATTTCCTCAACACACCACTACTTCTTTTGTCATCACTTCAGTCAGTTTAGGCCTTGTCTAGACTAGAAAAATGTAGAAATATGATTCAGAAAGAAAATGCACCTTCTCCTAATCTATACAAAAGTGTGGGCTGCCAAGCCACCCTCTGGCTTGCTCAGCAGGCAAAAGTCACTCTGCAGGAGAAAACAAGCAGCTGGCTTGGTTGACTGGAGCATAGACAGATGGCAATGTTGGGTTTGGGTTGTTTTGTTTTTTTGTTTTTTTTTTTAAATAGATTCAGTCAGCTTTGCTTTGTCTGTAGCCAGATACTTATTTAGAGAAGACTGTACAGATCTTGGCATATTGATACTGTTCTATACTACTCTATATGCTCTACACCTGGCAGTGTCCAAGGCCAGGTTGGATGGTGATTTGGGCAACCTAGCCTGGTATAGGGTGTCCCTGCCCATGGCAGGGGGTTGAGACTGGATGGTATCTAAGGCCTGTTTCAATCCAAACCATTCTAGGATTTTATATATTTTTTTTTATTTATTAGAGTGACTAGGTATCTTTTGTCATTAGTCTTGGGAATTCAGCTTTCCTTACACAATCATCCATTGTGCTGCTTTGCTGAAGACACTTACTGGTGAAGGGTTGATATAAAACCAGCAGGATGTTCCTTTAATTTATTATATGTGCAGCTAGTACTCCCTGCTCTCTGTAAGTAAGGTTGAGAATGTATTATATATTTAGCACTGCCTGACCTTAACCATTCAGAATTACATTTTACATCCTGGGAAGAATGTCAGCTTAAAATCTCAGCAATTTTTGAGAATGATGGTAGAGAAAAATTGCAAATACTTTTTTTTTTAATACTCCTGTGCTTTGAGAGGAGGGACTGGGATTTGGTGTGGGAGAGATCTTCGTATCAAGAGTATGACATTTGCCATTTCTCTTGAACTTTGGTCAAGTTTTAGGCCTCTGAAAAATGTTGCTTCTGTATTGAAGTAATAATTTCCAGACACTCTGAAATGTAGTTTTCCGTCTAAAAATGCAAATAATAATTGTTCTTTATTTCTAGTTTCCTTTGTCTGTTGACCTACATGAAATAATGAGATCTTTGTGGGATAGATTGTGTCACATCACAAAATGCCTAGCAGAGAAGGTATCAGAAGTGTGTCATGATACCAAATACTACTCCCTTAAACCAGCATTCTGCTGTGCAATAAAATCCTCTTTCCAAATTAGGAATTAAGAATAAAAACAGGCTACTATTTTAGCTGCATGTTCTTACACTGAAATAGTACTTTAATTGCTTCTTTCCATAGGGAATAGTAAATATTTCAGCAGCCACCTTCTATCCTTTGAACCAAAATGGAAAGGAATTTTCCATTACCTTCTGTGATATTTGACCATGCTTAGGAAGATTTTTCATTAAGCTTATTCACATAATTGATTAGATAAGTAACAAGTGTGCTGGCAGATAAGAGTTCTCTGTAGTTGGGCCAAGAATCTTAGGCTATCACATTAGATCTGTTAGGGCTGTATTAGCCAAGAGAATGAAAGATATAATAAAGCCTGAAGTAACTCAACTTCTGCTTGGAAAATAATACAACTGTTTCCAATTCCACACTGTTGAGAAGCCATTAAAACATTAGGCCTTTCCATAGCCAGACTTAAGCAAACTTTCACAATGTAATTGAGAGTGGGCTGAAACCTGCCTGAGAGTGTTTCCAGCTGGGAAGGGCCCAGCACAGCATTCCTGTCCTGAACTGCAGCCTCATCCACTCCACTTTGTCACAAAGGCTGCACTCAGGGGCACTGCAAACTTTAGGGCTTCAGTCAGTCAGTGTGTTAAATAACAAACACCTATTGTTCTTACCCAACCTCTCAGTAATTCATATGCTGTTATTCCTAACGACCACCAGTCTACAGGGTAGGAGTATCCGGGACCTCCATCCATAAAGGCCTGGAACACTTCTGGAGCTGAAACAAAAAATCAAACAAAACAAAGAGCATTATATTACGGTTCGACTATGGATCATTAATGTTGGAGTTGAAAAATGAATATGGACACAATTAACTGGAACTAAATACATTTGCAAACACAGCACTTTCAAGACACAGTTTCAAAGCCTCATTTTGCTGTCAGCAAATGCTTTGGGTACAACAAACAATGTGCTGGTTTGTGTCTGGTTCCTCTGTTCAGTGGGTAGATGGGAGGGAAGCTATAACACACACATAGAATGTTCAGAGTTGGAAGAGATCTCCAAAGATCATCTAGTCCAACCCCCCCTTGCTAGAGCAGGATCACCTAGATTAAATCACACAGGAACACGTCCAGACTGGTCTAAAATGTCTCCAGAGAAGGAGACTCCACAACCTCTCTGGGCAGCCTGTTTCAGTTCTCTGTCACACTCATGGTGAAAAGATTTTTCATTACATTCACACAGAACTTCCTATGCTCCAGCTTGGGCATATTGCTCCTTGTCCTATCACTGGCCATCACTATGAGAATAGCCTGGATCCCTCTTCCTGACACTCACCTTTGGCATATTTATAAATATTAATGAGATCACTCCTCAGTATGCTCTTCTCCAAGCTAAAGAGACCCAGCTCCCTCAGCCTGTCCTCATAAGGAAGGTGTCCCACTCCTTTAATCATCTTGGTGGCCACGTGCTGGACTCTTTCAAGGAGTGCTATGTCCTTCCTGAACTGAGGGGACCAGAACTGGACACAATATTCTAGGTGCAGACTCACCAGGGCAGAGTAGAGGGGGAGGAGGACCTCGACCTACTAGCCACACCCCGTCTAATACACCCCAAGACGCCATTAGCCCTCTTGGCCACTAGGACACACTGCTGGCTCATGGTCATCTTGCAGTCCACCAGGACACCCAGGTCCCTCTCACCTGCACTACTCTCTAACAGGCCAGTCCCCAGCCTATACTGGTACCTGGGGTTGTTCCTCCCCAGATGCAAGACCCTACACTTGTCCTTATTAAATTTCATTAAATTTCTCCCTGCCCAGCTCTCCAGCCTGTCTAAATCCTGTTGAATGACAGCACAACCTTCTGGTGTGTCAGCCACCCCTCCCAGCTTCGTATCATCAGTAAACTTGCTGACTGTGCACTCTATTGCCTCGTCCAGGTTATCAATCACTGAACATTACTGGTCCCAGTACTGACCATTGAGGGACTCCACTAGTAACAGGCCTCCAGCCAGATTCTGTCCCATCCAGCTCCTAATATTCTGTGATTCTGTGATTAATCACAATTCGCTGGCTTCTTCCCTTCAACCAGCTCTCAATCCACCTCACTACTCTCACTACCCTCCAGGCCACACTTGCTCAGTTTGCCCACTAGGATGCTGTGGGAGACTGGGGTGTTCCTCCCTCTGAAAATACAATACTCTCACATGCTGCTCTACTAAAGTAAGTGTCTCTAAGAACATATCTATGCTGGCTTTTAACCAACATGGCCAATGCTGAGCTGAGGGTTATATCATCATGTCTTTTGCTGCAGGATCACCATGTTTCCCATAGTGCTAAGCAGAACTAGAGACAGAAGAGCAGTAAAGATGACCCAAAGCTTTGTCCTGAATTGGCTTTATGCCCAGCTCTCAAATGAAACACCAGACTTCATCATCTGCATTATGTGTTTCTTGGAAGCATTCATGGGTCAGTCCTTTTCAAAATGCCAATAATTTTGTATGTCAGTTCTTCCCTGATCTGTTTGGGTTTTATGTTTTTGTAGGAAACTGTGTTGAAAAGATTATGAGACTGTGTTGGTTGTTTGTCTCAACAATGCTGAAACACACCAACAACCAATATCATCACTATCAGACTATCATCACTATCAGCACAAAAAAAGGTCAGAAGCAGGTGTCAAATCTTGAGACCAGATGCTTCCTGGCATCCTATGGACCAGAATGCAAAGCTGATTAAACGTAATGTAATCCCTGTGCATGAGCCCAGGCCCAGGGTCTGTAAACAGAGGGGTCTGTAGACCCCCCAGTGACAGTATGCACGCCACTGATGAGTGGTGGGTGTGGTTAAACTAAATAAGTTTTGAAATATGCTGTTGGATTCCTGGACAAACCAATAAAAGATCAGAAACAACCAATATCATATGGAATGTTTCCCAACTGGACCTGAAGACATTGGACTCATGGGACACTGCAGCCCTGTGGTGGTAGCTATTGTATACACACTCTGTCTCTCTGTCTCTCTGTCTCTCTGTCTCTTTTCCATTCTTTTTTCTCTTTCTTTCTCCCTTCTCTTGATCACTTGATGTTGGCTGACTAAATTGACTTCACACTTGACTCTGTTTTGAGTCTTAGTTCTGTTCCCGAGAATTGCGATGACCTGGTCATGATAAAACACCTAATTGGACGTCACTCAGGGGTTAAACCCAGCTGCCCCCAACCACAAAGAGCAATCTGAGGTCTGGTTGGAATGCAAGGGGGTTTCACCTCTGCCAAATTCGTCTATCTGGTTGTGGATCGTGACAGTTATCTGAGTAAAACAAAGTCAAGTCCTCAAGTGTGGCTTGGAATGTTTAAGGAAATACAAACTTTTTATGGGAAAAATATTTGCAAGCAAGGTAATTCATTGTGATTGATGGAAGTGTTGAACTGGTAAACCTCAACCTCATTCCACACTGGGATAGAATTCATCAAAGGGGTTTGAAAGGTATTTAGCATAGAAGATGGTAATTAAAGTCAAATCCTGACACTGATTGTATGCTGTGAAAAACTGTCATGACTGGAAATGAACACACTGTTAATAAAGTAATGAATTCCATAAAAATATTTTTCTGGGACTGGGGGGAGATTTTTCAAAACAAGGATCCAGTTGGCTAATCTCAGTAGGAAAGATACTGTAGTTTCTTTCATATATATATAAAAACATATATATATGTATGAGAAAGGATATATAAGGATATATATTCTTATATATATAAGAAAGGATATGAAATTAAAAGTCAGTTATGGTTTTCTAATTATTTCACAGCACAATCTCAGTACACTTTACAAAAACATCACTTTCCCTAGGGATTTTCTAAACAACACTATCACCAACCGTAACATCATGTTAGATTACAATTACCATGTGATCCTCTTCTGGTCAGGACACCGAATCTAATGTGCCATATTACCACCTGATTACCATCACATCACTTTCTAATGGGCATACTGAAATGAGTAATGTAATCTGGTCACACTTACTTCTGACTGGCAGTTTGGGATTTGACTATGCATGGAAGTGAGAGAAGCACCTTTAACTAAAGGAAAGAAATTCTTTTCCTGGGAGCTTTTGCAGTCCTTGTGTCATTATGGATGGCAACCTAACAATTTACAACCCCAGACCTGAGTTCAGAAACACATGAAGAGACAAACCTAATCAAGGATTGTGGCATCCATTAATTAGATGCAGCAAAACCCTAATCTGTAGAATAAAGAGCAATGAATGAATTAAAGTGGTTCCATACTCCATACTTTCTTCCCATCTCTAGGACCATCTCTAAACAAACAGGTTTGGTAGGAGAACTGCTGGAACTTCAAACATTTTTGCAAGAATACATGTGTTTAGAGAAGAGCTGACCAGTGGATATCTGGCATAAGTAAACTGTGCTGTGATCTAGTATGGCATGAATCAACAGTGCCATGAATGTCATCACACTGAATTAGCTCGGTCTCACTTCCAGATAATAGGTTAACTTGGCATGTTGTATCTTCAGGTGTACTTCAGATCTTCTTTGCAAGCTCCTGGGGGTCTGAGTAGGCTCCACTTCCACGTGTGTGATCTACCACATAGATAGATGCCTAAGAATGTAGGCAGGATTGTTTGTGTTGCTTTAGTGGATTAATGCACCTAAATTGAACATCAGACACCAGTCATATTTTTAATATCACCATAGGCACCTTTTGGTGAAGATTTGCTTTCTTTAGTTGCGTTTGTCATGATTTTTTTGCCTACTGTGCCTAGATGATACAGATTACAGAAAATATAGCCCTTGTGGACTTTCTTATTGAGCTATATATGTATTATATTGGTTTCACTCTTTCTTTTAAAGCTTTAATATTATTACAATGTGAATGACCACTATCTGATTTCTGTGAGCTAAAGATTAAAGTACTTTATGGATGTAACCTACAGCATTGCCAGAATGGGGCAGCTGTTTTCCTACTTTGGTGACTGAGTAATCCACTTTTATTTTATTGGCTTGTTCTAAAAGCTTCAAGGTCAACTCATTTCACATTAAGAAGATCAGCAAAATAATCTTTCTTTTGCCTCCTGTCCCTGGTGTTTCAAAGCTCTTTTCTCACCTTAAAAGATGACCGCACAGCAAAACCAGAACATGGGCAGTTGGGCTCCCGATTTTTAAGGCAGATAGTCCCTTTCCTCCTGCTTTCTCAGTGTTGTTTGCAGTCCAGCTGGACTGCCTCTCTGCATTCAGTCAGCTCCAGTGAAGCACTCATCAGCACCCGCTTTGCAAAATGAGGCAGGGATGGACAGAAGGTGCAGTCTTATTTATAGTGTCCTACCAACAGTTTTTTTCTCAGGGTGACATCTCAACTCTACTACAGAAGCCAAAAACCCTTTCCACAATTCAGCAAGGCTGTTAAATACCAATCTCTCACCAATTTTGTGCTTAATGTATCTAAAAACCTTTTAGAGCTGAGACATGAGCTGTAAAGGACATCCTCCAGCTTGGATGGCACCTGCTCACTCAGAAACTTAGCATGATTTTACAGAAAGACAACAGATCCTGCAAGTGATAACCAGGCTCTGAAGAACTAGAGCTGTGAAATACAGAACATAACATTAGTTTTTGCTGTAAGAAACATCTCTGTGAGGAGAGTAAATTCTGAGTGCAAACTGCAAGGATACAAGCAAATAAAAAACCTGAAAGTTAAAATTCGACATTGATTTGTTTTAGGATTGCTGTTCAAATAGACTATCTGTAATCTTTCAAAATTTGATCTCAGGCTCATCTTGGACAGCTGTCCGGCAGCATGTTGTGGGCAGGTTCTTCCAAGGGATTATAAGATTTGAGTTTGCCAGTTTATAGCAACAGCTCTGCTGCGTGCAACCTTTCTATACGCACCATCTCTTACCATAACGCATTTACGATGAGACTACTTTCATCTTTTACCACCATGCATCTACCTAAACACAAAGATTCTGACTTCAAAAGTTCATCCATGTGATCAAAAGTGAGGGAGTGCATGTGAGAACAAGAGTTTCAGATTTTTTTCCTCGAGAAATTTCTACTGAAAACAAAAAAGGATTTTCGGGAAAATATGCGGGTTTGATACTGGGTCTGATCCTGCAGATTCTTTTGACTGAGGGCTGTAGTTACTATCACAGTCAGAGGCAAGGAAGCAGAAGTTTGCATGGTGGAATCACAGCTTTTAAATAATGAAGCTAAATCAAGTAATAGCAAGTCTAGCAGCAGGAGACAAGTGAAGAAGTGATGCAATCAGTAGGTTCTCACAGCTCCCCATGAACATACATTAGACCTGATTGAGAACTTCTTTACTAGAGCTGCCCAGAAGAATGCCTTCAACAGCAGTAACGTGCTTATGCTGCTTTGAGGAGGAGGTTGGACTAGAGACTCCCAAGGACCTGCTAACATGAATCACCCAGCAATTCTGCTCAAGTGATAATGAAGCTCAAGTGATAACAAAGTTCAAGCAAGCAATCACCTCCTCAGCCCATCGGAGTGGGTGGTAAAGGGGTCTAAGGCCACAAGTCTCAATGGGACCTTTACGGCTTCATCCTCTCCACAGTCACCATGAACCGCATGGGCTCTTCACCCCTGCTCAGACACCAGAAAACCTGTGACACAAAGTACTGGGGACTTTTGAAAGTCTGGATCTCAGAAGCAGTGCAGTGTTTTCACCTGGGGAAATACTCTTCATGTATGGCAGAAGTGTGATCCACCACCTTTCATGCAAGGCTTGGGTAACTGCAAAGACAGAGCTTTTCAAAGCTGGGACATCTGTGCTAATTTTAACAAGACAAGCAATAAAATTGGAAATGTTTCTGTGGCTTATGTAAATGATTAAGTGCATATATTTAACTTCAGCAACTCATGAAGCTGAAAGTTCTCAATTTTCTTTCTACATTTGTATTTTTCCCTCAATAATATACTTTCATGCTTCACTGTTTTTCTACTTTGCTTTCTCAAAAAATGACCTAAAATGAACCAACCTTTGCACTGCATTAAGTGTGCTTCAGTGCATATTTTGGCTGACCCTAGTATGCATTTCCAGTTAATGCTGGAAGGTTTTTTCCCAACAAATAAACTAAAATAAATTTTCTTCGGGGCTCTGTCATTTGATGATTTTACACTGTATCTTTCATTACAGACTGCCTTTGTACCAAAGGGAAGATTCCGAGGAAATAAATAAAATGCTATTTCCATTTAAAATAAAAACATACTGGAGAGCAGCTAATAAAAATAAAATTGAACATGAAAGCAGATCTAGTGGGTCTGCATTCATCTCAGAAGAAGTTTCCTGGGATATCCATATTTTTGTTTAGTTATGCCTCAAATAATTGTGAAAGAGAGTAGCTTCTAACAAATCAATTAATATATACAGATAGAGAACTACACACGGCAACTTTAACATCAGCCAGATCATCTGTCTTATAAATGATATAGAAGACACATCCTGTTTTGTATGCATATTTCCCTAAAGACCCGTAAGAAAAAAAAAATTATAAAACCTGAAATTTTACTTAACTGGTCGGTAATGCTGTACCATATTTGTAGAAGATTATAAATATCTAACAGCATGATGTATGAGCTTGAAATAAAAGAGAATATCACTGTAAGTGACAACAACACTGCACTCAGTTTTCATTATTTTTTCTTATTGTCGAAGAGCTTTTTGTACCTATGATAAAATGCTTTTAAGTAAGGTTTCTAAAAAACTGCAGTGTACTCATAGTTCTCAAATATAGAGAAAACTGTAAGTGTTCCATGTCTCTGAAATTCATGCCATTTTAATTTGGTGCCCAGTGGTGAGCTTGAAAAGGCCGTCCACGATAAAATAGCCAATTTGAAGTCTATCGCTAGGAACAGTTGGCACAAAGAATAGCCATTATTATTTTTGATGAAGCACACTGGTTTAATCACAAAGATAATTCATCAGACTAAATCACAAAATGAAGAGTTTAGAGTGGCTCTGATACGAATCCTAAACAACACAATGTGGTACTTCTTTTCTGATGAACTGATCAAAGTTTCACTTCCTTAGCAAAAAGCTAATCAAAGAGGACCTGGTGTACTTAACTAGCATTACCCAGGAGGCTATCAAGGGTTGATTAGAAGCTTGCTGAGCTATTACTTACTTTGAAGCATCACTGACTTCTGTAGGCTGCTTTGAAACTTTGCAAAATTGGTGAAAGGGAAAGCGTAGCAAGATAAATGCATTAGACCCTTCTTCCAGTCGCCTTTTCTACTTACTAACAAACTAGAATATTCAAGTGATAACTTGTGAGTCTTGCAAGATTGGTTAGCTGTAGGGAGCTGACTGCCCATGCATAGCTAAATGTTGCCAATGAGAGTTGGTCATTAATTCATATAAAAATGCCCTGAACCAGGGCTACTAAATTGAAAATTAAATAAAATTAAAGCTATAGTGGTTTCTCCTCAATTTGGGGAGATTATCAAATTCAGAGGGATGTGTCCAAAACATATCTTCAGGAATGAAAACCCCGGCATTAATCACCCAGGTGGCAGGCTGGAGCTCTCTATACCCTATTTGGATCTCAGCAGAAACCTTGTGTGTAAGAAAGGGGATTCGGAGGTTTGCAGCGTACAGCAGGGGTTGCAAAGCAATACACACTGCCAGTCATGTACCAAAAGACACCTTGGTAGAGAGGGTTGTATTGTAATGCTTGAGATTTCATAGAGAGGAAAATAGATCTTACTGTCACTAACTAAGGTGCAGCGTGATACCATGCTCTCAGGTATTCTCCTGCCTTATCTTAGTCCCTCATCTTGCAAAAAAAACCAAACCCAAAACCAAAAGAAAAAAAGAATATAAACATATATATCTATATAAAGTTATATATACACATATATACAGCGCACAGAATAAAACAATATTTTCATTGAGTAGCACAAGGGTTAAGAGCTTACACTTTCCAAATCTTAATTGTGTGAATTACTTGAAACATCCATAGTTTCATCTTGCTGAATCAGGCTTAATGGATAAGAGATTAGGCTGAATACAAAAAAAAAAAAAAAAAAAAATTTGAATTTTGAAATAACATTCCAAGAACCATGGACTGAGATGGTTCAGTGAGATACTGCTTTCTCAGCACTGTAATGAGAAAAATATTAATTTTCACTTTTCTCTGAAAAGTAAATTCAGAGGTCAGTAATTCTTCCAGGTCATGGTTTAAATAGAAAACAAAAATCAAACTACAGTGATGACAAGTGATCTTCTATTTAGAGGAGAAGCTGATTTAAGAGCAAATGAAAGAAAACAACTTCCCTGAATATAAATGTAGACTTGGTAAACTATCAATTTACCTCCTAGCATTTATTTTCATGTGTGCTAAAAGGGTCTAAATTATAATGGACAGCTTTCTGAACCAGATCTTTAGACTAACCAACTGCTAACTTCTATTGTATAGGGCAAAGTGCTGCTTAAAGCCTCACCATGCTGGGCAGGCAATTTCCTGGTGCGAGCTCTAGACTTGTTACAGCAGTATAATTGATTTCGTACCATTATTCACATAATACACCTCAATAGTTCTAATACTCATATTTAATGCAATTATTCAAAGCAAATATTTTAGATACCACTGAATACAGACACTGCATTTAGAGTGCCTTATTAGCTTGCCATATGGCTATTCAACCACTCCTGCCCTTAGTCAGAATGCTGTCCTCACAAAACCCTGTGCATTACTCAACCGCCAAACAAGACCCAGCTCTTGCCATTGCATTTGCACAGGGAAACCCTTGCTTGTTGAATGTCTGAATTACCCTCAGAAAACAACCTCAAGTTGCTAGTCTCATGGAAAGAAAGATGAGTGGCAGTGAGTGCATTATGGTCTCCTGCTGCTGAACATGAATTTATACAAGCGTACCTTTCTTACTCCATCTAAAAGCTCACAGAGGCTGCAGTGCCAGTTTTTCTAGCAACTTTTTGAAGGGTTTGTGTCCAAAAATATTCATTAGTTACTTAGGTGATTGGTCAAGTGTATGGTCAGCAGTCACTCTGCTCCAGAAATGAAGAAGTCTGGATAACCAGGGGTTTGCAAGACAGACCATATACCCGACACATCAGGACTATTACGTACTCCTACCAGGTTAGCAAATGTCTTTGCATGCAAAAAAAAAAAGAGGGAGTTTCATGGCTTGACCAAAGAACAGGAGTTACCTGGGGGGCAGAGGTGCCCCCCTGGGCTGCTGGAAGTTCCTGCTCATTGTTCTGTCTTCAGTCTCTGCTGGGGGGTCTCTTCCCCATCAGATCTGGCTGCAGAGCTCTGCATTGGATCAGGCCCTTCCAGGTAGGTTAAAAATAAATTAATAAATAGATAGATCCCAAATCAAAACTACCACTTGAGCTCAGTGTGAAGTGTTTTTACTGAATTAGTCAAAAAAATGACTGAATTCAGCAGCTTTCTGGGAAGTTCCCAAAGAGTGGTAGGAGGTCAGAGAGCACAGAGAGGTGAAAAGCAGCTGGAGACAGTAACTTCTTTCCTCACCTCATGAGGTTGTGTAGCTGCTTGTGTGCCTATGTGTTAATGTCAAATCAAAGCCACAACCTAAATACTCAAAGCTCAGTGCTTAATTTCCTCAGCAACAGTGCTCCTAGCACAAGCTGAAACTCACACCAGTACAGCAAATGTTTATTTCAGCACCTCAAAACCCTTCATATCCACTTGGTTCTTGCTTCTCAGAGCAAGCAGAAGCCTCCTGGCTCAGGCTAGCATTGTGGTATTTCCATTAAATATGAAGGAACTTCATTTCCCCTGAAACTATGGAAGTAGGCAGTCAAACCCTCCATAGCAAAAGGGTGGGATTTTCAAAAGCTGCCTTAACTGCACTCAAAAAGCAATGAGTTGCAGAGGACTACTTCATTCCAGCGCATGGGCTAGTATGAGTGCAAGGAAGACCAAGGTTAACACCTTTGAAAACCCAACTCCAAACTTATCCCTGTTATGTCTCAATTACCTCAGGAACAAATAGCCTCTGCAGGATATTTTGATTTTACCTGTAAGGTTGATACCAGGACATCCACTAGCTTTCCTCTGACTCCATTAGTACTCCCACATGGTATTAATTAATAAATATGGATGACTCATACATTTTAGAAGTTCAGTGGACCTCTGTAAATCCACAGTCCTCTGGTAATCTCAGGCGTACAGCCATTCTTCACTGTGACAGCAACGTATGAAAGCTGCTGTGAAAATCTGAGATAACAAGTCTGTAGGATAGGAAGGGATAGCTGAAACTTTTCATGTAATTTATTGATGATTTTGTTGGGTCTGGATTTTTGTCAGGTGTATTTATATCATAAAATGTATTTTATAGTTTTGATTTGAAGTAAAGTCACAGTGCATTATTCGGATAACTTCAGTCTCTGCTGAAGAAAAACATAAAGCTTCTACCCAACATCCCTAACCATTCTACCACCAGAAACAGAACAAAAACCCCAAAACCCCTTAAGTCCCAAAATTTATAACCTGTCAGTTGAAAGCTTTTGCAATGCTTCCAAATAATGTACAGACGTATGGAAATTCCATCAGTCAAAAAGGAAATATTTCAGCAAGTAAAAGGCATGTTCTATAGGATTCAAATACATCTACATTATGCAAGTGTGAGGAATTAAAAAAAAAGGGGGGGGAAGAGATATCTGTAATGTTTTATAAGTATATTTTACTATTTAACATTTCAGGGTTTAGATGGCCAACCTGTTGTAGGGGGAGGGGGCCATTACTGTGGATGGTCACCCAGCTCACGGCACATTCTCTGAGACACAAGAAATTTCTGACAGCCTGTATGAGGGACCAATATAAGAAGCTTTTTGGTTGGTTTTTTTTGCTTCCGCTTATAAAGATGGAACAGTGTTGAAAATGGCAAACACTTGCCTAGGTGCTTCCAGCCTGGCAAATGCAGATTGTCCTTGAGCACCAAGAGGACTAATGAATAGCTTTCTGGAGGAAGAAAGCACCACAGCTGAATATCCCAGGCATGGGTTGCAGCCAGGCACTATGTCCTTCCCTGCACTGGCTTTCCTGGTCCGCATCCCAGTGCAGACTTGGGGGGGCTGCCCCCACAAGTGCTTGTGTTCATTTGTTGTCAACAGCCATGCCTGCCAGAAGTCACCTAGATCTCAAAGGACATTTTACATCACTTGCCAGCCTAGGATGACAGCCTGAGAACCCATGAGCTTTCAAAGGGCTGTTTGTACAATGAAGTCTTTGACAATACCCTCGATCATAGGTGCTGTAGAAGGTTTGAACTGTAAATTTGCAAGGATAAAATCAGGGACAGGTGACAAACACAAGTTACCTAAACCAGCTTAATCCACACATTATATTTCACAGCACCAGCTATCTAAGCAGCACAAGACCGAGCCTCTGAAGACCCCTGAACACTAAAAATCTGATTTTACTTTAGCATTTCAAGTCAATGGCTTTGAGAAGTAAAACTGGAGAAGCAGCTGGAAGTCACTTGTCAGGCTATTGGCCTCATTCCTTTCAGATTCATCGTTGTCTGGGTTTTTGTTGTCTGCACGTGGTAAGTGTTGCACTTGTCTGAATGAATCAGCTGAGAAGGGGGTATGGAAGGAAACTACCAGAGTTTCTGCAGCAATGTTCAGCTTGTGATACATTGCATTCTGCATAACCATTTAATAAGTGGAGAAAGTGGCGAGGGGGAAGGAAATCAGGCTGAGAAAGACTTACGGGCAAAAAGCCTAACATGGAGTGGGATTAAGCAAGGGCTACAGGAGCTGGTTCTCATCATGTTTAGCATCACAGGATAGTTATCTAAATCAGAACAGCTAGTGTAATTTTACAGCACAATATCAACTCGCTGCATTTTTTCCTGGATACTGTTTTTATATAGTCATGATGCATGTAAGCAAATCTCTCCTCAGCAATTTTCCAGACTATTTCAATTGGATTTCAAATAGAAATGGAGGCTTTATAAGTAACATTTTTCTGATTATTTACCTAAATTTTCCATAGGAGCAAGTGAGAAATCCTGTAAGTACCTCTGCTAAGAGAAAGTCTGGGGAAGGGCACTTGTATCTGATTAAATGCAACAGTATCCACATGGGAGTAAGCCTTTACAAACCACCAGAGGAGAAAAAATCTTTCATCACATCTCAGTCCTCTTCCTCATCATGAAAACCAGCATAGCGTAAGGCATGTCTTCCAGGAAGCACAAAGTTTCCTTGGTTTTGGTGCTCTGCAAGAGCACTGCTTGAACGCGATTTTGTTGTGTTACAGGGAGATAAATTGTGGTTTAAATTCCTGGTGATAAAGGCTTTGTTCCAAACACAGAGCCAACCTCCCCAAATCTTTCTTTCTCTTTCTCTCATTGTCTAAATGGCTTAGGTGAAGCTACATGGAAAGTCTTTGCCATAGCTTTCAAGTCAGAAATCATGCCAATTTAAATACCTTCCAGGAGCAAACGCAAAACTTTCTCAGCATATAATGCTAACTGACCCCTAAGCAAGTACTCTACTTCTTTCTGCTTTCATAATAATTATGCTTTCTAATGTAAAACTGTGCAACTGCTTCAAGATTTAAAATGTTAGACCATCAAAGGGTCATTTAATTGACTACCAAATTAAATCTCTGAGAAGACTCTACTGTTATGTCTGCTGTCATCATCACAATTAAATACAGAAAATGTCTATTCTGAAGTTGTTTGAGCTCCTACAAAATGGATACGTGTGAGCTCTGAAAAATAAAGTTTTCACAGAAATGCAAAAGTGCCATATCGAAAATATCAGGTTTTTTTTTAACATGCCAGTCATCATGTATGTAAGGGTAGTTATATCTCTGATATCTGTGGCAGCAACTAGTTTCAGATGTTTGTTTTTCATTACAAA
Organism: Heliornis fulica; assembly: GCA_013399135.1. NCBI lineage: Eukaryota > Metazoa > Chordata > Aves > Gruiformes > Heliornithidae > Heliornis > Heliornis fulica. The sequence continues at coordinate 852,507 of VXBZ01005777.1, forward strand.
AACTGGCAAGTGTTCAAGGAAGTTCTTTTTAAACCTAAAGCTACTGGTGTGAGGTTGCAACATCCCTTCCCCCCTCTTTTCACCACACTGAACAGGGAGCTATGGTGCAACATCTGTCACCCAGGTACCAGCCCCAAGGAGAAGCTCAGTACTCAGACTTGATCTCTTAATGCTCCATATCTGATACCATTGCATCACTGGCTATCTCCTCTAAGTAGAGACACTGACTAGACACTCAGCTAGAGCTAAGCAATAAAAATTGCTAGAAAATTTTAACCTAAAATCGCATTCCTCTGCGTAACTGAAATGCTTGTATCTGGACTACATGAAATGTACTTAAAACAGACCACGAAATATTTAGAAGTCTTCCAACCAGCACCAGGTCAGTGTACTGGTCACAAGCCTGGGTGGCACACTGTGAACCCATGCACATTATTGTATCCTATTAACTGCTGAAACAGGACAGTTATGCCCAGGCTGGTCAGGGGAAGTGTTTTACCCCTATGCAGATGTGCGGTAGCACAGTGGCCTTAGCTCCCCAAACAACATTTTCAAACTACGGGAATTTACCAGTATTTTACCGGTATTTATTCTAACATGGGTGCTCAGAGCACCTCTGCTAAAGAAAGTCTCTTGGAGACACACGTATCTCTTAGCCTGGCTCCCAGAACCCAAATAAGTTTAATCTTAAACTAGTCATCACCAGAGGCAATGGCGATTACACATGCAAACAGAATTACAGATGTGTAGGAAGCCACAAATAGGACAAATCACAACTTTGTTAGCTGTGGAAGCTAGCCTAACATTGGTAGGACAAATGACCTTCAGGAGATGCGTTTGCCTTTCAGCTCCAGGGGAAGTTTGAATTATCAGCTTAGCCAAGACATTTAAATACATTAAGACAGGTGAACTGAATTTTACTGTCCTGGTATTCAATCTAACTATGTATTTAAAATACATGATTAAAACATATAAAATGCTCCTAAAATCCATAGGGCAAGCACCTTAGCAAGGACTCTAACAGCCATTTTTGAGGAACTAAGCATAGCAAGGCAATTAAGGATGTGCCTTGACACTTTTAAATTGACTTTACATGTTCTTTACTAGATCATAGCCACAGATTTAATAATATATCCTTGTCTCCAGCTGTAGGGATTTGCAGGACTCTCCTAAGTTTTTTTCACAAAGTCAAATGGATCCTGACTAAAAGTGAAGGCCATACTCCCAACCAATCAATTCCTCCAACTCCAACACTTTCCATTGCCAACATATGCACACTGTCAAAAATTGATCACATTTTTGTATGCTTTTACAAATTAAAATCCTTTTCATATGCTATTAGTGAACATTAATGTGTTTTATTACATTATTTTAATGGTCTTTGAAACTTACCCATATAAGGTTTTGTGCCAGCCATAGAGGAAGCTTTTTCTGATCCTTTCACTATGGTTGCTATGTTAAAGTCAGTGATGTGAACATGTCCTGCAATTACACAAAGTAAAAAAACAAAAGTCAGAACAGCACATCACACAAATATACATTCCTTTGTTTAACATTTAAGTGATAATATTGGAAATACTCATACAAATTTATGGAAACTTACTGTTAAATGTTGCTCATAACTAGAAAATCATATTGGCAGCAAAGTAATGGAATATTTTCCTACATGGCTGCATCCTCTGTCTGCTTGCAATGCTAAACTTTTTCTGCTGGTTACCCGTAAACCTTCCCCTGCCATGAATATTATGAACATTAACAGTTTTCTCAGAGAAATAACATGCAGGAGCAGTGTTGAACTGTGTGAAGCTCTGTGTGAAATCCACTTCTCCTTGCCTCCAAGTAGAGCCACACCTTGCAATCTCAGGTACTGGTGACACCTGACTGCTATCACATCCACTTCAGGTTGCCATCAGCCTGGCTTTGTCTGAATCCCCTCTGGGCAAAAAGGGAGCCGAGAAGAAAAAGGATATTTTTATCATACAATAACTATAAAATTAGATCCATGGTAGCAGAAGAGTGCTCATGGAACAGCTGCAGGTCCCAAATGATCACTCTGACAGTGGTTGCAAGATGAAAAGCAAGTGACAGAAGTCAACCTGTGGACTTGCTGCCTGGACAGCCAGACAGCTGGTTTAAACTTCACTAATCAGGCTGGATGGCCCAAACCTCCTGTCATTACTTTTTTTTTCCTGGGGTGGTTTTCAACAAGCTTCAGTTAAAAGGCTCCACCACAGTGAAGCAGTAGTTGTTAATCCTGGCTTGCCGTAGGCAGGTAAACTGAATGCAAATCCAGACTGAAAATGTATCCGCAGACTTTTAATTTGATATGTCTGGTTTTCTATTTTCTAGTTAAGGACTAGTTTTATATAGTAGAGCAATGTGGATATTGTGCTCTCTGTGATCACACCTGGCAATGCCATTGTGGAGAACAGAGGATGGGAAAAGGGACTCCTTTCCCTGGCTTAGCCCTGCACTCTGATGAGGGTTAATACATCATGTGCTGAACTAGAGTCTTGACAGGTTCCTATAATTTGGGTGGGTTTTTTTGATCAAGATCTCAACTTCATTCAGTCTACAGAATGGCACAGGCTTTAGGCATGATGCAGTTACTAAGCAAGAATGGTTGTTATCACATTTGCTGCCAAAGATTAAAAGAGTGTAATAAATGACTGATGCTGAAAGTTACTACAGTGCCCAGCTGAGAATCTGCAATCTTAACAGAAGATTAGGCTGCTCTGACAGCCTAACCTAGATCCTGCTCAACGTCTACAGGAAACATATCTGCCAACTTCTGAGAAGTCAGCAGTGATGCATGTATGAAGTCTCAGAGTCCCCAGATTTATTCCAATCTGAGCTGGTTTTGAAAGAAAAAAAGGAAGAAGGTGCATCCCATTTGCAGAACTAAAGCTATTTCTCCAAAGGGGAGATGCAGGAGAACTTTACAACGAAATGGTTTGCATGTTCTCTACAGTTTTCTCAAAGAAACTGCTTACATTTTAACACTTTCCTCCTAAGACACCCAACCCAGGAGGACATCTGCAAATAGCAGACAAAAACTGTGTGTAGGCAAAAGCAATCAGTTTATAAAGGGTGGGAAGCATTAGGTGGACATAACAAGAATTAGTGTCCACAGCCCAGCCTGCTATCAGATTCAAGAAAGTATTCCTCCTTCTGGGGGCTGGAGCATACCTTTTTGCCATTTATTTCTGGAATAATAAAACACCATGGCAGAAAGCTTCCTGAAAAAGATAATCGAACCATATACAGCCACCTTATGGCAGTAGTTTTAAGCAATTCCATGTGCACCATAGAACAAAAAGCTGTAAGGATCTCAGCAGGCTAGTACTTTCTCTTTTTTTGACACATAAATATAAAGCTCTGTCATTTAAATGACAGCATTGTAAGTGATGCTCCCTATTAGAGTGCCAGCATGATAGCCTGTTGCAAAACACCTAGCACATAATATCCATTCAGACTGATCCAAATAGTTGATTTGCAATGAAAATTGCCTCTCCTGCAGTGCATTGTTTTCCCTCCCTTTTATTAGATTTCTTTTCATTTAACAAAACCAAAATAGCACATGTGAAATCTTGTATGCACTGGTTGATGTTTTTTTGTTAAAACTGCCTTTCTGTGAGGTAAGTGTTGGATTGGGGATTTAGGTTCTGCATAGGTTGTCTTCATCCTACTGCTGATAGAGCAGCAATGGGCAGCTCCTATCCACGTAGCAGGGTTGTGTCTGTGCCACTGGAAAAACTCCAACTTTGCTCTTCTCCATCACAGGTCCACCCCATGGCCCATGGGCAACCTTTTCACGTTGTTTACAGTGCTGCTAATCGGCTATAGTAAGAAAGAGATGTGTTCCATAGGCAGGTGGGTGACTATGCTGCCCCAGGGACCACACGCAGCACTTGGTGGGGGCTGGGGTCATGTAGGGGGCTGTGTCTGGGATTGAGTCAAAGCAGGGGAGGGTGGGGAATGAATCCCTCATGCCTGTCAGAAGCAGGCAAAGGCTGGAGGGATGTAGAGGCAGAGCTCTGCCTGCCCGCGCACAGCACTGAACAGTTTCAACACTTAAGCTCAATGACTTGAATTTATTTTTTTTAAAGTTTTTCATTCTTGGTGTGAATATTTTGAAAGGCAGATAGACCCTGATTTTCTCTAGGAGTTTTTCTAATCGGCCTCTAAGACATCCTTTTACTGTAACCATTGCATATAGGAGGAGGAAGGGTAGATATGCTGCAGTGAGAACACTGGGATACTGGGATATTTTCAGTGCATTGAGACTTCTCCTCACTTGAGCTGCACACTTTGTACTTGACTATACTTTCTGGATATTATTGTGATCAACAAACTAAATGCCAAAACTGAGCCCTGTACCCTGGCTCCCTTCTCAGGTACCAGGCACAATTTTGAACCAAGCGATTAGCTCTGAAGAGCTGTGAAGCGAAACAGTGCACAACAGATTCAGCAATACCTGACTAACTTCAGGGACCACAGGGAAAAGCTCGCTGCTTAGTCCCCATGCCTGGAAATTGAGATATCCATATGATAATCAGAAGGGATAATCAGGGAGAAGGGAAGAAAAGTCTAATGACCATGTTCCTCTGGCTCTCTGCAGAGTGGCTTTTTCAAATCACCCCAAACCACACAGATTTCACATATGCCAATACATACATTGCAAGGACAAAGTATCCCAGTGGAATTTGTTTCAAAAATTGCATTCCTCCAGTCAGCTTCCAGTTAAGGCTTTAACAGGGAAAATCTGTAAGTGAATACCTACAGCACAGTGTGTGACTTTGAGAAGCTTCATGTGTGCACTTCAGAAGTGCTGTGTGGCTTGTATGCCTCGCTTCCACATGGCCTGAAATCCCAGTACCTGAAGTAAAAAGCAAATGTTTTTTGCTTGGTCTAGCTTTTACTTTTAGATAAATGAGAATAAAAAATAAGGACAATTAAAACAAGGCCTGAAAGGTGTCTGAGGCTGGCTGACTAACATCTAGCAGAGGTAAATGTTCGTGAATTCAAACCTCATTGAATTTCTCAGTGTCTGACACCAAAGGGGTGAATGTGAAGGCAGAGAGAAGAAAAACAAGACTGGAGTTATTGCCAACAACTCAGTGTGTGTCAGATCTGATGGGAAATCTTGATGCAGTAACATTGTGGAGAAAATTCAGGTCTGGTTTGACCTCATAAGGTCAAATGCTATGAACAATTGAAACAGCATCTCTCTGGTTTCATCTGCACAAGATGTGAAAGAATGTAAGCCTGTATCCCCATGAACTTGGCATGACTTGGAAGTCTGCCACTTACCAGGGAGTTTGTTAGAAACTGTTGTAGTTTGATAGATGGGTTCAGGAAGGCTATGCATTTCAAAATGGGAGGCTGCTTAATGGCCATTGAGGCTTCTAAAAGTTTCAAAGTGTAGATAGCTTCAGGTGCATGAATTATGCTCAGAACACTCATCTTCTCAATTAGCTTTGGGAAGTTAAATGAGATACAGTCCTTGAAAATTGTCTGTGGATATGACGAGGACCAGTCCCAATGCAGTCACAACAGGTACTTTAGTGGAGATTTACATCTTCCAGACATCACTGTAGAGTGATAATGTTGTTCTGGAGTTCAGAAGTAAACATCAGGGTTCAAAAGGCTGAATTTATGGGTGGTTTTTTTCATCCAATTTTGGTTTAAAGGCTAAGATTGCTTATTGTCTGCATTAGTCAATTCTGCTGTTAGTTTTCAAATGAGAGCTGAGATTTTCATCTAATCATGGGAAAAGAGTTTGAAGGTAAATTTTGGTGAACATAAACTATATAGTCATATATAAAGATGCTTATACAAATGTCAGTTTGAATCTGCTTTGCTCTCTCATAACGTAAATAATTACTGAGTAAAATTATTACTAACACAGTTGCAAAAATCTGCTCTATGAAAAAAATCCCCCAAACAAATAAAATATAATTAGGCTAAGAATGAAACATTAGGTGTGTGATTTCAATATGGAAAACCACTAGGAAGCAGTTACAAGACTAGAATTAGGAGGCATTCAGTGCAGATAGCAGGTAGCACCTTCAAAGTAAACAACCAGATAGTGAGTTGTCACATAGCCTGTGATTAAGCTAAGGAACATATTCACAAGATGTTAAGAATGCTAAAACTTCTCTCCACCATGGAAAAGACCACTAAAATTTATGAACTGCATGGAAAACACATCCAGCTCAGGAAATGTCTGAGGCTGGAGGTTGCATGAGCATTTGGGGAAAGTACCACAAACTCCTGCTTTGTTGTATATCCTGCTCTGTCACCCACTTTTTGGCAATTCTTGGAGAAAAGAAACTCAGTTAGAGGGGTCTCTGATCCAGTATGGTTGTTCTTTTGCTCTAAACTGAAAGCCTGTGTACTCATGTCTGGCAACAGAGAGGGACCAGAGTAACATAGTAGTGCCTTAGAAAAAGAAATTTAAAAGGCTGAGGCTCTTCTTCTGAGACAGGAGAGTGCTGAAGGACTTCCTGAATATTGCAAAGATTGTGATTGTGAGTTATTATTCATCAAAGCCTGCAATTCTAGAGCAGAGGAGTTGGGGTTTTTTTGAGAGAGAGGTCATTTCAAAACAGAGAAAACACTTTTCTTTCATGAAGGAGAGTGAACTTCTACAGCTTGTTTATCCAGAAGGCTGTAGAAGCCAATATCAGCAGCAGCTGCAAAGATACAGTAGACAAACTCATTAACAAAGGTTCGCACAGATCTGCTGAGACACCCTAGTATCCTAATTGAAAAAATTCTGGTGTTAGGGTGCACTGAAGTGTTTGATGACATAAAGTGTCAGGGGGCACCCTCCATGAATTGTGTCTCCTTTTTCCACCATCTGTGTCAGAATACTGTCCAAGTCTGGCCCAGCAAGGAGATCTTCCTTGGTAAAGCCAGCAGGGACATTGCTGGGTCTTATGAAATGATGGCCTGAAAAACTTGCCTGAAAGGAAATCAAATCCTTGCAAATTTCCTGTGAACATACTGTAATAATGGTGTGATTGCTCTGCACAATACAAAACAGATGCCAAATTAGAGCCTCATAATTTCTACAGAACAACCTGAAATGTTAATATCAACAGTGCTACAAAATGGTTATAGAAATAATGTTATCATCCCAAAAAAAAACAAAAAAAAACAAAAAAAAAGTACTAGTCTGTTTACTACAGCTTGTTTTACTGCATTTTAAACATTCCATGTCTCCTTAGATATCATTGAAAGATTTAAAGACATCTTTAATTTCTTTACGATTTCAGAAAAAATAGAACATGGACCAGACTTTCCATCTTTTGGTCCTAAACACTATTTCAGTTATATTGTTCTAAACTGTTGAAGGGAATAGTACGGGAAGCAGAATACTGTTACTAAGAGAATTCTATAACACTTTTCTGTTGGGGCCCGAGCAGCTTGGACTGAGATATACTTGGTGTGGGCAGTCAGGCAGCAGTAACCAAGGTCAGTGAACAAGGGAAGTTGCTGATGTGGTAACTAAGTTGGGGAAGTTCCAAGAAAGGAGGATACCTGTCTGAATAGGGGTGTAGCTATAGAAGATAAGGTAGCCAATCAGCTTAGCTTGTGATGCGTGTGTGGCGTCTGTACGGAAATGGTTTCCTATATAATGTCACGGAGTTTGCTAATAAAGTGGAATGATTTTGCATCATATTGATGTGTCTGGTCATTCTCGGCCCACATGGGACTAAAAGACCCCGTCACTTTTCTCTGTACAAGACAATAATAATACATCTCCTGAACCACCAAGTAGTCCTTTCAGCTATCTCTGGAATAATTCTGGTTCAGATGTATATTTGTGGAACAGAGTACTATTACTACAATTAGAGATTAATGTTACTTGAAAGAGGGAAACCCAAGAGGTAAACTTAATAAGAGAAGTTTATGAAGATCATTCATTTCCTTAGAGAAATCTGCTCCCAGTTCAGACAATGAAGCCTGAAAACATCCCAACTTTCTCTTCTCAGAGGAGACTCCTCTATGGAATGGAGACTCTGAAGAACAGGTGATCATCTTCTGGTAGGTGCTGAACACTGTTTGAAGCAGCTGATTACCCCATTCTCACATAGCATTATGCTTCTCATGATCATCAAATACCTATCTCCATGGACACATCAGAAGCCATGCTCAGCAGTGTGGAGATGTGGCCTTGCTGAAAAGTATATGGGAAAATTTAGGCTTCTCTGCTGGAATGATGTGAATGTACATTTTCATGTTTTTTATTCTTTGTAAATCAGATTGATAAATTTTATAGGTTAAGAAAAATCTCCTGTTTTCACTACTTCTGTATTCCTGAGCTAAGTTCCTGATGCTATACTACTAAATTCTAATGAGTAGAAATATCTATAATCTTGGTATATGTTACAGAAGTAACCCAAATGGGTTTCTTCAGCGAGGTCAAAGAAATCTAACTCACTGAGACAAACTATGAGGCGTAAATATTGTGCATATCCAATTCCATTATACTTTGTGTAAGCACAGCTTGCTTAATGAGCTGTAAGAAAGACTTAGGGGTAAAGCCAAGCATATGAGAAATTGTTGTGTCATCTTAGAAGCCACAGGCTAAAATAAAGTTCTTCCTGTGCACCTGGTTGGACTCACAGTAGGTGAATTTGTTATGCTTCCTTGGCAGCCTTGCATATTTATGGTGCATATACTCAGTGTGTTTTTCTGTTGAGTGAAATCTGACGATTTACTAAAAATTATGTTACTATGTTGAGACTTAATCAAAGCTTTTATGGACTTTAAGGATAACGTTCATTTTGCAAAACATACATGTAGAAGGTAGATATATATATCCTTACTCATAACTCCCTAAGTATTAATCACCAAAGAGAACTAGAACTAGAGATACTAGTGTGTAGAGCAGACATACAAAATAGATCAGATTATGTAAAACATGTCCGTGTCTTTCAGTTATCTGTAAGTGAGGATGAGCATGGTACAGAATCTTGTCCTACTGATGTCACATCATTTAATGAGTTGAAGCGTGTGGACCCTTACCCAGGTTGAGAGAATTACATCTCCCAACCACATAACAGATCCGTGAACCAACAGTCCTTGAGCTAATTAATTCTGCAGACCAAGGTCTATCTGCAAGTCTGGAGAAGCCCGGTTGTTTCACTACTTGTCCATGGGTATGTTATGAGGGAGCAGTATTTTGCTACTTTGGAGAAAAGGGGTTATCCCTTCCAAAATTTCCAAGCTGGCTACAAACATTTTTGTTGCTGAACTGCTTATAATCACCAAAACCCCTACATTTTGCAGTATGTTACTCATTCTTCTCTGCAATACTTGAGTCTCCAGAGAAAAGCTCTCACAGGAAACTGACTTCATACAGTAATTGACCTTGATGAGGGGCAAGGAGAGATAAGGGTAACTGTACTTCAAAGGCTGTCAATCAGAGATTTAATACTCTCAGTCATTTCAAGTTGCCTTTGAGATCTTTAATACACCCAGGACTTAAAGACAAGAGATTTCTATTTCATGCTTATTTGCTGATATTAGTGTCAAGGGAACATATGGGTCTGACACATTAAATTTCTGAAGTTTCAGATGGTTTAAAACTCCCATATTATTTAGCTTTGTTGGCTTCCATATTCCCAGGGACAAAAGCCAGCTGCACACAATGCAGCGACTTTAACTTGTATACCCAGAAGCTCTGCAATGGTAATGGTAAAATATTGAAAGATAATGGTAATGTTGGCATCATTTCCATTTTGTATTTTCTTAGAGATTAACTGCTTTTAATCAATTTCTGAGTTGAACAAAGCACAAGAAGACTTTCCCATGCTAGCAAATACACATCCCCTTTTTCCAATTAGTCTTACTCCTGTATGATTTTCTGTTCTAAGTGATAAAAGGTTATTTATCACTGTAGTTTCTCATGTTCTTCCTATGAATACTTGAAAAAAGATGCATTGGGTATTAGCAAAATATGTCATATACAACATATATTTGTACAATTTGAGTTTAAATAAATTAGGTGTGCTTTTTTCATATCACACCTTTTTTTTTTTTTGTTTGAGACCATGGAATCAGAACTTCAAGTTCAAAGCTGATCATGTTGTCTAGCCTTTTTTAGGTTATTTAAACCAGAAAGACATGTAGAGCTATAAAAACTTTGGACTGGGTCAAAATTCCAAGTTCCACATCTACATTTAGAAAATAAGCTTCAGATACCTACACATAAAATAATTCCCTCTACGATATTTCTTAACACTTCAGAAGTTTTAAAAAAAAATAAATAGTGCTTGGTACTGTTCTATTGGTAGGCTCCTAAAAAGAGATTGTGGTGTTTCACAGTAGTGCTGTTCACAAAATATTAACTTCTTTTTATCAGCTGTCCCTGGTGGTCTCAATTCATATTCAATTCCTTATTCTTCAGGTCTTGCAAGTGTCAGATCAGCTTTTTTTTTTTTTTTTTTTTGCAATAGGGAGGGAAATTACAAAATCCACATGGTGGACAGAGGGATTTTTCAGAGAAAGTAGGACAGTAAGAATCCAACATCTGAGGCTAATTTACAAAACATGTTATCAGTATGTCACTTAGATCTCAAGAATTAGAGCTATCTGAGAGAAAGCAGTCAATATTCACTTACCATGCTCATCCAGCAGTATGTTGTCAGGTTTGATGTCCCTGTAAAATAATGAAAGGAATGCATTACATTTCATATCCTAAGAAAACCTGCAATTTTGAAGTTTTCCCCATCTGGGTATGAGGGTCAAGTCACCTAAATCATTACAAAACCAATGAAAACCATATCATACATAAAGGCAAATGATTTTTATCTACATCTTTTTACTGCTCTGAGAAAACATGCATACTAAAGAGGGTCTCTAGGTTTCCATTTTATGTGTTTTTGTTTTCATATGGTTGGCATTGACATGGATTTGGTTTTCAAGATTAGGTACTTTATTCTTTATAACAGCAAGATGGAAGATTTGCATCTAGGAGGTGCCTGATTGCCTCAGGGACTCTGCATTTGACAGATCCAAGAAATCATTTAATTGGAAACATCAGTGATCTACCCTTTCTGCCAGACCCCACTAATCTGCCATGCTCACACACGTGATCGCTCACATATTGTAGAGTTCTGCTAGCTATCTTATGCTAATTGGGTAAGTCTAGCAGCTATCCTTTTAGCCCCATAATCCCCACTGGGCTGTTTGTAATGGCAGATACTATGTTGGGGAAAGCAGCAGGGATAAGGGAGGATGGACATTTTGATGTGCTGAAGCATCAGCTCAACTGCTGTTCTTGGCACAAGGCAATGTTGCTCTAAGGGAGATGCACTCTCAGGATCCTTCTCCATTGACTTATGTTCATGCTGCTGTCAGGAGGGATGGAGACAGCTTTTCCCCACCACTGTTGGACATTTCCCCTTTGTTTCTTGGCTCAGTGTCATTGCCTATGGTGCAGACCTGTTCTGGGGGAAACTAGTCTCTTTCCTCTGCCATCCTGGATCTGCCCCTGCTCTGGCTCACCCTGCAGTTCGGTGAGTGTGGTGTGGCAGTGCTGTGTGGCGTTGCCTTTTCCTGGCAACTTCCACTTCATGCGGTTTCCAAATCATGCTCTTGGTGTGCCATTGCCAGAGTGGAAGATGCATCAGTCCACCTTCAGCAAAACATGTGTTTTGGGCTGAATTTTCCACTTATCTCAAAAGTAAAAGCACTGTAAACTTTAAAAATAAGTGGTCAAATGAGTCTTCAAATGATCTCCAAACACTTCCACCTGCACAATTTCATTTAGCCAAGGGATGGCTTAATTATTCCAATCTAAACAGTTCCTATAAAATTCTATCCTGACTGAAATGCACACAAATGCATACTTTGATTTTGTTAACAAATATTCCCTAATAAATGGAATAAAGGAAAAAAAGAAATGTTGCAAAAGGAAAATGTGTTATACCGATTAGAGAAGGACTTAATCTAAACTAAACATCATACAGAAATTAGAGAGTAATAGCAACTATAACATGTATGCAAGTTATGAGTTTAGTCATCATTGAGACTCCACACCTTTATTGGCAAAAGAAAGAAGCTTACAGTTCAACATTCTGAATTCCATACTATTTAGCCCTTCCTGAGAAACATATGAAATTGTAATCAGTGCTAAGATTATGTTTACAATTCGCCTAGAAGCAGCTAGGGAGACATAGGATAAATAAGAAATTACTTTGAATCATTCCCTGAGCATTTGGAAATAATATACGACGTGTATGTGTCTGTGTAAGGAAAAGGATCTCACTATGAATTACCACCTGGAATGGAAATTTAAAATTATACCAATATTTCAGTCTGAAATACTGTGTTTCTTCTGCACAACTTACAGGCTATCTATAATTACCCGATTCAGCAGCAGTTCTAGTTCTATCTCTACTATAAGGAAAAATATCTCCTAGAACCCATATCACCCATAAACCTACAAACTGGCTTGCCTTTCTTATCCCCTGTAGTTGCTTGTCCTATCATTTACCATATTAAAGCCTCTCCTTCCCCTGTTTCCGTATGGTGAAGTTGTGAGTTAGAGACAAACTATAGGATTAATTACCTTTGCTTATATTATAAATCTTCTCATTGGTGGAATTATCATAGGAAATTTTGTACATTTCTATATATGATGCTATGTCTATCTCTCAGTTGATGAGACAGTTTTCATCTAGTAAGATGAGAACTGTCTCATCAGTAAGAAAATGATCCCTGGTTATAGATAGCTGTTTTCTGATAAGATTTGGAACAGTGATTTCATATTGAATAGTTTTTGTGAACTTGAAAATACAGCAATGACTTTCAATGAAAATAAGCATGTCATAGGTTTGACTGTTAAATAAAATACTTCACAAATTTTAACAAGCACAATTTGACTCTGCACTTCTCATGTGGATAAAAGTATTGACGGTCACACCCAAATACATTAGGGCCTCTCTGTGGCTTCCTAAAAACAGTGATACATTCAACATTGCTCCAAGTTCTTTTTTCCCAGTTTAAAAAAAAAAAAAACAAAAAACAAAAATTAGAAATTAGAAATTAGAAATTTGAATGGTACAATCATTATCACTTCACTGAGAATAAAACTGATCAAAATGAGAAATTCAGCTTTGTCTGTAACAGCCATGTCTATACAATGCAGCACCCAGGGGTTGCTCATTACTATGCCTTTTTTATTTTTATTTTTTTTTAAAAAATGGGTTCAAAGAGTTTCAATATCTGCTATGGAACTGTACCATTAGATAGACTACACATTTTTATTTACCACCAGAAAAGATATTGACAAATCCACTTGACAACTGTATGTATCATCAAATATATTCTTCATGCAGTTGCACCGGTAATATTCAGAAAGTTGAGTAGTAAAATTAGATCTGTGCTGATCTTTCTGTGACTAATTCAGGCAGTGGCTGACACTTGATACAGATACACATGGACCATAAAACCTTTTTTCCTACCCAAGGGAGCTTCCCCACCGTGGTCTCTGCCAAATTTGCTCGCTTTGCTCATAGGCAGGACTGTAGCTGGGGGTAGGTGCAGGAATGTATCACATTGTGCAGGCCAGCCCAACAACCCCTCAGTCTCTGTGGCTACTTGATGACCGCAGAATCATGATCCAGATCTCAAAACAGGCTATTTTAAACTGCTTTTATGGCAGGTAAAAGTCGTGGGCTGACTTAGGTCGGAAGGTGAAAAGTTTCTAAAGTAAGATGCTGCTGTTTTGGGATCACATGCCTGAAGATGTGCGTGATGCACAGAAACACACGGCAGGTGAGAAAGCGGAGAGTCACCATGCCTTCCAGCAGCACTCTATGATGCGGCTGTCCCCAGTTTACAGCGTGGCACTGAAAGCTCTCCTCTCCAGAGGCAGCTTGTTGAAATCTCCAAAGACTGCAGAGGGAGGGCTCAGCCCTGCCCTCGCACTGACAGCTGCCTGCTAGTTACAGGGCAGGGGAGGCTTAGCACAGCCAAGGAGCACTTGTTAGGTCTAGGAGCACTGCAATTAAATTTACTGGATATATTCAGAATGGAGAGCTTCTGGCATCTGCTATACAAAAGGCAGCTAGTTCCTTTAAATAAATAAATAAATGTCCAAACCCAGGAAATCTACTTAAATTAATTTAAACGGTAAAAACATTTTGTATGTAGGAAGGCAGATTTAAAACATAAAAACTCTTTAGTTAAACAGTTAAAATTCAGACATGTTAAGTAAGTGAAATTTTCTTGGACTGCACATCAATTTTTCAAAAAACATTTTTTCCCCTTAGCAAGCATGTTCAAACAACACAGTGTGAAATTCAGCACTTTAACTTCAGGGGTTTTCTGTTATACATATCCCCAGCTAAGAGAATAAATTGAAACACTCGCTTCATAATTCTAAAACAGCTCATAAGAGAAATTGAAAGATTTGACTCAGAGTTTACACTCAGAAGAGCCCTGGACTGCCCTCTAACCATCCAGCAAGCAATGACCAGCACAGCAGTGGAAGTGTCCCTGACACTGATTTCATAAACACAACTTTCTCAGTCTGTACCAGTGCTGCTCCAACTTTTTTATACACAGAAAAATCAGAGCAGCACAGAAATGAGAGTAGAGAAACCTTCACAGTCATTAGTGACAGAACCAAGCACAATATGGCTAATATAAATAATGTGATTCAAATAAATAATATAACTAACATAAGAGCTGTCCCAAGAAATTCAAGGATGTTGACAAATGAGAAAAAAAATAAAGGGAAAAATCACACTTTAATTGCCACTTGTTGCCTGTGAAACCAATTTAAAACCATTCTCCCTCGTCTTATCACTTCTAAAATGTCCCCTCCCATCTTCCTTTTACTTCAGGTACTGGAAGGCTGCTATAAAGTTTCCCTTGAGCCTTCTCTATGTGTGAAAGAATATATATATGTGTTTGCGTATGTATATATATATGTATCAATATCAGAAAGGGAGAATCTGAATAACTCATTGGGATTAATGACCATTAATAACCTTCCAGAGGTCACACTAATATGTCCCTTATGTAGGGCAAATAGTATAAAGATGACTACAGAACACATGATGATGTCATTTGCTCTGAAGCTTGAAATCCAGAGCAATCTGTAAAGAAGTTTCATGGGTACTGCTAAAAAACTGTGACTAGGACATTGTAGCTTTCTATCTCTGTTGTTATGACTGGACTTGAAATCTTGATCTAGGATGAAAGGTGTGTAGTTGGTGATTTGACCAGGGAAAATTAATGGCTGGTTCACTGACCACCACTTCACAATGTTAACAAAAAAATCTACATAAAAATGAGTTGGGAAATCTAAGCTTCATCTATGGATTATTCAAATTCTCATAAGATTTATCACTGTATCAGAGCACTGAAATGAACAATATCATCCACTATAAAGGGATTTCTTCCAATCATGAAAATAAATGTTACCAAATTCAGATTTCACAAACAGGAACCATATTTTCTTCTTTTGTATATTAGTAAAAGACACTGGTCATATGTATAGACAGAAAATGCCAGAATTGATCAAGATAACAAAAAGTTAAAGTATTGGTCATGATCACTGATAATTAATGGCAAATTAATTCACTGATACCAGAGAGAAGTTACAAGGGTAATTTATTACTTCATGGCTTTTGCTGAGCTGTTTAAATAAATAAATATAATACAATGCATCCTTTTTAGCTATTTCTCTCTTGAGTAATAAGAAAATTCCAGCACAGCTGAGATCTACTAATTCTGCTTGAAAGCAAAATAAACTGCTCTTTTGTGCCAGGATGTCCATGCATAGCTTTGTCTTCTGGGAAGCAAAGGGCACAATAATTCATTCAATCAACTCAGCAATTTCCATTTGCATTTTCTGGAGCCTGTTATACACAGAGGACTTGCAATGTCAAAGGGCATTGCTTCCAGTATCCTGTCCTAGTTTGAAATGTCAAAAAGTCTAAAATATTCAGTAGTCAGTGTTCTGTCCAACGGAACTTAGTCAGACTCATCTCCACCCAAAAAAAAAAAAAAAAAACCCAAACCTGTATTTCAGACTCCAGATAAAGCATAAAGCATGGAGTCAAATTTGCAGTTTTGCAGTGATTTCCCAGATACAGCTTTATAATCATCAAGTTCCAGTAGAAGATTTGGGGTTTTTTCAAATAACAGTTTGTAGATAGATAGACAGACAGACAGACGGACAGATAGATAGATATCAAATGTCTTTTAATTAACTCTTTTCTTCAAGAAAAGCTCAGACTGACAAACATTACAACCTGAAAATTAATGTTTTCTCACAGCATTTTAATAGTTTCATGATAGCTTAATTATATGCTCAAATCTCACCATACTCATTAAGGCAACTTCTAATTCTAGAAATTGAAAGAATTCCACTCAATTCTATGTTAAAAAAAATGAATAATGGTTTCAGGATTTGAAAATCATTCCATAACACTGAAAAACCTTTGTCAAGATTCCAGAAATGCATTCCCAAATAATATATTCATCACAAGCAAGAAATATGTAATTTTGTTTTAAACAATCTGTGATGCATTACTCATGAACCTGAAGTATTTAGCAAGGTATTTTTTGGGAAAAAAAAAAAAAAAGTCATCTCTCTGTATAAATCTCTTTTGCTTGAAATCTTTTGCTTTTTCTCCAATACCCACTCCTGGGGCTTTAATGCAAAAACAAAATAATCCATAACAACTCCCAACTAATTATCTGGTAGTATGAATTCATATGATACTAATCAGAATCTGATCACCCAGCCCATTATCACACTTTGCAGCCTTTTCCTTCTGTGTGGCAACAAGACAATTTTCTCATCTGTATGCAAGATATAACTGTTGTAATAACTATGAGAAGTGAAAAAGCTCTCAGTGATATGGAAGACCTTACCTCTGAAGACCTTATCTCTTCCTCTGTACCTCTAAAAAGTCTCTAGAGCCCTGTTTCAAGGCTTGGGATTGTAACGCATATATATATAAAATATG
>VXBZ01005777.1:869562-887107 GCA_013399135.1 Heliornis fulica
ATATTCTATATTATATCAATAATAATAGAATAGTATATAAATATGTTATTCTGATGCTCAGCATTATGGTGCCTGTGTTTGACTTTTAATTTAGTACTATTTTTTACCAGGTGTCTATGAAGATCTTGGAATTTCTTAGCACTTGTACCAGCCAATTTTATACAGCTCTGAAAATAAAGCTGTCAGAGAGGGCACCAAAACATGCTTATTTACAAATACATCAACTGAAACAAGCTTGTTATTTTCCAATGTTATCTCCACTTGGAAAAATATGAAAATATTCAATTTTCTCTTTGTAACAATAGGTGGCAGTAATGATATCTACATTTGTCTGAATGGCCAGTGGTCTTTGGAAACATGGTATTTGTCCAATTTAACTTAGAGAATTAGGGGGTTTGGGGTGTTGGTTTTTTTTGTTGTTGTTTTGGGGTTTTTTATGTCAGGAGTTAGAAGGGACCTCGAAAGATCATCCAGTCCAACTCCCCTGCCCAAGCAGGATCATCTAGACTAGATCACATAGGATTGTGTCCAGATTGGTCTTGAATGTCTCCAGACAAGGAGACTCCACAATCTCTCTAGTTGTAGAAGATTCTGTTATAACAGGTTGAAGAAAATGACCTTTTAAAAAAACAGGAATCCTATACTAAGCCTTTTCCATTTCTGGGTGTATAGAGCCAAAAAATAGTCATCTTTGGCACAGTTCAGGTCCTGAATTTGCATAGATGATAAGTTAAAATAAAAATATTAAACACAGAATGTTTCATCGTGTTGTTCTTCCTGAAGAGACAATGCTTCATTACAGAGGTAATTAGATGCTGCAATAGCAAGAAATATAGGTGAAGATTCTTATATAAAAGCTAGAAATGAGAAAGGTTCACTTTGTCCCTCTTATCTAGGATTTCTCTTCCAAATGAACACTAACCAGTGCGAATGACTCATGGGCAATCAAAGTAATGAGAAAGGACTCAAAGTAATGAGAAATGTGACACTTCCTTTGCTAGAGCTGCTTTCTAGAGCTAATGCTAGGCATGACTATAGCTCTTGGACTTTTGGGTAGCTCTGAGAGTAACCCTGAACAACTGCCAACACTGTGGTGATGCCAAAACCTCACCCATTTCAAATAAAAAGTCTTTTCAGCCGAATGCTTCTCCAGAGGACATGGAAGGAGTCATGTGGAATCACCATGTAGCAGTAATTTGCTGATAATCTCACAGCCAATGACTCTAATTTTTCCAGTGTCATAGTGTCAAGTATTGCTGAGACATTCAGTGCATACAAGCACAAGGGTCATACCCCTACGTCTTAATCAGCTTTCAAGAACAGGTGACATCTCTGATAACCACGGGAAGTGCATGCCTCATTAGATGCTAAGTGGAATGTGACATCTGGAAAGAATTATCTGGTCCAGCAGGATGATATACACATTGAAATAGTGATGCTACTTTCCATGATAACACGTGAGAACTTTTGACTAAGAATAAGGTGAAGAACGTACTCAGCATGTACTCTGCCAACAATCGCACAGTAAAAGACATAGGCTCTCTTTCAATTTGCACAGGCAGAAATCCACGTGTGAAAGTAAACAAGAATATAAATGAATAACATATGTTCTCTACCTGAAGATAGATCTGGGGAATATAGCTACCAGTAAGCAGGTTTGGCTTTCTCTGTTGTAAAAAGCTAGTATTGAAAGTGGGGTGTTTTGTAACAGCGGAAATTCACATAGCTGTTCCTTCTTTTTTTTCACTGCATGAAATATAGAATAGATCCATACAGATGCATCAGATCTCCAAGAGCTTTCTCAGTTCATCAAACTAAAAAAGAAAATATCAGAGTTGCAAGCACATGTGTGTTCAAGTCAACTGTGGTTGTATGTAACTACTGTATAATATCCCTGACATTTGCCCCCAAAGCCCTACCAAATTCTATACATTAAAAGTTCATCAGATACCTGCTAGAACAGTAGTATCCATAATAATAATAATAGCCCTTTGTTTAACAATTGTTTCCTTCAGCCATACCCAAGTGCAATTTATTATATCCTACATGTCTGGCAGTGGTAGTTCAGCATGGTGGGCTTTAAGTGCAGGCCAAGAAAGGTGACAGCAACTTCAAAAGGTTTTGGGTTTTCAGCAAGTGCCTGGGCAGTTTTCCCTTCAATGCAGCCATGATGTTTGCCGTTAAGCACATTTTCTGATGATCTGGGTATCAGCAGTACAGTGTAGTGATGAGAAGGACTGTAGAACAGCAAGCAAAAAAATAACCATGCAATGCTGTCTTATTCACTCTGATATGAAACCCCGGCTGCTAACATGAATGTCAGATTCCCTACCACCCTCACCACTGACATCATCTGCCGCTGGCTTGTGCCAATGACATGAGAATCATTGGTACAAGGCTTTTCTTCCTCAAATTGATCTCCTCAGAGCCCATATATGCTCAGCTAGGACATATCACAGAGAAGAAGCCAATTATATTCTACAGTTAAGTCAACTTTGATGTCCTGCATATTCAGGACCAACCTTCTGGTGATTTTATAGATTTAATATATGCAAAAGTGGCTGCAGTAGACCAGTCAGGGAGGTGCAAAGTATATGCCTGTCAAGAAAATCATATTTGGTAAATGATTTAAAAAACAGACCTTCTACCTTAAATGTCAGTAGCTGTTGGTAGGTTTTGTGAAATCCACCGGCAGATGGATTAATTCTATGAAACAGAGGGGCAGATATCTGATTTTATGCTGCATTTTCTCTCTCCAACCAATCATTGATGTTTTGAACTGAAATCTCATGCCAGTTTTCTACCTCTAGCCTCACCTATCTAGGGCTGGAATGTAATAAATTACTTCTAAGAATAACTTTGTATGCTTTTAAGAAGGATCATTTACAAAGAGACTGACAGACCAATACCTATGTGGACTGTTGCATAAAACAGATGTGACAAGACACATTTAACCCAAAACACAACTCATATTCCAGTACACCACCATTTTAAAGAAGCCTCCCTATTGTAAGAGATATCAACAACATATTGCTTGCAATCAACAGCCAAGTATTCCAACTCCTCTTCATGACCTGGATAAGGAATGAAAGATATGGATGAAGAAGTGTTTAAACTAGACTTTTTTAGAGAAACTGTTTCTAGAGTAACTATTTGCACTGAAATTATTATAAGGATTATTCTTGCTGTTTATTCAGATGAAAACAGAGATGAGGTTCAGCTCTCAGATTAGGATACTTGTATTAAATTCTATTGTGAATTAGACATTTATATTTTCATTTATAACCAACGGATGCATAAACAATAAGCTCATTAGTGTGTAAGAGCCATTCAGATGACAAAATTCCATTCTTTGGATGACCTGAATATCTTTTTAGATTCTGTTGGCTGTAATGACTAGGTATCTATTTGCTGGGACAACAAGCTAAAAAAAAAAAAACATAAACCTGCATTTAGATCTTGGTGAACTGTAGAATAAGTTCTTAAAAACATAAGAAACATCTTGCATGCTGTATGGAATTATGAAAACAACCAGGGATGTTCTCAAGTCAAATTATTGTAATGTCTTATCACAGAAACACAGGCAGGTATTTAAATCTCTTGTAGGAGTCACGCTTCTGGCGCTCATTGTCTTGTTTGACGTCATCTCACACCACAAAGAATGCAGTCCTTCATACATGATAAATTGTGCTGCAGTTAAAGTAACTTCCATGCTTAAGAATTTTATTGGTGCCATCAAACAAAACATCCTCTTCGTTTCTGACATCAAATCCTCTGAAATTTTTTATGGTATTCTAACTGGGTGAGGTTAAGAGGAGATGTCTGAAGAAACCCAGGGGTTCCTTGCTCCCCCTCAGACAGGTGGCTATCACAAGCCCATCTGTGGCATAAGGGGAACTGCTACACTTTCCTTGGGGAGATAAAAACTTGTCTGGTGTAAGAAACCGGTGGTAGAAGTGTTTCTTAGGAAGGCAGAGAAGCCAATGAACACCAACTGAACACCACTATTCTTCCCATTAACTAAAGAGAGAGTGATTTGATGTATATGTTAAAAAATCTAGACAACTAAGGGTTAATAAATCAATTTCCCAACTCTAGATCTCATATGCTATTCCTTTTTGACACTGTATCTTTCAAAAGCAAACATTAAACAATAATGACAGGATAAAAAAATGCCTGGAAATGGACATGCTTGCCTATATGCTCATAGTTCTTATTTTCAGCAGCAGCGGTACTCTGGGACTCAGGGAAATAAACTGGTACTTTAATTAGTGTTCAACTCTCTGTACATATGTAAGTGCATGTGTCTGCATTGGGGTCTGTCTGTAGAGCATTTCTATGCCTGAGTAGGTTTGCTGAAGAGAGTTGAAGGAGCACCATCAGGGGAAAATTCTGTAGCATCTCAAATTAAGAGGTAAGCTGCGAGTCTGTAGATTTTAACAGCAGAATTCAAGACAATGAATACATTTAATTAGTAAAAAAGCTGAGAATTGTGGTGTTCTAGCAATAGGTTTTCCACTCAGCAAGTCTTGCTAAGCAACTGTATTAGTAATTATTATTGAATATTGATGATAAGTCAATTATTAACTTAGATCTCTGACACTCATTGGTAAGATCTGTTGACTTAATGTTTTTAAAGAGGACCGTATCTTTTTGTTGCAGCAAACTGATAGATCAACATAGGAAATCTAGGAGCGCATTTTCCCACATCAGCACTTTTCTAGGAATACATAGAGATTAATTTTTATGGCAGTATGTTAATTTCTGCCTGCAGAACTCAGAGCAAGGTTTTATCACAGTTGATGAATAAAGTTGTTTGACCTTGACAATGACTGATGGAGACAGCCCTTGCCTACACCTCACACTACATTTGGAACTTTTGCCTCTTCTTCAGCCCTCCATATGCCCCTCTGGGCATATCTGCCACACCTCATGCAGGGAGATGATGTCTATCTTACCACTAATTTTTTTTTCCTTACTACTCACTGTCTGAAGTTTAGCTACTCAGATGGTTGAAAATCAGCCATGTTCACTGAAAGTCCAAACTGCAAACTCATGGGCCAGAGCTTAGTGCAAGACTGTTCAACCAGTTTGTTTTTCTGACACTGTTAAAAAATTGATACCTTCTGCACTGTTATATTTCTTGTAGTATTTTTTATCATTCATGAAGTCTTTTATCATTCTAGTTCCATCGCACATCGTTTGATGTTGAGAAAGATGAGATTTTAAGCAGTGTTGGTTTTTACTAAAAGCTAACAAAATTTGAGAGCTGAATAAAGCTAGAGAAAAATACATTTTGATTGCCAAGCTGTTTTCAGTCTGAACTAAACCTGATAGCAGAGACAGTATCTGTACAGTAAGAGGGCCAACAGTTTTCCAATATTTATTTTCAAAACTACCTGTGCTCATAATTAAACCCCAAAACCTAAATAGATAAATGTGAAATGTGCAGTGAGAATAGCACAGAAAGGAACTGTGAGAACATAACATGATTAGCACAGAATAGTCACTATGAAAGTAAAAATTTAAAAGAACCTCCAGCTTTGTATTGTTTTTATCACCAGACTAGAAATCAACTCCTCTGCATTCAGAACAGCACCAAAGTTTCATGTGAATAATAAGATGAACAGAGTAGATGACTGAATAAAAACTACTAGCCCCTGGAAAAGGGTTATTTCTCATTCTCATAACTGACTATAAAGATGATTTTGATCATCAGTGTAAAAATTACAAAACTCATTAGAATTTAAGAAGTTTTGATTCTTTCAAACTGTACTGTCTACTAAATGCTTTCCCCATTTTACCCAGTCTGGGACTATAACATTTTAAAGTCTTTCCTTGCTGAAAGAAGTTCTGCAGGTGAAGGAGCACCACAAAAACTGAGTTGCAGGGGAGCATCTGCTGCCAGGATGTGCAGTTATCCCCACTGGGTCCATAGGAAGTTCCCAGTTGGGTGAGTGCAAGCTGTGCACACGTGTTGGGAGAAGCAGGGGCTTATCTGTAGGACTGTCTGTCATACAGCATCAAAGCTTTGAGCTGCTATGCTTTCTCCTCTGTAAAATTCATCCAGAGGAGTTGGGACAGGAGTTCACCAGGTATATTGAAATGTTTGAAAATAACCTCAAGGGAATGCCCTGAGGAGCTTCCAAAAAAGGATATATAAAATAAATGTAAGAGAAAACAAGTTGAGAAGGCAACTTCAGCAGTACAAATTTCATGGCAATCTATATCTTAATTACAGCCCCTGCTAACCAAATGATTTGTTTTGAAAGATGAAACTGTCAGATGATCAACTCCCACTCTTTCTCATGCAACAACTCCCACTCTTTCTCATCCCTCCATATACCCGTTAAGTCAAAAATCATACAAATCAGAACACATATTACCTGAAATATCAAAGCTGTACTGAAAGCTGCTGAATGCATTTCTAAGGCAAGAAAGAAGCTCAAATTGCAATATCCTTTACTGAAATTCCTTCTCCCACACCATGGACAATCTACTCATTTCCCGAGATTATAAAAGACTGTTGCACTCATGAGGAAATAATACAGATGTGTGCTTTTTGCCTTAATTCTTTGCTATTTTGCCACATATTAAAACAAAACTTATTTTGTAAAGAAATCTCCAAGGGAATGACAGAATACTCAATATATGTATTTCTCATCTAAGCTGAAGAAATGTTGTGGCCATTAAAGCAGAAACAGAAGACAGAAGCAATTGTCCATATGTTGCTATTGGTTTTTACTTTCCTCTGTCTGCAGTTTACAGTCTTTGTGCATATTCCCTCTCTCTCTCTCTCCCTCTCTATGTACTTTAATTAAAGATTTTAAATTTCTTCACTGACTACAAACAAAAAATTAATCAAGCACACTGCATGCAAACCTGGCACTTCAGTGGAGAGAGAATCTGCCTGCGTACAGTCACAATAATGTGAAATTTCCAAGATGCAAACACATCAGAATATTTTTAATACAGCATTAACACCAAAGCTTTGGGAAAAAAAAAGGATCGATGTTGTATTGGAGGGGGTTAGCTCTTGTTCTCTCCCCTGTTAATTAAGACCTCGCTTCATTGCTAGTCGGATCCTGCTGATGAGAGAAGCTTTCATTCAGCCTCTCCTCCCCTCCCAGCTGCCAGGGAGAGGCAGGGACAGGCAGCACCACCCTGGGGTGGCAGGTTGAAGGATAGGGTCACAAAACCAGGGTAAACCAGGCAGTGCCATATGAAGGAATTAATACTGTGGATACTGTTCTGTCTCTCAAGTAGGAGTGCCTAACAATTTCAATTACTCATTGAAAGTTATTTGAATGTGGTTACTAATACTCTTGATTATTATATTTAGAATTACAATTCCCACATGCTATTAATACCATGGTCTCTGCTTATATAAGCAAGTTGGGAGCAAATGCCTATATTATAAACACTTGAAGTGTTAAAGCAGCACCAAGAAATTTGTAATGGATTTCTGTGAAAGAAAAATGGTTCTGATAACACCCACACTGAAAAGAGCCACAAAGAAACTAGCTATATAATAAAGCAGAAAACTTGCATAAACCAGATCCGATTTGTGGATGGAGACCTGAGATAATCTTGAATACAGAGCTCTGCTTCAATTCTGTCAGCATCAACTCCTTCAGTGTCTGAATCTCTAAGATGATTCATGATCAAAATTTCAATACTGAGGAGTGGAGGATGGAAGGAAGGAAAGCATTTAATTTTATTAGCTATCAACAGGATGATAAATTGTGTATATAAGGGATGTACCATACTTTAATGCATATCATATGCCCCGAGGAATATTTGGCAAAGACTTCTCTTCCTAAAAGGTATGATAATGCAAAAGAATTATCAAAGAAAACCAGAAGGAAGGTAGAAAGAGTAACACAGGCAGGTGATGGCAGCTGATTTAAAAGGGAGTGCACTGTACAGAAACTACATACAATTCACAGGACAGTCATTCCAACCCCAGAACAAAGTATCCAAGGAATTCCCTAGCTGCTGGTCATCATCCATTTTCAAAAAGACTTTTTTTGAAAGACCTGGATCTCGGTTTCTCTACACTGTCTCCTATTCCTGTGTACTTAGCCACAAACTGCCGATTCCCTGCATGGAAATACTTTGTCTTGCTCCAAGAGAGCTGTGCTTTGTGATAGTGAGGAGTATGGAGATACACCTGGTAGGAAGCAAATCAGACATGTAAGTCCATAATGCCCTAGTGATAGTAATGTGATTTTAACAATTATAAAAAAAAAATCCAAGATTTTTCATTATTATTTGGTTGGTTTCAGTAAAATTACAGTAAGATGAGAACAGATTCAGGAAAGCCTTTTAATCTATGTGTAAAAATGAGAATTCAGATCAAATTGTTTTACATTCTTTCTAGTTCCATTAGAGAAGAATTAGTAAGAACGAATATATAACTTTTTCTTCCAAATGCATGTTGTACACTTCTCTGTATCTAGATCATATCTACAGCTGTCTGGGTGTCCGCTTTTAAAGAGAAGCAAGAAATGACATCCATAGGACTTTTTTTTTTTTAGTTAAGAACACTTGTTCTTTAGAGCTGCATACAGCCCAAACACTTAGGATGGGATCAGTTTAGGACGTCTTTGGCCACAGGAAGTTTGTCACCTAATACAAGATAGTTGGCTGAACTCAGTCTACAGTTTAGTTCTTCCTTCTTCTAACATTGACCAGACACCTACATTTTAATCAGTGTAGGGCTTGTGAGATGCCTTTAAATTGGCTAAACAATTTCACCTGAGCCTGTTACAGCTTTGCAATAATGAGAAGGAGGAGGATGAAAGAAAGGGTCAACTTCAGCTAGTCATGGAAAATTCCAAGGAACCAAGTAATCCCCTGCTGACTGCACCGAAGATCCCTCAGCAATGGAATATGAAAGGAGTGAGGGTGTGGCGGGTGTCTTCTGGTATGTCACCTGAATGATGAATGGAGAGCATACTATGTCTGCAGTACAAGATTATTTCAGTGACAGTGGGAGGATCGGAACACCTGATGGGAACATAAGAAAAAGCTATTTCACTGTGAGGGTGACAGAGCACTGACACAGGCTGCCCAGAGAGGCTGCGGAGTCTCCTTCTCTGGAGACATTCAAGACCAATCTGGACATCTTCTTGTGTGATTTAATCTAGGTGATCCTGCTCGGGCAGGGAGGTTGGACTAGATGATCTTTCAAGGTCCCTTCCAACTCCTAATGTTCTGTGATTCGGTGATGGAGCATCATGCTTCTCCAATTGTTCCTTATGTCTTTTCCCCAGTAAAGGCAGTTTCATTTCATTAGTAATCTAGTCTCTGGATATTGAAATTGCAGTGTTTCCAAACTAACTTCATTTATTTGCAGCACATCATCTGGTGTATCAAATAGCTTTTTCTTTTACTGTTGCCAAACAGAAGTAAAATTAATTTGTTCTTGCAGGTAAAGAATCCCATTCAAAAGTTAAAAAGCTTCTTCTGCATATTCATATCTTGTGATATCTAATTCTTTGTCTAAGGATACGACTGAAATTTAAATACCTTTTGTGCGTAGATTTTGTGAATCACTTTCTTTTTGATCAGTGCTGGTTCAAAAGCATTCAGCAAGTTTTCTATGCTTCACAGTTTGCATGGTGTTTCTTTACTGTCTGATTTTGAGATGTTTTCTAATTTGCTTCTCTTACATAACTCATTGCTCAGTTCCTGCTATTTGTCCTTAGAAGTGATGTGGACTTGCACTTGTTTAAAGAACATAATTCAGTGGAATGGAAGGGACATGGGAGGGCAAATTAGGACAATTCCATGGACAGCCCTCTTGACCTGTCATGATCTGTGGTAATGCTTATGAGTGTTAGTCACATTATGGTTATTTTTCTCCCATTTCATCTCCTTCAGATGCTACTACATTTTCTTTTTCATCTGCATGTGCTTAACAGCAAGAAAAAGATGACTAGTATGAGCTGAAATCTGTAAGGACCTATGCCCCTTTAATATGTCCTGGCAAATCTCAGGTTGGTACTATTCTGTCTGTGACATCTGTAAGAAACAAAGGTCACATTTTCAAATCATTTCCAAACCTATTTACTGCTTACATACCTAATGGATAGTGATATGAAGGGAACATTTTAAATTAGAGTTTGGGGTTTTTTTTTATGTATGGTGTCACAAGTGAAACTGGGAAGGCCCATTTTAATAAGAGTCTAATCATTTGGACATATTATCTTATTTCAGCAGACTGCTGGACACCTTGAAAGGCTCAGTGGTAATGAACAAAGAGGAATCTCCTACACCGTAGCACAGCCTAGCAGTGCTGAACAAAGAGAACGTTTCATCCAGATGGTAGTAGCGAGACATCCTTACTCTGTGGTGGATCAGCTGACAGAGTAAAATGTAATGCTTGATCTGTCATCATTTTCCATCAGCTTTTGCCCACACTGCACTGCTGCTGAGTAGCTGGTGGAGCTGGAATATCTCCTGGTGCTACTCTCAGCTGGAAGCAGAACTTGCAGGAATGGAAGACAGAGTGGTGATCACAGTAGCCACACAGCTCAGACTCGCCACGCCAGACCAATTCCAGTTACATTGTGCCTCAACCAGAATTTTATATGTATGCTTATATATGTACACATACACACAAATGGTTTTGCATTAGAAAAACCTACTGAAATAAAAAAACCCTGGGCATGCAGATCAAACAGCTAGTCAGCATCCTAAAATTGTGCTGGAAGGTTACTGCAGTTCCTTTTCCAGACATCTGCCACCTCAAGCCTCCTTTTTGAGCAGATGAAAACCGATGGGGCCAAACAATGATGAAAAGTTGTAAGAGCATTGCAGTTAACACTTGCCCCCTTAGAAAGAGAAAATGTGATTTTATCAGCACAAACATGTTACTTGGGCGGCAGCCGGAGCATTGCAGGGCCAGCGCTGTTCCGAATCAAGGGTCTAGCTGCAAGAACATCCTCTGAGAAGCAACACTGGAGTTACTACTGGCAGAAGAAGCTGAATGAAAATGGGCGGCCTTACTTTGGTGAGGGAGCAGGTGGTTACATTGAAATGTATAAACAGTGGCATTTGTGAAAGGGGGAGGTTGAGTCACTCATAGCTGAAAAATTTTGCCCAACACAATATTCACTAGTATTATACAAGCAGTGTTGGAAAGAATATGTTTAATCATACTGTCTTGAAACTTGATGTCTACTAATGCAGAATGCCACATTCGATCCAACTCCCGAGAATGAATGAGACTATGTGAATTACCAGAAACCTTTCCGTGTATACTGGACCTGAGGATCTCTAATAAACATCTCTCACCTGACTTTTAAAGATTTTTTTTTTTAATTTAAGAAACGTGGATAAAATATTGTCCTGGTACAGCTCCAGGATGATCTGAGGGTGGGCTGAGTGTCTGGTCAGGGGTTAGCTCAGTAAATTTCATTGTGTTATCACTCATGGATACTCTGTCACAAGCCCTCTTGTTGTTCTTTCCCTCTCCCTTTGCTGTCCCAGTAAGCAGTCCTGATCCCAACTCATGAGGTTTGCCTTTGTCTGCCGATTCTCCTTCTCATCCCACCATTGGGTGTGGGTGAGCGAGTGGCTGCGTGGTAGTCAGCTGCTGGCTGGGCTAAACCACGGTAAATATTACTACAACAGGACTGGGGGGAAATAAGGGTTTGAGGCTTATGTGTTACCTGTGACTTAGAGGTATCTCAATATTAAGTTACCTGTTGTGTATGCAAAAATTTGCCCAGAATAGTCTCTGGATCATAACTTGAAACTTGCAGCTTTTCTTTCAAAAGTTTTTATAATTCTGTCTGAACATCTATGCAGACATTCACAATAAAGCTGCAATTGGGACACACAATGCAGCATTCATTATTATGCCATAACAAATAAATCCACTCTTACAGGACTCTGACAAATTTGGATCTATATATGTGTGTCTGATTAATAAAAATTACAAGTTTCATAAACACACCAGAACAGTAGTGGGTTTTACACTAGAACTTGGGAGTACTGGTGGATGAGAGGCTCAACATGAGCCGACAATGTGCTCTTGCGGCCCAGAAGGCCAACTGCATCCTGGGCTGCATCAAGAGGAGCGTGGCCAGCAGGTCAAGGGAGGTGATTCTCCCCCTCTACTCTGCCCTTGTGACACCTCACCTGGAGTACTGTGTCCAGTTCTGGAACCCCCAACATAAGAAGGACATGGACCAGTTGGAGAGGGTCCAGAGGAGGGCCACAAAGATGATAAAGGGGCTGGAGCACCTTTCCTATGAGGACAGGCTGAGAGAGTTGGGGCTGTTTAGCCTGGAGAAGAGGAGGCTGCGGGGAGACCTTCTAGCGGTCTGCCAGTACCTCAAGGGGGCCTACAAGAGAGATGGGGAGAGGCTGTTCAGTAGGGCCTGTTGTGACAGGACAAGGGGTAATGGTTTCAAAATAGAGGGAGGGAGATTTAGATTGGATATTAGAAATAAGTTCTTTACTGTGAGAGTGGTGGAGCACTGGAACAGGTTGCCCAGGGAGGTAGTGGATGCCCCATCCCTGGAGACGTTCAAAGCCAGGTTGGATGAGGCCCTGAGCAACCTGATCTAGTTGAGGGTGTCCCTGCTTCTTGCAGGGGGGTTGGACTGGATGACCTCTGGGAGTCACTTCCAACTCTAATCATTCTATGATTCTATGATTTATGGTTAATGTTGTCCCTGCAGAAACAATACTTCTATTGCTGAAATAATTGCCACACTCAAAGCACACAAATACTAACCACACCAGCACATACAGAGGCATTGTATGGCATCTCCAAGTGGACCTGGCATTGCACTGATCTGGACACTCTACATCCATTTATACATGCCTGATAATTCCTGTCCCATTCATTACCAGTTCCTGCCATAGAAAAATCCTGGGGCTGCAGGTTCATGTTGAAAAAAACCTCCTGTCATGTTGCCAGATCCAATAGTAATGGAAACCTGAACACATTTCATACACATCTGTAAATATTGAGGAGGTGTTAAGTTCCTGACACACACATCATATATTCATTTCCCCATAATACTGCAATTTGAAAATCCACCTACCCTGTCTGATGAATCATTCAACTATTCTTCCTTTGTAGCACAGACAAAATTTAGTAGGGACTCCCTCAATGACTCTGTGACTCACTAACCCTTTTTTTCTGCCCTTTCACTGCTAATGCACTTATTTAAAAGTGAAAGAACTAATACAGTTTTGTAGGTTAGTGCCTGAATGCTGGCTAGAAGGACTTGGTCACAATGACATTGCTGAAGTCTGCTACCACAAGGTATAACTGCCAAACAGCTCACAGGTTTAATCATTTAGCGAGATGGTGTTTGCAACGACAAAGTATTGGCTGTGTGTCTCCTCACTGTGCATCACTGCTGGCTCAGCTTGAGACCCAAATTAAATCAGCACCGAGCCCTTAATGCCATCCATGCTACAGAGATTTACGGCTGCTGAAGACCCATCCCACAGAGCGCACTGGGTGATGGCAAAGCAGAAGACGGAATGTGCTAGGACTCTCCTGGATAAATTCCATCTTCACTGGCACATGGATCATTTGGGAATTTGCTGTAATGGTTGGGAAGATGTGAGACAAAAGGCTTCTTGTGGCAGAGTTGGGTGATTTTGGCAGTAAGTGGTGAAGTTGGAGAGCCGTGCTCAGATCTCAGGTCTGCCAGCTTCAATATAAACTGCTATAACACAGGGGAGTCCTGAACAAAGTCCTTTATACCCTAAACAATAATCCTAGCTAACCAGCCAGTGAGGCCCACCCCAGGCTAAGAAACAAGTGTTTGGACACATCTGGTTTTGTGAAAATTTTTGCTGCAGAGTGAAAGTAAAACCCAAACCCCAGAACTTGCCTCCACATGGAGCCAAGCACCAGCTCCAGACCCCAATGACTTCCCCAGCCTTGGTGCAAACCAACAAGTGCTGAAGCCATTGGTGTTACTCTATACAACCAGTGCAAAAGAGAAAATTAAGTAAAACCAAGTGTTAATTCACACAGAAGAGAACAAAGTGTCTTGCCCAGTTTCACCATTGGACCATGGCAATGTAGTCACTGCCACAAAAAACTATAAGCAACCACAGTGACTTCAATCCAGTCCTTCTTTCTCTCGAGACATCTGCCACCTTTCACAGGCTTTTCTGTGAAACATTTCTAAGACATGGGCTTGTAGCAAAATACAAGTTTTGATTGCTAATTGTATTCTCTCATGAATGTTTTGACAGCCTTTTTGCATAAAATGTCATTAAAATGAGTGTGAGAAAAATGCTCATCAATTTGTTTGCAACAAGAACATTCTTTAAGGCACAGAAACAAAGGTCAGGTGAAATTTTGAGCTCCACTTCTAAAATATTCACTAAGAAAGGAAAACATATGGAAAATACGTGGAAATGTACTGTAATAATAAGAATGTGCTAAAGATACAAAATTTCAGAAATTGTTTGCAACATTTGTGGGAGTTTTAACTGCAAGAGAAACAACTGTTGTGATGTTTACTTGAATTTTATCTTCGCACTTTTGAGAATACAGAACACCGATCTACCACTGCACCTCAGATTAGAGAAATCTCCCTCTTCAGAAAGTCAGTTCTTACCTTCTGTAGGTTCTTTATTGCAAAATTATGAGGCAGCTCTGGTAGATGGATGGGATGCAAACTCGTGATTTATTTGGAAGGAATTTATTTATACTGGACACCGGAAGATCAGGGATGCATATTAATTTAGCTTGGTCTCTGAAACTCCCATCCTGTTCAGCAACACACAAAACTAATTATTTTTGTATTCAGGCCACTGTAAACCCAGGAAGAATATCCTGACTTTAGCCTAAAACAAGTAAAATAGAGGCTCAAACATATACTTTTATAATTTTACAGTTTATGCTTTAACATAAAAGCAGAAGTTTCCCCTCTGTTCATTTAAATGCCAAATTGTTTAAGGTAAACAGATGCTGATGCTCAACACCTTTTTGGATATGATCGTTATGATTGCTTGCTGAAAGGCAGTAAAAATAACAGATTTCTGTAAACCAAGAAGTGCAAAATGGATGCAGAATCTATCACTGTTCTAATATATTTCTGTTAGTTCTGTTATATCTCCACCTCTCTTCCACTCTGACTTCCATGCAGATTCTGAAAGTAAACAAATTATTCTCAGCCTTTGATTTTCTGACGTATCCCTGATGATGTTGTTGTGTGAAGTTGTTGTGCTGGATCACAACATTTTTGTGTTTGGGAACATTGGGGCTCTGGAGAACTAAAAATACATTAAAAGCAGCCAGGGTGCTGTTATGGGTATTTAGTGTTTAAAGCCATAGTAAAAAACGAACACCACAGTAGGAGATAAAAACAAGAAAATGGGTAGTATGACAAGGATATGGGGCTACTAAATGGTTGAGGCCAGGAGAAAAGCCACTTAAAAATGCCTTTACAAAGCCAAATTCCACCCTTGGATTACAATGAAAACTTTTCAGGTGATTTGAATAAACAGAACCATGTAATCAGACATGTGATAAATTCCTCTGCTCCATGAAAAGAAAGCAGCTCATCCCTCAAATGAAATTCACTCACCTGTGAATGATGTGGTACCTCTGCAAATAATCCAGAGAAAGTGCCAGCTCACAAATATACAGCTTAACAGTTCCTTCATTAAAGTGAACGTTCTGTTGCAAATGGTAACGTAGATCTCCTCCAAGCAAGAGATCAACCACCATGAACATGTCTTCCTCATCTTGAAAGGAATACCTAGAAGAAAGATTTACAGCTGAGATCTCAGGGTGGGTAAGGGAGCCACAGCCATGCTCTGGGGTAGCTCTCAGTATGTGTCCATGGCAAGTCTGCAATTTCCTCTTAGGAGCATACACTGATTTCTTTCTGACCCGCAGCCAGACACTGATTGTGGTGGGATTTCTGCATATTCAAGGTAAGCAGAGCAGGTCTGTACTACTATTTGAATTGTTTTAACCACAGATTAACACCTGAATAATGATAAGACAGTATTTAAAATACTTTTCAGGTTTATGCATTTTTAAATAACTATATACTATTCAGTTGACAAAATGCCTTACTAAATAGCAGCAACAATGCAGAAGGCCTTGAAACTTGGTATTCACACACATACAACTGTAGCTCAGTGCCTGTGGAAAGTACCCTGGCAGGACTGAGAGCTGCTACCCCAGGAGTATTTTCCAGATTCAGCAAATATACACAATGCTTTATTAACTGAGTATTTTCTACAGCTTGCAGGGTAGCTCCAAATTCAATAACAAATAAAACTGTAATTTTACTGCCTAACAATATATATTTTTTCAGTCTGCAACTTACATCTTATAAAATGACTGGGTCTTCATGGTTACTGACTGAATTCTTCTGGACCCTTTCCCAAAACTGTCTGTTGAGTACTTTGGGGACCAAATTCTGATCTGATTTAAATCCTGTAAATCCAAAGGTGTAGCAAGCCAATGCTTAGTGTGTGTGTATATATATCACTTGGGCAAGCAGGAATTTCCATGTGTTTCTACTTACTTTGGTTATGCTGCCATTGTACTGTTCATTTCTGATCTGAGTAAACTGTCAGACACTTTGGTTTTCATTTCTGAATACAACTGTCTGGGAAACAGTATTTTAGATTTCCCAAATGGGGAATGGTGAATACTGTATTTCTAATAAAAAGTCACTCTTCTCTTAGTTTTTTAAATTTTTTAAATTTATTTTACTGGTAATTTCCATGCAAAGTTGTATTAGCTTATACCGGTTGTGGATATGAAGTGCCAAGAGATGATCCTCAATGATAGTGCCTCTTCCATCACCCTTTCTCCCCTGAGGTATATGTGGCCTACAGATGCCATTCTATTTCCCTGAACTGTAAAATATATACTAAGGAAATGAAAAAGTGTGGGCTTCCAGAAAATCTGTGCCCACCCTCCCCATAAAGTCAGAAAAGCCTATATTAGATTATTTTAATTGACATTTATGTACAGTTTCACTTTCATTCCCAGACTTGCACTTTCTGAAATGAGGCACTGCTTAGGGGTTGTCACAGATGGTTTGTTTTGAATTTAAATACTCTCTATTCTTTCCGAACACAGTTCTGAGAAGCGAGTGACTAGGTACGGTGCTCTTGTGTTTCTGTATGTATGCCAAATGCTAGGAGGGGAAAGCCATTTTATTTGCATTAAGCTTACTTCTCAGTAAGTCAAATCTCTGAAGCAAAATAGTAAAGTAGGAGGCACATGGTGTCTGCTCACCTCCAGAGGCTTGGAATTTCATAATGCATACCCTAAAAAGGAGAAGGCTTCAATTATATTCAAATTACTCTGAAAGCTGTGCAGTGCTGAGCCTGAAGCAATTGCAAAAGGAAAGCTTAAACACACAGTTATATTTAAGATATTTTTTTTTCTTTTTGACACTGCTGTTATTTTAAATGAAGCAGCAGTTGTAGCATTGCGCAGATGTGATGAGAGATATTATTTTTTCTCTTCAGTTTCTGCCTGAGTAAAGTGTAGATTTTGTCTGGTTCCTTTATATATATATAT
>VXBZ01005777.1:887117-963125 GCA_013399135.1 Heliornis fulica
TATATATATATATATATATAAACCAAAATGAAACATCACAGACTGAAATCTCTACTTGAATGTATAAGTGAAATATTGTGTCTAGTCTAGACTACAGATCTCTCCTGGTGTCTACAATCGTGTCAGTATAAATGGTTCTGATGCACTCTGGTCTTAAGAAGGAAAATGTCCTGAGCCATTTCTCCAGTGGTTCAGCCATCATGAGGCAGAGCATGAAGGCAGGGTAGTGACTGCTGTGAACTTGCTTTTAAATTACATGACTATTCCCATTTCTAGGAAACTAAAGAGTGTGTTTTAAAGCACAGCTATGAATATTTACTCTCAACAAAAGAGCCATCAGAACAATCCAGAAATCAATGTGAAATCTTTGCCACATCCAGGTGAATGATGACACTTGATAGAACTGGGTCTTCTATGAAGGGAGAATTATATCTTCTCTTCTCACACTCTATAACCATGTGAGAGCAATCACACTAGGTCAGATTAGATGTTTAACTAGTTTAACTAGCTTGGGAGTCACAGAGAGAGCACTCAGAAGCGGGCTAAGAACAGCGTGGAGAAATACAAAACTTTCCTCGGGGACTCAACCAGCCTCCACACATTGGACTGATTCAGGACTTTCCAAGGCTTCATTTGTCATCTCTAGGACTCCATGGTGATAAGATGATTGGTCTTGTCCCTGGACCTATCAGACATGTTAGTGAGTGATTGGTCTCCTGCTACTCCACCTTGCCTCTCAGGTAAACATAATAAGATAAATAAGCATGATCCCTATGAACAGAGCTCAAAGCTTACAGAGATGACTTCCCCTAAAACAAAATGTTTTGAAACCAAACAGACAAAAAATTCCAAACCAGTTCACCTCAGTGAAATTATAGGTCTACAACCTAGAGAACCCAGGACAAACAGCAGAAGGTCTCTGGAGCTGATGGACACCCCGCTATCTAGCTCCTGAAGCAACAAGTAGTTAAGCCACTGACGCTGTTGCTCTTGTGCTTCATTCAGGACTCACAGGATTTGGTGTACCAGCTCCTGACTGGTTTCATTTGTCATGGTCATAAGCACTTATGTCTTCTGTCTCTCTCCCTTATACAAATCTAGTATTCTATCTGTACAGAAGATATGAAATATTCTCTTACAGCTTCCCGCTTTTTCAGTGTTTCAATAAATAAGTGGTCTTGATTTATTTGTCTAAGAATCAGAATTGACAGCGAGTGACATATCAGCAACCAGAAAAAATGAATCTGTGAAAATACTACTGTAGGTTGGGGAGGGGCTGGTGGCAAATGAGCCCAGTGGAGATTAGTTTTTTGAGTAAGTGCTGTAATTTTACTTTTCTAAGCTTCTTATCTTCTCAAAGGCAAATGACATACAAAAAGACTGATTGGTCTTTTGAAGTTAAATCAGAGGTTGTTTGGGATTTTTATGCTAACCGGGTAACTGAGAAATACCTACTGAATTAGTTTTGTGACTGATATTGAATACTAATAATACATTACTAAGTTACTATAAAGGCAAAATTTTAATCCTCCTTGAAATGAAAGAGCAAACGACTTGGGGAAATTTCCTTTTTTTTTGTTGTTGTTGTTGTTGTTGTTTGTTGTTTTTTAAGTAGTCCTATGAACCAATCCTAGGAAAACTGTTCTAATTACAGAGCTAATCTTTGCTTTCTCTTGCTTGAAGAAAAGTTTTAATACATTAGAATCAGCTCTCTCCAAATTAAGATAAAATAATAATGCCCCTAGAAAGAGTGAATTGGATTTTTTATTATCTTTGGACTGGAAGACAAACTACTGTTGAACAAAATCCTCCACGGAAACAAATTTAAACAAAGCATTTCTGAATAATTTATATGTTTCCATATTTATATCTGTATATTTGTTTTGATAGTATCTAAATTTTTTGTTTATATAACATTTGTCTTTTTATTTGTATCTCTGCATTTTTATAAAAGCAGTTACAGATGAGTTAAGATAATTTTTCCTGTTTTCGTTCCTTAACCTCAGTTAGCTAGGGTAATTTATTTTTTTTTAACATTGACAGATAAGGCACCCACTAACCAGAGCTCTTGTTTTGTATGTAATACCTGGGGAAAAGGAAATCATGATAGATATTATATATATATATGAGTTTAATTTTAGCATAAAAACACATTACAAAAATTTCATCCTTAAGCCCAAACCAAACTTCATAAATCTGAAGTAATCAGTTTGAGGAATATATGGACAGTTCAGATGTTCATATAACGCCTCTTCTCTACTGAATATAATAAACTATTAACTCTTGGTACTATAATTATTGATCCTAGTGTCATTATTTCTTAATGTGTTTGCCTTGCTTTGTTTTTTTAATAGTCCAATTTGCATGACTGTGTTATAAAATACTCCTCGTCCATTGTTAAGTTGCAACTGGTTCATCTAAGACTTGCTGCATTGAAAAAGAACATAATTTCGCATTTGCCGAAGATCTTTAAGCTGAACAGCTGGGCAGAGAGGAAAAATACAGTTCCAAAACTCCCTGGCATAGGTATGGTGGAATATAATATAAGTATAGTACAGGCTAGTAGGTTATAGTATAGTATGAATGCCACAAACAGCAACTTTCTTCATTCATATATCAAACCATTTCAGACCTGCTCAAAAGGTACGTTGAAATTTATTATACCCACTGTGACTGGAAACAGCAAATACTATTCTTTGAACGATGTATTTTATAAAATTAGAAGTCCAAGTTAATCAAAGTCATGTCAAATTTGTGTGTTCTGTCAGAGAAGGACAAGCCTCAAGAAGCAAATCACCAAGAAGTATGAACTGTGTTAATATAAGTATACAACTATTATGAAGGAATGTTGGAAATGGCGCTTTTTTTTATACATTTCCATAGATTTCTGTTGTCCTTTTGGAAAATGGACATTGGTTATTGGGATTTGCAATTTGTGCTTGCAAAATATTTAAGAGAAGATTATTGTTTAAAAAAATGGAAATACTTTAATTCTAAACTCAGAAAGACAAAAGTAATTTCTCCAAAATAGTTAAGAACAAAGGATTATTCCTTCCTTTATTTCTTTATAAAAACAGAAAAGTATCTTTCAAGATTATGTAAAAAAAAAAAAACCAAAAAAACAAAACAAAACAATGAGAGGAGGAAAACTGTTCTATTAAGTTGTGGATGTTTTTGTGAAATACCTTTTTAAATTTTATTCAGTTCTGATGTGACCATCAGGGACATCTAAGAAAAATGGCTAAATAAAAGTTAGCTTGAAATAGTTAGAAGATGAAAAGAATTTCTATCTCAGCAAAGACAGTGAAAGACATATTACAGAATTATTAGCATAGTATATATTTATATAACCAATATGAATTAATATTAGCTCCCAACAAGCTAAGACTTGCCAATTAGAGACAGATGAGTAATTCATCCATCCATGAAGGAAAAGTCTTTTTCTCCCTCCAGGAGGTTGAGGAGAGAAAGCTACAAACCCTCTCTGATCTGACAAAAGCAGCTGCTCATCATTCCTATGTGCACCGCCACAGTGTTTCACTCAGCTTATCGTGAACTAAGCAACTATGCAACAAGCTGGCAGCAAAGAACAGTAATGAACTAAGTAAATAAAAGCAAAATGCATAACAAATAACTGTTTGTTTAGTTTGGTTTACTATACACTTTGCTTTCACCTCAAGAAATAAATCTCATTAATGTATTTTTACATGCACAAACTACAAGTTACTGGTCAAGTTCTTTGAGGCCTAATCATCTGAGATGCCTTTCCTTCAACCAGTTTCTCTTTTACTCCTTCATTCAGATCTAACCAATCAATGCTGTGCTCTCTCTAAAGGAAACTTCTTTATACTTTCATCTGATTTTTTCACGTGCTAGCAGGGGAAAAGGTTATTTGAGATGTGAATTATAGTAATAACTCTAGGTATTTTTCTTGTCATTAATCATGGCTTCTTCTGTGGTATGGCAGAAAAAAACATGGAATTAAATGGTGGTGGTCACCTACTAAATTAGAACAAGCTCTTACTGTTTAAACTGTTTTCTGTTCCTTTAGTCTGGAGGCGAAGGACTCAGACACAGGGTTTGCATACATTCCACAGTCATGTAAGATATTTATCTTTTATGTTGTCATTGAGTAGTGTTCACTGAACATTAAGACAGATTTGCAGGATAATTTAGGTTTGGAGGGCTCTCTGAAAGTCAACAAGTCCAACCCCCTGATTGAAGCAGGATTAATTTCAAACTTAGGTCAAGTTTCCACGTCCAGGGCAATTTTGGAAATCTCCGAGGATGGAAATTCCACAGTCTCTCCAACAATGAGCGTGTTACAGACACTCATTGAGTTTTGAAAAGATTTGTTTTTGCTTATATCCACTTGACATTTCCTCTTGCACTGTGTCATTCTTGCCACTCATCCTTTCAGTGTGTATCTCTCAAGAGTTTTTCTCCACCTCTAGATATTGCCATTTTATGTCATTTCTACCACTTTCTGTAGTGGAAGTCTGCGATTAGTTCCTGTCCTCAGCTCAGTACTGTCATGTTGAAGCTCTGTACTCTAAACCAGGAGCCATGATCCTTCTCCAAAGTTTATTAATCCTGTAGGCAAAGGTTGGATTAATTTATTCCACAGAATATATAACAGAATTTCACTGCAAGAGACAATGGTGACATTAGATGAAACCCTCACAAACATTTGTTTGAGCCACTGAAAATTTCAGTCAAATAGGGTGAATTTTTGGTGTATTCTGAATAACTGTAAGTAGAAAAACTATCATGCAGCCACACTACTAGCAATTAGTATGACTGACAATGTATTTATTCCCATATATTAAATGATCCATTTTTGCAAGTGTTCCATCTCTAAAAGTGCTTTCTGAAAATTTGTTTTCCAGGAGAACATTGATTACGTTTCTGGCTCATTTGCCTGTATACTTCTAGACTTAACGGCACAGTCTCATGATAAAGTCTGTTTTCTGACATATTATTAGACCAGTGATAAAGTACTTGCAGATGAATGCAAAATAGGCTCAAGTCCCAGTCTATTTATTTAGAATTTTTTAGCAGACTTGGATGCAGTATCGTCAAAACATTTTAATTGTTCTGCTATCATATAAAGCACAGCAGCTTGCACCAACTTCACTCAGTTTTGCCTTCCAAGTAGTAATTAAGCTTCATTCTTCATAATTTTTTCCAAGTGTTTTAGCTTTCATCTATGTTATCTTGATGGAATTAAATACAAGTCTCCACTACCTGCTGTTCTATGTATAGCCTTCTTTATGGTATGTACATCACAATTACATGAGAGCTTTGTTCTAGTTGGTTGAATAAAAGCATATATAGGATGCACTTGGGACTTGCTGATATTCTTAGCTGAATGCTGCCTCTAAAATCCTTTCAGCTGTGTCGAAGATGTGCTGTGACTGGCTATACTTGCTCTTAGTGAATGTTCGCCAAGTTCTTCATTATCATTTTGTGTTATTATTGCTGCCAATTTATATCACTTCATATGCATGTGGCACGCCAGAAGTAGTAATTATTTGAACAGTGCCAACCAGTCTCTCTTGTCCCCTGCTTGTCTCAAACGCATCCAATTAGAGCAAGCAACAGACAGCACGTGTGAAGAGCTCAGGGAAACTACTCACACAAGCAAGTGCCCCATTACCAATGCAGGAAACAGCTTACCAAGGAAATTAGGTTCGTAGAAAAGATAAGGACAAGGAAAAAATTGATTTGGAACAGTGGACTGAAAATATGGACCACATTTATAATGTATGTCCACAGCTCAGTCTTCCTGAAAGGCCAAGGCTGACATGGAGCTAAGTCTGGCAAGGAATGTGAAGGGTAATAAGAAAGGATTCAACAAGTCAGAAAAAAAAGGATTAGAGAAAATATGGAGCCATTGCTGCATGGGGCAGGGGAGCAGGTGACATATGACCTGGATAAGGTCAAGGTGCTCAATGCCTTCTTCACCTTGATCTCTGCTGGTAAAACCAAACTTCAGGAATCTCAGGCCTCAGAATGAAAACCTGGAGCAAGAAAGAACCTAGGCAGAAGAGAACCAGGGGAGGGAGCACTTAAAACAAACTGGACATATGTAAATCCATGGGGCCTGATGGACTGAACTGATGAATGATGAGGGAGCTGGCTGATTTCATTTCAAGGATGCTGCCAAATATCTTTGAAAGGTCATGGCAGTTGGGAGAGTTAGCTGAAGACAGGAGAAAAGCAAATGCCCTATCCTCAAGAAGAATAAGAGGTAAGATCAGGGGAACTACAGGCTGATAAGCCTCATCTCAATCCCTAAGGAAGTAATGAAGCAACTAATCCTGGAAATTATTTCAAAGTATGTGAAGGACAAGAATGTAGTTGTGAGTAGTCAGCACAGATTTATGAAGGGGAATCTCCTGAAATTCCACAAGATGAAATGTGCATGTGAGGAGGAACAACCCCATGCATGAGTACGTAATAGGGCTGACTGACTGTAAAACAGCTTTGCAGAAAAAGATCTCAGGTTCCTGATGAACATCAAGTTGACCATAAACCAGCAATGTGCCCTTGCAATGAAGTAGGCCAACAGCATCCTGAGCTGCATTAGGAGGAGAGCTGCCAGCAGTTCAAGCGAGGTGATCCTTCCTCTCTTCACAGCACTGGTGAGGTCACATCTGGGGTATTGCATCCAGTTCTGGGCTTCCCAGTACAAGACTGAGTCCATTGCAGGGCCAAAAAATTAGAAGACTGGCACATTTTTCATACAAGAGGCAAGGAGACTTAGGGCTATTCAGATTAGAGAAGGCAAAGGGGGAATCTCATCAATGTGTACAAATACTGGACAGGCAAGAATGAAGAAGAGAGACACACTCAGCGGTGCCTGGTGACAGGACAGGAGACAATGGGCACAAATTAAAACACATGAAATCCATCTGAATACAGGGAAATACTTCTTCAGTGTGATGGTTGTCAAAATTTGGAACAGATTCCTGGAAAGACTATGGAGCCTTCATTTGGGGAGACATCAAAATCCCAACTGGGCAACCTGCCTTAGGTGACTGCTTGAAGTGGAGGTTTGGATTAGAAGAACTCACAAGGTCACTTCCAAACTAAACAATTCTGTGATTCTGTAATCTTTTCATTACAGCAGCTAACTAGTTGGCTCTCTAAACTGGGGCTACACACAACAAAAGGAGTGTTGAAGAACAGAGTTTGAACAGATATTTGTCTCATGGTTAATTTCTTCTGTTTCCCTTCCCACTTTCTCAAAAACTCATTATTTGAGGTTCACAATATTTCATTTACAAAACTAAACTTACCAATATCTCTAAATAGGGACAAGCACTAATTATTAAATAAGTATTTCAACCAAACAGAACTCACATTTCTATAGTATTTAACAATAAGTTTTTGATGGGGCAACAGGAGCTACTGGAAAAATTCTGTTGCAGGTCTAGTCTCAAACTTTGGTGGAATCCAAAGTTCAGCAGTCAGACTTGTCATAGATTACAACAAATGATCTCCAAACCGTCTCTATTTTAATTTCAAAGACTGCTCTGTTTTAGAGACAATTTCATAAGAGCCTTTTTTTTTTCCAAATTTATGAAGGACAGAAACATCAAAGTTGCAGCACTCACCATTATGCTTCATTAATAACAAAATTTAACCTTCAGCACGTGAAGAACTTTACTGAATTAAAAGGAAATGAAAAGCAAATTTTGGAGTTAAGAATAGGCATATGTCTTTGCTGTATCTGACCTTAGACACTGCAGTGGTTGAGTATCTGTATTCACAAGGCACCCTGCATGGATTGAGAGCCTTAAAATAATGCTTTTCCTGTTTATTTATTTAGGCATTAACCAGGTTTCCCTCTGAGCTACACTAAAACTTCTGGTTTTCCTTGTATATGCCCTAGGAAAAGCAAGTAAATCTTATGTTGCACATGTACAGCTTCTGTAGCCAGTTGTCTCACTGGACTTGGACTGATTTCCAATTACACACTTGCCTCTGCCTGACTTTGCTGTGGCCTAAACCCTCTCTGCTACTGCAAGGAATGGTTCATCTTTTTTTCTTTCTTTCATCTTTTTTTTTTGTTTGTTTTTTTGTTTTGTTTTTTTTTTTGTTTTTGACTTGGTTTTGATTTTTGGGGGTTTTTTTGCCAGTTTCCCAATACCCAAACACTTTCCAGTTAGTTTCCTGCAGCACTTCCTCCATTCTGATACTAACCATGGTGAATAAAAGCAGACACTCAGGTTTCACCTATGCAGCTCCTCCTATTTTCTGTAAATACATTAGATAATTTAAAACTACACTGCTGAAGCATAAAGCTTTCAACCACATGCAAATGCCTACTAACATACTGAGTGAAACCAGACATTCTCCTTATTTAGAAATATCCATTTTTTTAGTGGTGAACATTTCTAAAATATTAAACTAAACAGTGCTCACTCTGTTATATCTTCACTAGCTCGCTTGAGGCTTACCTTTTTACTTGGCTTACAAGTAATTTGCAAGCTTTCCAGGCCCAGAAGATGAAGCAAAAGTCTGAATTGTAATGTGTAGGATGTGGTGGAGAGCAAATCAAGCTTATTGTCTGTTTTCATTTTCAGCTTAAAGCTAACATTTCCCCCCATCCCAGAAATTTGCTTACCATCTATTCTTCAGGAAAAAATGTAAGATAGCAGTGTGGTTTATGTGATTCTCCAAACAGCACGAGCATACGTGAAACAACCTTTTTCTTTTTACTGTTGTCTCTCACCCATACACCAAATCCATTTGAAACCTTGGAAAACAGGGAGAGTTTGGGATGCTTTCTAGAACATTATTCATAAATCCAACTGGATGAGAACTCAGCAATTTACTAGGAATTAGTTTCTTAGCCCTAATTTTGCCCTGTCTACTTTCAGGCAGATTATTCATGTGCTTTGGGTTAGAAGAGTAGTTTCTCCAGATCGCTG
This sequence comes from Heliornis fulica, assembly GCA_013399135.1. Taxonomy (NCBI): domain Eukaryota; kingdom Metazoa; phylum Chordata; class Aves; order Gruiformes; family Heliornithidae; genus Heliornis; species Heliornis fulica. The sequence continues at coordinate 896,060 of VXBZ01005777.1, forward strand.
TGTAGTAGACAGTCCTGATCATAGATGTGCTACCTCAGATTCCTTCTATTTTCCACTGATTTCAGAGGTAATCCAAAGGGATGAGTCTGATTTCTGAAGTCGACTGGGAAGAAACCTCTAGAGCTTGTCTTTTCTGTTTTGTGAAGTTAATGTGATTAGGGCATCACATTTACAAGTGTGTTTTGATTGCTACAGAAAAGTTACAGATAAATACAACTGACAACATTTTTCTGCAATTGGTAAAATCAAAAATAAGATATTTCTGATAGCTGGTCTTACAAGCACCAAGTTCTCTTAACTGTGGTGCATATCTTGCTTGTGATCTCTTAATTGAGTTTACGTTTAGCTTCAGGGAAACAGACCTTCATCTATCCATACTAAAAAGAGAGGAATAGTATTAAGTTGCAAGTGCAGTGTTATATGATGCATAATTCCAGAAAAAGGCAAATAATGAAAACTTCCTAAATTTTCTGTGTCTCTTCCTCAACCCCTCCTGAAGAAGATTTCAGTTAATGTTCAATTTCATGTAAATGACACCTTCTTGTTCAAGAAGAACAAGATTTACTGCATGGAAACACTGAGGACCCCTTTAGGTTAAGGATGCTGAAGTGGGAAGGAGGTTCTTTAGGCCAGCTATAAATTTAAGATTAAGCGTAATTAAATAACCATAGGCACTTTTCCAGTGCCCTTTAAAAAATCTTTTTATATTGCTGTTCCTAAGTTAATATCAGCATAACAGTGAAATCCACAAGCAAGAAAAGCAACTCAAAAATCTCCCATGCTTAACACATCTTGCTCTCATATATTGATAAAAGACTGATTTGGCTATAAGACACAGAGCTGTTCACAAAGTAACCTGCATTGTCTGGCATAACTTTAAAGATGCAGGTTAGGACATATACATATGTATAACTAGTTGCCAGCTGGCAGGCTTTTAAACTAAATTAATTTGAATACCAGCAGTCAGATAACCAAACTCCAAGATCTTCGGAGTTCATGGCAGTTCTTGTGTCACACTTATCACCACAGGGGCATCCATCAGTATTTTGTGGACATGACACATGCTCGTGCCACCTCCTTTTCTTAGCATGAGAAATGGAACATTTTCTCTTAGGAGAGCTTTTGGATCTTTTTGTTCTCTGAAATGCACAGAGTGCATTGTTAGTTAGTGCTATGTTAGAAAAGTTAGTTAGTGCTATGTTGTTAGTGAGTGCTATGTTAGAAAAGTTCTACCATGCTCTCAGCAGAAAGAGATGTTTGATACTCAGACCCTGGGGCAAGCTATGTCCCTAAAGAAAAAAAAAAGAACCAAACCAAACCCTTTACCACATTACTTTAACAAAGTGAAGTGAATCAGCAAAAGCTCTGTGTAAGCCAGTGCACAGGTCTTAGGAGAGGAGATGGGTAAATGACAGCTGCTCACAGGTTAGGTCTTCCTCACCCCATCCTCCAGGCAGGGCACCTGGCACAAATATACCTGTCAGAGAGAATGTGTTGCTTGGGCCTGTCTGCCCAAGGATGGTTGTTTTATAATCTCACCACAAGAAAACAATAACAAACTTAATTCTGCCTGTTTTCTCTTCGTTTAAATTTTCTGAGAACTACTGTCAGTGATTCACTGTTCTTTATTTATTGTAACTGCCACCAAAGAGTAATAATTTTGTCATGGCAGAATTTTAATTCAGAATATGAATAATGAGGTTTTATTGCCACTCTTAGACTCAGAATCTTGTTATCCCAGTTCCAATTATAGTCACAACAAATGTTGAGATGTTATAAAACTGAGATAACTCTTGCCTTCTTAGTTTACAGTTGAGTTTATCAAGTTGATTCAGAGCAATCACAAAGAAGGAACTTCAGTTATCAGCTACTATCGTTCCATCTCACCCCAGACATTTAAATTTATTCTGCAAAATTGTCTGTCAAGCCTTCAAAGTTTACTCTTCTAATTATAACATGGCAGAGTGATGTTATTTGTGGTAACAATGCTTAACTTAATGGAGGTGCAGGGAGGACAACCATGCCAAACTATCAGTAACAAGGGAGAGACCCCAATGACAGCAAAGAACATCACCTTCAAAAGCAACATTGCACTAAGGAGGGATCATTAACTTCAAGGCTGTACACAGAGTCTGTATCAAGCATCTTGTCTCCTGGTGCAAACAGAGCAGATATGAAGGAGTAAAATTGAAAGCACATATACCTCCTTGCACACACTGTTTCCCAGCTTCCACATGTGGGGCTTCTTGAGGCACTATTTATATATTAAGAATACAACAAAATAAGAGTAGACGTTAACTGTTCACAATAGATATCAATGGACTTACTGGTGTCTTTTCTTTCAGGAAAACTTCCCTGGCTGCATGTTCTCTACTACAGTCCTTCTGCCAGAGATAGTTTGTTTTATTAGTCAAGAAGATGAGACCAAGAATTAGCTGGATGCAACTGTTGCCCAAATCAACAGCCTTTCCCTGTCTATATTGCTGAGCTAATGGCTGAACAGTTTTTCCAGTGGCACATGACCCAGTGCAGCCTCCTTTTCTGACCCTTCCTGCCTCAGTGCACGTATGGCCTGAATACCTCTCAACCTGTTGGGTTTCTTTACAGTGAAAATAGGAGAGGGTAGGAAATTTAAGTGACAGTGAACAAAATTTGATTCACTGATACTCAAAACATGCTTGGAAATTCTAAGTTTGTATCCCTTTATTCCTTTCTTGCTATCCCTGCACCCAAGCACCACAGAAGCTGTTAGAAATAGAACCTCAAAGTATAAGAGTTTTGTCACTTAAAAATGGTTTTAATACTAGAGTCAAGATACAAGGGCAGAGGGCAAAAAGGTTTCTGGGGATATAGCAACCCAAGGATTTCCTTTACATATTTCCTGAAGGAAACTTGGAGCAGGAGCTGCTGCAGAGCTTGGTCCCACGAGGTGCATGAGAGGCTCCAGCCTGCTGATGTAGCAGCCTCAGATCTGGGTAGTCCAGACACCAAGGTGCGTGTAGAGCTTCTGGCTCAGGCAATCCAACAGTATGCAAATGGGGAAGGAGACAGAAAGTCATCCTGGGAGGCCTTTCTTCTTCACAATCCACTACCAAAGGAGCCTAGAGTCTAGCTGTCTAACCATCCTCCAGGCAAGAAAAAAAGGGAGCAGGTTTCCAACAAAATTTTGTCTTAATTGGCGTAGATCTTCAGAACATTTGATTCACTTTAATTGAGGTGTTCTTCATAGAAAACAGTTCCCTTGGAAAAAAATTCATCCAATTCCAATAACGGCAAATTTATCTTACTTCACACTAAGAGAAAATCATTATAAGCTGTCTCCCCAAGTTGTATTTGTCTTAATTTGAAGTAATAATTGCAGCAGATTTGGCTCTTGGTGCTAAGGTTGGCAGCTGTAGCTAAATTGAATGGGACAATGGAAACAATATATTCCTTTAATAAGCTAGTATGAGACTGAAAAACATTTTGGATTGGGACTGGGACCAGGAAAGAAACATCGCTTTGTTGTACACATTAACCAAAGCTTCTAGCAGAGGCTGATAGCAATTTATATACTATAGCAAATAAGAGTGGAAAGATACTTTTAGCATACAAAAAATAGACTGTAGCTGTAAATTTATCATCTCGCAGAAAGAAGTAAATAGCTGTAGAAACCATACTTTGTAAATGTGTGTGTTAACTGTGGCCTTGAGTGTGGATTCAGAAGCAGGGAAAGGGAGTCAAGAAAGCTGGAATTCTGAGGATGAAGGTGGGTAGCATCCAGACTGGTGTTCTGAGTAACACGACAAGACTGGCAAAGATAAAATCTTAATCTCTTTCTTAGTCTCAAATTCTTCTATAATTTTTAGGCCACATCTTTAAATAGGCATCTAAACAATCATAATATTGTTTATATATATAGTTCAACCTTCTGTGAGTAAATATGGAGTCACCTATACGCACCCCCTGATCATTAGACCAGTGAGATAAATCTCTGTCATCTCTTCCCTCTTCCTTAATGGTCACAGTAGTCAGCAGCCTCACAGGCTTGTAGTGAGGAGGAAACAAGGAGTGCAGAGTACCCTGCACATCCTACCAAGACCATAAGCCTTCTGGTTTTGCTGCAGGAAAGCAAATTTTAATGCACACCATACGTGTGGCTACTCTGCAAAACAGAGGAAGGAAGGAAGGAAGGAAGGAAGGAAGGAAGGAAGGAAGGAAGGAAGGAAGGAAGGAAGNGGAAGGAAGGAAGGAAGGGGTGGCTTTGTAACCATGGGCAAGGCAAACACTGGTCTTCTGTTACTGTGCTGCTTTTTGCCAGCATCATCCCACTTAAGATGAACACAGCTCTTCCGCTGCACAGGGGCAGGAATCCAGGTCAGAGATTTTGCAGCATAACTTCCCAGTGGAGGAGCAATCAGTCATCACTGGTTTGTGATAGAAGTCTGTTTCAAATGTGTATTAAGAGGAATTCAATCTGAAATTTCCTTGGCTTTACCCACCAGCATGTAAGACAGAAACTATTGCCATTTGAACCACCAGATGCTGTTTCACTTCTGAACACCAATGCTATGTCACTTCTGAAAAAAGACTCCTGTTACCATCAGCAGTTTTGACTGTGGTGATGCCCAGATAGTTCTCACACACCCAGCCCTGCACAGTCCAAGTTATCTCCCCCTTCCTTTTCCTGCTGGCATTAACACAGGCCCAAGATCCTCACCCCAGGGTGTGTAGACGTTTATATTGTACTACTTGGTGCTTAAACACCTCCCACCCATTTTGGCTCTGCCACAAATCATGTCCACCCAAACTGCTTTTCCATGAACTGTCTCTGTCTTAATCACTGAGCAGTGACTTGACTATTTACATTATTTCATATAGAAAAGCAGATCCAAACCAGAATTGTTGAAGCAAGTTTTCTCACCCACTGGGAAGCAGGTCTTTCAAAAAGAATCCCCCTACTTCTTTAAGTATAACTGACTGGCATTTTGTTACTTATAAAATGAGGAAAGAAAATCACTATTTAATCAGAAAAGCTCAGAAGTGATCACATCTGTGCTGTGACATTTGTAATGAGGCATATACGATGAAGATGTGTGCTCAGAAAGATAAGAACAGGGCAGGAGATAAAAATTCACCTCAAATGAATCATCAAGGCAATGATGTTAAGAATAAAAGTGGTTTAACACAATTATTTTCTTAAATGCCAGACTCTAAATCACCTTATCTCCCAGCTTCAAGGCTTCTGTCACAATATGGAAGAAAAATAATTTGTTATAAAAATATGCATTGTATTCACGCCCACTGCACAAAACTCCACAGCACTCAATAAAAACAATCAGAGCAATTACTACAGGGAAGAAAAAAAAAAAGCACCTTTAAAATATCTTTTTAAAGTCCTATACGGAATGCTGAATGATTTCTTTCTTTCTTTGCTGGTATTATAACTAGCTTGCTTTGTAACTGGCACTGCTGATACACCAATTCTCAAAAGATGATCCAGTGGGAATGGGAAAGGAAACAGAAGAGCATCAGCAATTAGTGAAATATTAAAAGGGTGAAAACTGCATCAACTGATGACAGCATGAGGCCATCAAGGTACCAGCAGTACCAAAATTCGGTCTACATGCCAATGACATAAATTGTGTATGAAATGAATATTTAAAAGGTAGGAAAGAAGCCCTCTGAAACTTTCATCAGAGAGCACACAAAAAGACCAGTGGACACCTCTACCTCTACCCAGGTATTTCCAGATCAACAGTTTGAGCCAAGAAAGTTATATTTTCTGTACTTTCTACAGGTTCCTAGCCTTTTACCAAATCAGTGACATAAGTACATTCAGTGTAGCAAATTCTTTGCACTAATGGTCTGCTCAGACGTTTGTCAAATGTACTGATGTGTACATTTGAATTTTTCAAATATTCCGAGATATGCACTTACCCACAGATATAGTATTTTTCTTCTTTGTCTGCTTATCCAGACTTCTTTTTTAGCATTTGTACTGTGTAACAGGAAAATTACAAAAATACACTTAGACAAGGCATAAGTATCCAATTCTGCTTTTTATGACTTTACAATATAATTACACCATATCGAGTATTTATTTGATTGTCAGCAGAATTATTTCCTTTTTATTTGTGCATACTTTATTACTAACTCACAGGAAACCATTAGTTGGGTTTGGTCTATTTTTGCCCTCTTGTCTCTGGCATTTCATCTGAGTGGGTCAAAGTCTGGATTTTGTAACTTCAGGGAACTCTGAATCATAAAACATCCTAGCATTCACTATTTCTTCACTTTTTCATGGGCATATCAATTTCTATTCCTACAAGTGCCAAAATGAAGCATAATTCAAAGCAGAAGAAAAGCAGTTAACAAGTTTTAACACTTATTGCAGAAAGACTATTTGAATCTGTTGTGTAATGCCATGTGCATTTTATGACAAATTCCTAAAAGAACGATGACACATAAGAATTAGGACTTGGAATTCACCCATCAAAGAAGTGATATGGGAAACAAATGAGTTTGAAAGTCTAATGGAGATTTGTTAGACTTAATAATGGAAATAATGTGCCGCTTCTTTAACTGAATTACAAGACACTTTAATCACTAGAATCGATAATTGTCAGCTGTTCTGACAGAATGGTTTCTGGGCTATTGCATCTGCAAATATAATTTTCTGCTGGTGTTGGAATGACTCTGAGTGGTTAACTAGACTTGCATGTGCCTTTAGTTGAACAAACATTTCATGCTATTTCTTACCTCACCTTTTGTGTAGGTGATTTCATAGCACAGAAAACACAGTGAGTGTTGTCAAAAAAAGGGAATTTTAAGTGATTAAGATGAATTCTTGATACGAGGACAGCGTATAGAACATGTTTCATATGATTTACAGGCAAGTCTTACAAAAGCTCAATATTCTGGCCAAGGGGTGTGTGTCTGTCAAAGAAACAAACCAGCAGCTCAGCTGCAGACTGACCCTTAACTGAGAGAACAAACGTTCCAAGTGATCTAAAACGTGCACTGTATACAGAAATCTCTTCAGTAAGGGATTTGAATTCTTTTGGAGGGGAGAAAGTGAAGACAGAGCAGTTGATTTGCTGAAGGTTCCTGTGATAGAAGTGATTTCAAGATCCTATTTTCACTTAGGAAGGGACAGTTGATGGTGCCATGTTCACCCCATACTGTCTCAGAAGTAAGCTGTTTGCTTAGGGAATTGAACTATTGAAATAAAGTTCAGTTAAAAGTCTTTTGAGGTTCATTTTCTTAATTAATCAACAGCATTTTTGTCCCTTGATCCCACGGTGGATACAGTAAGATTTGGGCAGCAGGGAGAGCTAACAATACTCATAAACTACAGACACACGTTCCTGAGCCATGATATTTGAAGAAAGATGCTGTGATTTAATAAGCAAACAAACTTTTCAGGATCTTTTTTCTCTACTGTTTTGTTTAAAGTTTCAACTAAAATATTTGAGCTCTTCACAGTTACCTGATAGTCACATATGAAGTGATGAGCTCCAGATGTGAATTCATTTTCAGCAGTTCCTCAGCTCCAGGAACTGATAAACAAATAAAAGGAACACATGGTAAAAATAAACACCATCTTTTAGATTTTTTTTTTCAAATACTCCAGCAGGTTTCAGTCTTCTTTGCTCCACAGTATTTAATTTTCTCTCCTGTGAATTCTCTGATCATTTGGAATTGCTTCTGACAGACTCCTGCTACCCACCTACTCCTTTTGGTGAAAAAATGTTTTGTCAAAAAAACGTTTTAGCCAATAAACATCTATGGACAATACTGTTTTACTTAAGGAGCATCAGAAATATTCCTGAACTATTTCTGACCGAAGTGGTTGCTGATTTTATGATTGCAGTTTCTTGCAGTCAAGATATGAAATTTGCTAACCACCGGTTCCTGAAACTCAGCTTCCACTTGACATAGGAAATGCATGATGAAGTACTGCCTATTCTGACTTTCATCTGAACATCTAAGCCCTTAATTTGGAGGACATACACACATGAATCAAAGAAAGGATACACCCCAGAGTTTCATAGTTAATTTTAGAGCAGCTGAGTTACAGTTGCACTATTATTTCCAAATTTTTGCTACTAGACTATGTGCTTAGTGGAATGAAAGAGAATTATAGCAGGAGGTGGAATGTGATTCAAACTCAACTCTGGGTTTTGAGTTATGGATGGCTGTGTTATCTTTGCACGAAGAGGAAGGCAAAGCTAATAATCTGCAACAGAATCGAAGTTCAGAAGAAAAGAGAAGTTAATTTACAAGCTTTTCAAATTTTATGGAAGATTGGAAAACAAAACCTAGCAAGCAAGATTGCTTTAATTTATATGTTAGAAGAGTGCTTTGAAGAAAAACAACACATGAAAATACATAAGGGGGGAGCAATGAAGAAGAACAGTATCTCAGCACAGAATTCTTCAGTCATTTGTCAAAACTAGTGAGATAGTGCCACACAAAATAAGTCAACTATTTCCTAACAATTGGATGGATGTACCCAAACTAAGAATGAAGCACATCGAGAATGCTTTTGGGAGAACAAAACCACAACCTTGTTGTACCAGACATTTTCTATCTGTTTAAATGAACTTCAAATATCTCGGTTTAGAAATAAGACACAAAAAAAATCTTGAGAAGCCTCTGGTAGACACAGAGCACATTTGAACTGATCTTCAGCAAATGGCACTTCCATCCCACGTCTCAAGCAGTGAAGGTTGTGTATCTCACACTGCAAGTACTCACTAATAGTATTCCTCCCCAGCTCAGAAAAATTGCTTCTGCTGTTTTCTTTACCACATTCAGATATATTCAAACCCTCACACAACCCCACATCAAAAAATACAAACCCAAATAAAGTCCCACTCTGCACTGTCTGCTTGTGGCATTTCTCTGATGTTTGACCTTCCTATGGGAGCTGACAGACAAACAAAGAGCAAGATATGATATTCCTGTCCACTGAGTATGAGGAATATTTAAAAATGCAGGCAACAGTGTAGAGCTGGCAGACACCAGCTGGTTTTCATGAATGGTTAGGAAAGTGAGTGCCAGCTCGTCCTGTTGAAGAGAAATAAGCCCACACAACACTACCATGACAAAAATACCTTTTCTGTACTGATCCCTTATAGAGTTATAAGCTTTCTCCATTTTCCACCCACATACAGATGACTTTCCACCTGGCAAGCAGGACAACCCTGGAAGAACCTCAATGCCCAGCCATTCTTCTAAATGTAGTTAATACACAGTGACACCCTTTTAAACGTCTCCCCGGAGCTGCGGCACTGCTGCCAGCCCATGCTTAAAACACGGTTCGAACCATACTAATCTAGACTTGAGTTCATTTGGGCTACCAGATTTGGCAACCCTTAACAGAAACAGTGACATTTAACCATTAACACAGAGAAATTATAAAAGTGACAGTAAGATTTCACAAAAGCCATCATTTAATTTTATGTAATGAAACATGGACACTTCTAAAACCTTAGTTATTTGCATTTTATAGGTCTGTTTCTAACAAAACAATTTGCTGATGTTATTTCAGTGGAAAAATGTGCATAGGAAAAGACATCATTTAATTGTTACTTTGCAGGCTTTAGCACATGTTTACATGCTTACAGGTGTTTTGCTAACGGGGATAGTATCATGTGAGTAGCCTGATTTATTTGTTTTGCTCTTTTGCCTTCAAGAAATAATTTACAGATACATTTTGCTCTTGTTCATTGCATTTTTTCATTGTTGATTGAATGAAGTATTGCATTTTCAGAGTAATTTCTGAACACTGCTAGTGATCACTAAACAGGATTACTCCTTAGCACAGCAGTAGATCCAGGAATCAAAGATCCAAGTCTGAGACCAGGTTATTGCACCTTTCTAGCTTGAGCTACACATAGCCTCCGTAAGGAGGTAGCGGAATTTTTCCCAAAGCACTCGTTGAGAGAGGAAGACATCTTCCTTGAGGCTAAGGCTATTCCTCTCTCCTCCTTTTCCTGCTGCCAGCAAATCTATGTCTGGCAGTATTTAGCTGGTAATAATGGGTTCTCATGAGAATCTTCCCATGAATCAAAGGTGTGCTGAACATAAAAGCTTGTGCAATGTTTAGTGTTGAGACCACCATGCTCATTTGTTCAGCCTTAGAGAAGAAGATAACCTGGTCCAGAAGGCATGCAAAACACTGTACAACTAGGAAAAAGAAAAACCAAACCAAACAACAACAACAAAAATACTAAACAAAAAACCAACAAAAAAAAAAACGCACCACAAAAAAAAAACACAACCTGGAAAATGATTTTTTTTACCTTTAATTCTGCAGAGGGCACTTCTATTATTACCTCCACAAAGTCCTGGGGAGGTGAACAACCAATCAATCATCCCTTCATTCCATGAGACACACCATGTACTCTAAATTACTCTAGCTTCTGCTGAGCTGTACAAAGATTAACCAGAACCCTCCTGAAGTAGCAAAGATTTCTAACTAGGAAAGACCTTACTAGGCTGCATCTAAGAAAAGTACATAACAGACCTCATCATTACACCAACAAACTGAGCATGAAAAAATCACAGACCCACAGGAATGGAACTGCATTAGCCAATAGATGGCCGCACTGATTTTCACTCCCCTCTTTCCCTCTCCCTTTCTTTTTTTTTAATAGCTCTATCTCCTTTACTTTTCACTCACAACATGAGAAGTCCCTGAGGCTAAATTAAATATTATGGTGGACCAATGAGAAACTATAAACAGGTCAGTCACAGACAGATACTGAAGTGGCAGCTCATATAATGTTCTTCATAAACTTGCTTATAACAAGAGATCTGTTTGGTGAAAACAGAAAAAACATTATTATCACCACCAGCAGAAAACTGGCAGCATATATAGTTGGAAATGATGTGAGCAGTCTTCACACTGCATTAATAGAAAAGCAAAGTGTTGGATGGTGATCTGCTTGAGGCAGATCAAAGAAAACAAGGGATATGCATTAAGCTGTGAACTTGAGTTGTCAGATACCTGATGGGGAATCTGAAAACTTGGTTTTATTTCTGCAACAGAACGTGTGATACAACAGGCAAAACGTTTTACTTCTCTTGGCCCTTTAATTGACAAGACTCCTTTGTCTTACCTGTTTGGCACAGAGACCATGCTTTGCTATATGCATGAGCTGTATGTAAGATTGCAGCTTGGTTTGTACCTAGGTGGAACCATTAGTAGGAGGCAGATAAACCTCACAGTTTGCTCTTCATGATCAGGGGTGTCATTTACATGTTTTATTTCAATCCTAGTCATGCACAGCCATGTACTTTCTCAACTCCTGCCAAGTCATTAATTGTGCTGAAACAAGCCATTCTGATTTCATTAAACAGATGGCTAAGCACCCAGCTCCAACATGATATTCCCAAGCCATGGATGCCAGGACTGCCTCATACCTGATCTGTTTTTTAGTGGCTGCTGATCTCAGGAGGGCTTAGGCAGCCCTTTAGATAGCACCCCCAGGCAATCCACTTGGCCAAAGCAACAGCCAGGCTGGCTGTCCCACAGCATCCAGGAAGCCCTAGCCCTGACCTCTAATGGAGAATAGAAAACACCAGGAGCCTCTCCAATGACAGCTTCACTGGTCCTTACTCTAAGCACCCCCATTTCTCTATGAAGACACAAAGACACAGGCTGAGACACAACCAGAGCTGATAGCACTTTATCAGGGATTCTGAAGTTCCTAAATAACTTCACAGTGAGGAAAATCCAGGGTTTCCTGACTGAAAAGCTTAGATGAGTTAAATCTTCATTATCAGTAGCAGATATATACTGCACCTACAGCACTCACTGTATCTTTTTCCCACAACTGCTCAGGGCAAAAACTTTCTCTTCTACTATTACTGTTCCACTCTGTAACGTACATGAGTATCAAACGAGGGAGAGTCAGTAATGATTGCTTTCTATTGCTGTGCTACAACTCATCTGCATTTAAAGGAGGATTGAAATTCTGCTTTTCACATTTGCAAGCCAGATTCAAAACAGGAAAACACAACACAATAACTGTGCTACCCCTGTTTGCCACATAATGTTTGTGAGAGATTTTTTTAATTTTGTGGGCAAGACATTAAAGCATTTCTGTTTGTCTCCAAGACAAATTGCTTCCCTACATCCTGAAGCCCCCAGTCAATAAAAATGGTCAGGCTTCCTATATAAATGCATTCTCACAGTGTCTTGGGGATTAATTCTCGGAATTCAATTAGTTCTGATTGTAAGCAGTCACTTCCCAGTTTCACTGCTAAAGATCTGTGCAAGAAGAAAACAGAACATCCTAGATTCCCAGCTTCTTGCTTTCTACAATACCATTGTCATAATTCCTTATATATATCCTATTTTCTTTTTGGACTATGTATACATCTTAGATTGACAAACAAACAGAGGATTACCTCCCCTAGCCTACTGCACAACACAAGTCAAGGAAATTTTACTAGCTCCCAGGCATTTAAACAAATTGGGCTCGCTTATTTGATGTTATTCATGAAAAAATTAAAGTTCTCTGGTGTGCACAAACAAGCTTAAAATAATCAAAATGGAAGTTATTACAAACTGTTTACGGTGTTTGGTTAATCATTAGAAGCATCCTGTTCTGTTTTGTTTCTAAGAGCACCCTTTCTCTTAGAATTCAGTGATATCAGATCTCTGCTACTGGATGCCAAAACTGAACACCATGGAGTTCATGAGTTCATCCTCCCCTGAAAATGTTAATTCCCTTTTCTCACAAAAACACAGACCTGTTACAAATAAACAAAAAACAAATTAAGATAACCAAGACAAAAAAGGAGCAAACCCATCATTTATTCTTGCATTCTGGCTGCCATAAACAATAGATAACTTGTAATATATTTTTCTCTATCCACTTCAGATTTGTAGGTTTGAATAGTTCAAAAACCCCTCCTGCTCAATATGGACATAACAAAACCATAGTTTACGTGATACTTTGAGATCAATATTTATTTTATAAAGCTAAGACACAAAACAAACATCATTTCAGCTAAATTGGTCTTCACTAAAGTTAAGCATGTAGAGCAAACATCATCAATAGAGAGTTATTCTCACTGAAGTTAAATTTTCTCTCCAAATCCATTGCTGAAACTTCTTTTTATCAGGAAATTTAAGCAATCTGACCAAACCTGAGTTATGAAATCAGATGTCCTAAGTCTTTAACTGAGTAACTAACAAGCAACATTCAGAAAGCCACTTTAACTTTTGAAGCCTAAACAGATATTGATGGAGTTTAGCATAAGGTTTCACATTACCCTTCTGTTCTTGCTGCGGCTCCCAAAGACACAATCTTGGAAAAACTGAAGTTAAGGTGAATAAATTGAGATGACAGTAACAGTGGGAGTTAGTAACACTGTCCATCTGTTTTTAAACCTAGCATCAGAGTAAAATTTCCAAACTCTTACAAAAACAGTGGCTAAACAAATAAAACATCAGTGGTAGACAACTTTCAAAGCACTACTCTCTCCTACTGCATAGCAATAACACAGCTTCAGACAGACATCGCCCGAGGAGAGATGGGACAAAATACTAATTAAGGGGCAGCTTAGTTACGACTCCTTCCATTGAAAGCCAAATACATACATGTTTTGCGTGGAAGCTTCGACAGCAAATATTTCATTTGCAAGAGTTATAAATATCTGCTTCAACAAGACATTCCATGATTAAAAAAGCATCTCCATTTCTGATTCATTTTGTAAGAAAACATGTGTGAAGTGAATAAAACCATTTAATTTATTCATTACATGGGTCATTAGCTTTTCATTTTCAAAAAGCAAGCTTGTCACATTATTTAACTAGAATTATAATTAAAATACATATAAACGAACTTTCGCTCCTGTCCTTTATTTTTCTATTTGAACGACTGACAAATGAACAGCAAGCTCCTAGCAGAGGGTGTGAATGCCATTTTAGTTTCGTTCAGGACAACATCTTGCATCATAACGGTCTTGGACACAAGCTGGGATTTTCTCAGATGAAAATAAATCTTAAAACCAATTTTAAACATAGAAGAAATAAATGTGCTCTGAGGAACAACTGAGTAGTATAACTTCTGAAAAAAATGGTCTTTTCTTATAATATGTAATCTTGAGATGTTAAAGTCTTTCCTTCTTTGTTACTTCTGAATTCTGTGAAATGCTTTGAGAAGCATCTAGAATGACTGGTAGTACAACATCTTAAATACCTGGAAGTTTTTTACAACCTGTATATATTATAAACTAGAAAAAAATCTGATGAAATATTTGTATTTAATTTTAATTATTTCTCATGGTTTGTTTGTGGATTTTTTTTTGGGGTGGGGTTTTTTCATTTTTTTTACAAAGACAATGAAATATATATAAATTTATATAACTAAGCAAAAAGAATATTAGAAAATTCAACCTTCTGGTTAAAAAAGTGACTATTTTTATGACCACCACAAGTATTGTCAATGCTCTACTTTATTTTCTTCCACATTTTGACATTCATGTGATATGTTATTGCTTTCTTTTCCCAGCAAAGTGTAAGTTGTTTTTCATGAGAATATTTTTTGTTGTATTGTTGGGTCGTGGGTGGTTTTGGATGAAGGCTTAACAGTTTCTATTGATAGTTTATCCCCTTTTCAAGATCCAAAATTACAGCCAAAATAAAATAGGTGGATTCATAACAGTAATTTATTTCATGGAGAGACAAAAAAACAGTTATTTTAGTGCTTCTTAAAAAAGATCTGTTGTACTAGATAAAGGGCATTTGAGTTATGGCTTCTTAAAGTTAAAAGATTTCTACAGAATAGTGACCCTTTAGAAGAGGAAACAAAAACTGCGCTAATATGAAGAATGACTTCCCCTCTACGATCAAGGACCCATGTGCCATGAGGGCAGTACCTGATGACTGAGTACCAGCAAAATTCCCGCTCACAGACAGATCACACACCTTGCCACTGCCATAACCATAATAGCAGGAACAGAACCCAAAATTTTTTTGAATAGTTACTCCAGATGTTGAATAGTTACTCCAGAATGCACATTTCAGAAAGAATTATCACATTCCTTAGGTATTCCTGTGACAACCACAACACCGACCTACCTGGATTAAAAAAAAAAAAGTCTTCAGAAATTTTTAGCCATAATAAAACCTGTCCACATTAGAGAAATTAATTTATATGAAGCTTTGCTTATAGTACTCACTTTACAACTGAATGTTTTGTATGGGTAAGGGTTCTGAGGCTGTAAATAAGCCACAAATGTACAAAAACTCCACAGAGATATGTAGCTATTAGGCACTTTGTGTTGACTACAAGGCAAGGACAATCAGAAACAGTGGTCCACACATATGGTACCTTAGAGGCAACCATAAGAACACTAGGCAGAAACTACTAGCAGGAAAGAAGAGTGATGGATTCTTAAAAATAAATTTAACAATCTCTCAAATATCTAAATGTTCTTCCTTGTACTTTTATTCAATAGATTCTTTGCAAGCGCTAGAACTGATTATTGACCACATACAACATTTTAAATCAAATTATTTAAGAAGCCCGCATGACAGCGTAACGGAACATTTGCAGCTTTAGGAAAGGGAGGTCCTATTTCCTGTATTCTAGAAAATATTTCATTAATAATTACAAATAAGTGCAAGAATGGAGGGCATCATTGGTGCCACTTTTGTTTACCTCAGAAGGATACAAGATGATGTCAATAAGTAGAAAGCAAAGGTTTTGCTAAAAAGGAAGAGTACTATGAGCAAAGAGCTGAAAGAGAATCAAATAAAGATCAGAAAAGAAATGAGGAAGCAAGGAGAGGACAAAAATGGATGATAAGAAGGAAGGCAGAATGTTGTTAGTCCCAGAATACATCCTAGTTACACTCAGATGACCTGAGACTCCTCTGAAGACTGCTTCAGGTAACAGCACACAAGAGAGTTGTGTACTTTTCACAACTTTAAACTTTACAAATTCCTACCCAAAAGCTCTATCAAAACCTAAGACCTACTAAAGAGAGAGGGCTGGGCGGTGGCAGCTACTGATATCATCCTGAGCCAAGCCTTAGCCTCCACAGCAAGAATCACAGAATCAATAGTCTGGGTTGGAAGGGACCTCAAGGATCATCGAGTTCCAACCTCCCCTTGCTACAGGCAGGGACACCAACCTCCAGGCCTGGAGCTAGACAAGGTTCCCCAGGCCCCCATCTAACTTGGCCTTGAACACCTCCAGGCTCAGGGCATCCACCACCTCTCTTGGCAGCCTGTTCCAGCACCTCACCACTCTTTCTGTGAAGAACTTCCCCTTGATATGTAACCTAAACCTTCCCTCCTCTGGCTTCAATCCATTCCCCCTTGTCCTACCACTATCTGCCCTTGTAAAAATCCAATTCTCCTCCTGTCTATATGCTCCCTTTAAATACTGGAAGGCTGCAGTGAGGTTCCTCCACAGCCTGAACAAGCCCAGGTCCCTCAGACTGTCCTCACAGGAGAGGTGCTCCAGTCCCCTGATCATCTTTGTGGACATCTCTGAACCCTCTCCAACAGCTCCACATCTGTCTTGAATTGGGGGCCCCAGATCTGGACGCAGTACTGCAAGATGGGGCCTCACAAGGGAAGAGTAGAAAGGGAAAATCACCTCCCTGTCCCTGCTGGCCACCCTCTTTTGATGGAGCCCAGGATACCACTGGCCTTCTGAGCTGCAAGTTTTAATTGCTTTGTAATCAACACCCAGTAGATCAAAAGGAAAAGGAATGGAAACCCCTACCCCAATAAAAAAGAAAAAAAAAAAAAGGAAAGGGTAGGCTTTTAAACACATAGAAACCAGTCTCTGAGAGAAGCTATACTTGCAGGTTTTGATCTTGAGAAAGAGATTAAGAAGAATATTCTGAGCTAAGAGCAAAATTAGAGTAGCCTTATTAACTCAGAAAATTACTCTGGTATAAATCTAGTGATACAACTCAGACTTAATGAAAATCTTCCCATCCATAAAACTAGAACACAAAACAAAAAGCAAAATATATAATAGCTATGTCTGGTAGTTCCGTGCCTTTAACATGCTGTAATCCTTTCCTTCAGCTCAAAGGCGGCATGAATGTTGCTAATTGCTGTAAAAGTGCTGTCACAACTGAATGAAAGCATTTCACACCCATTCCTTATGGAAATTTATGTAGAACTTGAAACAGCAGAGACTTCAGCCAAAAAGGTCTGTCATATTTAAATTAATTCTGTGCTATTCAAAACTTTAAGTGTGAGACAGATATTACAGTTGCTCTGCTAGCAGTAGATTCACTGGATCTCAAGAACATTTTCCTGAAGTGGAAGAAATTTTCTTTATGTTACATATATATATGTAAAGTTTTGACGTTGTGGAAACTGAGGCTAGATAACCCTTAGGGTATGTTTTTTCTCACAATGTTCTTCAAAATCTTGGGGAAAAGTGTGAAGTTCCCAGCAAAGAGCATACATATAGAGGAAAGGCAAATGCCACTGGTGAACTGACAGTTATGTGATAGCACTCACTTAGAGACTCCTGAAACTTTAGAAATTCAAGGGTAGGGGCAAGTACAGATGAAAGGCAGGTAATAATTCTCTCCACAGACAGCTTTGGTCTTTAATAATTTCGGCATTACAGATGTATCCTTCTCATTTCTTAAACAGGTTAAGAACTTCACCTGAAAGGAAGGCTTAGCCAGCTTCACCAGATTGGCACATACTTTGCTGGAGGAAGGACAGGTAACAGGTTCCTTCTACAGCTGGTTATTTAAATCTCTGAAACATAACTGTTGATCTGATAACCTGACTGCTTCCTGTTTAAGCAGAAACAGATATGGCTGCTGAAAGTGCCACGCAGATGCATCTTTCATTTCCTCTCTTTCAGCTGCTGTTTATGACTCACCATTAGCAATTTTAATTATAAAAGCCTTCAGTTATCATTTTTGTATTCTACCATTATTACTTATTACTACGTACCTAACTCTAATTATGACGAGGTAATTACTGTTGTTGAATGATGACAACCCTCTATCTTTAATTTAAACTATTAGAATCAATGGTTCTGCCTCTAAAAGAAGCCACCACCATCAAATATTGATCAAATAATTTTGCACATAGTTGGAAGCAGTGTAATGTGGATATTTAAGACTATCAATTAGCAGGAGACTTTTCTGAACACAATGGCATTTAAAACAGTAGTGGATGTCTGAAAGGCTTAGTTATCTATGGTATGAACTGTAGGGTGCTTACTGCTTAATGAAGGTTAAAGCTTTTCACAGCTCTGAACCAGGTCCTTGGAGACTGATTCCAAAACAATCCTTGTTACAGAGTGCTTAGGTGTTTTAACTACTGTAGTACTGAGGAAGGACCTTTCATTTCCCATCATATTGCCCACTCTTCACTGGTACCCTTTCATCTGCACACCCACAAGGCACTGGGACAGTGCCTTCACCCAAAGGAAAGCAACCTAAGTGCCTTTGCCTTCATGCATTGCCATGGATTTGCCTTATAGCTTCTGGTCTGTAACCCCATGCTCCTCATGTTCCCCTCGTAGCTTCTAGTTCACAACTTTACACCCCCATAGATAACATAGCTCATGATCAATTATGAATCCCAAAATATTAACTAATGGACTGGATGTACAGAAGTTAGCATGCAGTCAGAGCACAACACAAGTCTATATCAATGTTTTGTGCAAGATATTGGTGTTCCTTTGGCTATCAGAGCATTTTCTGGAAGAGCATTGCTATTTCCATTGGTTATGATAGTCTTGATTTCATTGAAAGCAAGGTGTTACAATTGTGCTTTTGAATGTCTCCCAAGTAGCATAAGCCCAATAAGCTCAATACTTACACTGAGAACAACTGAAATTGAGGAGATATCCCCAAATCTAAGTTAACACTCCAGTTTAGACAAGAAGCATACCTCTGAAGTGTTTTCAGGGGCTGGTGATTTCCCTGGCCCATCTAGCACTGGTCTCTGCTATACCGTGTTTGACATGAAAATTGCTAGAATTGTATTTACTTCTTCACAAAAGCTTCTGTCTCATCACATGCTTTTTTTTTTTTTTTTCCCCTCCTTTTGACGGCTGGTTGTTGGACTAGAGGGTCTTGTGCTCTCTGTGATAATTTCACACAGGCACCACACTGCCACATCTTTTAGAGCCTCTATCTTTATTTAGATTTTTCATGCTTTACTTGTTATCAGAGCAGTCTCCTGGGTCCAGCAGAACAGAGCTCCAGATACTCATTTCATACCCTCTACAGACAAAATTTAATACACTACCCTTCATCTCCAAGACTTATTTCCAGAAAGCCCTATTACCATTCTCACTGTCATTACTTCTGATTTCACTATGTCTTTTACTCAGATTATGTCAACACTACATAGAGGAAGAGGCAGAATAAAATAAACTGAACCAAAGGGGAAGGTTTTGAGTATCCCCACAAAAAATGAACCAGTCTTTACCACTCTGCTGTAATTCCTCCTCTTTGAATGCAGGCTGTCACCACTGTAATCAGACTCCTATTCAACCCAGCCATTTCTGTAATGACCTAATTCTCTAATACATCCTGTATCAGGAGGCTCAGTTTGGACTTTCATTTGTGATTCTTTTTACTCTCATCACATCTTTACACATCAAACCCACTTTTCTTTTTCACATAACCACCTCATCCATACATCCATCCTCAGGCTTTACAAGCGCCTTGTTTTCTTCAGCAGCCACTGCTTTGCTTTCCTAAAATGTTAACAGAAGTAACAGGTTTGACAAAACAAACCTTTTAATTCACATTTTAATTGTTAAAGGCAGAATTTACATTCATAATTTTTGCCTGGCATTTTTTCTTAAAGGCAAGTAATAACAGCAACCACCCGCTCCAGCCCACTGTTACTTGTTCAATGGAAGTTCTTAATGTGCATTCCAATTAAACCTTTCAGTGAAATCATTTGTCTCAAATGTCTTGGAGACGAGCTTGTTTTCCCTTCCACTGTAGTGGTGTCCAGTGTTTGATTTCCTTAAAAACCCCAAAGGAAACAAGAACTTTCTCACCTCCAAAGTCTACAACCCTGTGCTGTTTAGTGCTTTTGGGTTTTATTTTCTGCAGATTTTTCTACCATTTGCACCGTGATCTCTCCTCTATGGAAAAAGTAAGTACAAAATGTCATTTCTTATGCATAGCACAACACCTGTTTTGGAGGTGCCTGGAGGGTTCTGCTCATACATACTGTAGTTACTTGCTTGAGCCTTCACAGACATCCATAAGACTACTTCTGGAAGGATTTAGAGTGAGGCTGGAGATGTTTGAGGATAGAGTATAGCACAGAAATTTCACTATTTGATCAACTTCTGAGTATCACCAAGAATGGCATCTTATATTGTCAAAGACTGTTTGGCCATCTCTCCCCAGCTGCTGTTTCCTATTTTTTAACTGAACAGGCTAAAGAATTCAGTTGAGCACTTTTGCCCAGTTTGTCTTAAAACATTGACAATGCTATCAACCTGCACATGTCTGACCCCAAACTTTGTATTTTGAAGGTTCTGCTGCTTCAAATTTCTCTTAGAAAAAGTAGCAACTTCTCTGACTTGAGACAATGAGATACAGAGGCAACAACTCATGTTTAATTACATCTGGAGCGACATTAGGAGATACACTCACAGACTGATGCTCCAGAAAGACAGCTGAAAATAGGAGATATAAAACAAAGCTGACCAATTAAAGAAGACTACCATAATTTGTAGACCTAATCCATATCCATTTGACAACAAGAGTATAGTGAAATCAAATTTCTCTTTGGCCAACATTTAGGAAAATTTATAATGACTTCATATTTCTCCTCTTTACATTTCTACATGGAGAAGGCTAAAACTATCCTAAATGCCCAGGTTAGCATTAATGATTAAGAATAGTGATATAAATCATATGTTTAAAGATGTATTTTTCTAAATACCTCTTATATTACAAAATAAGCTTTCTCTAAAAAAAGAATGTAAATATGTAAATTAGGTTGTCAGGTGTGCCTAAGCTGTTTTTTGCATTTGCTCACTGTTATTCAAGAGACATCAGACTACAACTTGCAGGAGAATTGAGACCAATATTAGAGAATCAAGATGCTTCTGAATATTCTGAGTTTTTTCTAAAAAAAGATATTTAGAAGATAAAAATCAGATTTTTTCATCAGATACACCATTTTCTGTTAAATCTTCTGTTAAAACTTTCAGACATCTCTATGCTACTTTCATATAAATATGTAGCTAGGCTACAGAAAAAACAGCTCCCAGCCTGCTTTTATTACTACTATTATTGCATTAGTTAGGATAAAACCCTTATTGGATTTGAATAGACTAACATGTAAATAGCAGAGTCAGAATTGCAGATCAGCATCCCATAATAGTTTACATTTTTACAGAAGACTGCTGCAAATGAAGACAGCAATATAACATGTGACCAAACACTCAGACAATCTAATTATTTAAATGTACATCACATTTTTAGAGCTAGTGACTAGAATGCAAATTGTCAGTTTTAACTCTTGGTTTTGACTGACTTGTCTCTCTCTGCTGTCATGGAAACCTACGTTAAATTAAAACCAAAGAAACAATGGAAGCTAATTGATGTCCCATGCATCTTCCACTCAGCAGAAATATTGGGCAGTTATTTGTAATGTTATGGCAGCACGTTCAATGGGCTTTTCAAATGCAAAGGCAGAGGATTGCTGCTCCAATAAATTGTATTCATATAAAAAAATAAAGAGAAATAAGTCAGAAGTGCAAGATGGACAGCAGACACTCCCTCTTGCCTCCCTTTTCCTGGTTCACATATTTTGAGGGGTAGATTTAAAAGAGAAAAGGACATTTTTAACTGTCCTTTCATTTAGTCCCCATGGCCTGGTAGTTTCTTCATAAGAGCAATAACCAGCCTAGGTTAGAAGAAAGAACCTGTCATGGTGCCTTGAGAGGACATGTCAGGGTATGGGCAGTGGTAGAAGGAGGAAGAGAAACCTCAAGTTGCTGATGAGAGGATGTGAAATAAATACCTGGATGTTAAATAAATAGTTGAGAAAAAGGATCTGTCTCCTTAAAACACTACTTTGTCACTTCTTTCACTGATCTGTGTACCATTATATCTCTGTAATTTACTTACAGATCTAATTTTTCCTCAAAGATTTGGTGTTTGAAGAGGTAGGAACCACCACATCTTACTTTTCTAGACTTGTCTTTAGCAAAAGGCTCTGCAAGCAGGATGGCACACATGATGCTTTTATGTTTTAATGCAGATTCAGGTTAAAAATTCAGTATTCATGGAGAATGCGGAAGAGGGTAGAGGACAGCATGGATGAAAGTCCTGTGAGCCTAATTTCTTTTTAAAAATTTCTTTTTATTATTTAATCAAATTTTTCAAGCAAGACAGGAGATTAAAAGTAATATTTTTCCCCAGGTTAATCAATGGATGGTTATATGATTTTTGTCTTTGCCACTGATTCTAGACAGGGACAAAACCCACCAGGTTTCGGTGAAGATGTTTGTTGAACACTATCATTTAATTTCACTATCACTATACACTCTCCACTTCTGGGAGTGATGAAAGAGTAAAAGAAAGCATCTTCCCAAGGTCAACTGAATCACTTCAAATGACTGATTAAAGGCGAGGGGTAGTGTTTAAGCAGAGAGCATACAAATTTCTGCTCCTGTACTACCAAAGTGCCTGGCTGTGGCAGTGAGAAGAGCCCAGTGCCAGCTGCCTCACACTGCCAGCCCGGCTGGGAGCCTCGGACGCAACTCGTGCCCTATTCTGTGCACAGCACTACTCCCCAATGCAACGGCATTTCATTTATACATTACTCTAAAGCTGTTGACAACACTCTGTTTCTTGTGTTCTTGTCTTCCAATTGGGGAAGGTCTGCATATAGTCAGGTTCCCTGCCTGAACAGAGACTGGTCAACAATTTGAAGGGTTCCCATTTTTCTCTTGTCATTGGGAAAGGGTACAGACAACTCAGGAGAGCACAAAAGCCTTGGAGATATGCTAAGTTCTCAGATGTTTCCCGAGTAACAGAGATAAAAGCAAACAAAAAAGTTTCTAGAGTACGAAGTGAAACAGTTCATTAGTACAGTTACAGAATAATGAATACAGGATGTCATTAAAGCAGGCTATACTTGTCAAAGGTTGTGGCAGCACTAATTATAAATATTATTTCATCTGGACTGGTGTATCAGCCATTGCCACTAGTTATGAAGTTAATGTGTATGTGTCAGCTGTACTAAATATACAGGAAAAGAATGAATCACAGGAAACTATATTTATTGATGGGGTGTCCTGAAGTTGGCATATCAAACACTCTTTAAAAGGTTGTAAGATCCTCTTGAATTATTTAAAGAAAAGAGGGGGACACATAAAAAAAATAGTTTAGCCAGCCACATTTCAAGAAATCAAAATAAACCATTTTAAAGAGTTTACCAGACATCACTAGCCTTCACACAACAAAATGGACTGCCAGCCAGTTGACTCCAGAGAAGAGTAGGACCGAGAAGAGCAGGAGAGGGAACCCAGGAGACTGGCTCTGAACAGGCACTTCTCTGTGTGCACGAGTGATAGGCCTTGTTGGGCAGAAAAAAGCCTAACATGATTAGTAACAGACAGATACATCATGGAGTTGTTTAAGTTCTCAAAGGAAAGTTAAACACAGGGCTGACAAAGGTTCAGTTTCTTCTTCAGCATTGAACTGGGGGAAAGAGTCATAAAAGTTGTATTTTTTCCCCCTGAGTGAGTCATGTTGTGCTGTTTAGGTGCCCCAAGCTGCCAAGATTGCTTCTGGCCACAGAGCTTCTTTGTCAAAATACTTATCTTAGAGCCTTTTTCTTGGGACATGGAGGAAGAGTTGTTCATTTGTTGATAGAACATGTGTGTGAGGCATCCACCTCACAGCTAGTCTCAGACACACTGCTCACTGTAACTCTAGATGCTCAAAACATCATTTTCAATGTTTCATTACCTTTTAAAAGCCTTCCTTGTCAATCTTTCTATATCTTTATATCCTCATGACTAGTGCCAGTTTTTCAGTAGAGCTAAAATTCTTGTTTCCACTCGAACAAATGCTGGAAATCCCTATGCTTCACTGGTATCATGCTGTAATTTAACATTCCCAAATATGGATCAAGATCTGACTTTTTATTTCATATGAGCCCTGTTAGACATCATAAACCACCAGACCATTATAAGAGTGATAGTAGAACTGTAGGCAGTGCATCTGAGCCCATACTTCACTAGCCTACTTAAATGCAGGCAGCTAGACCATGACTGAAGACAAATGGAAGATGTTATACCAGAATTCACAGACCTAGTAAAAATATGCAGATGTTCACATATGAACTTGGAATCATCCAGTAAAGCTGCTTCAAGAATTGAAACTTGTACTACCTGTCATTGATTGCACTGACTGGAAAGAAGTGATGCTTACCCTTCCCTACAGAATTAAGTGCTGTACTATCAAAACTACAGATGTAACCATTTACTAAGTGATGAACAATTGCAATACAGATAATGCTTGAGACTAGCATAACATATTTTATCCATCTGGGATGGTCATATCTTAACTTGTAAATTATATTTTTGTATTCTTCTAGTGCCTTATGAAGCTTAACTCTTAAAATGCCTTTTAAATGCATATAGCATAAAATGCGCTGTTCCAATTTTATCATATCATTTACCAAACTATTCTCTAAGAAGGAATATATTCATTTTTAATATTATCTTCAAATAAAGGATATTTTGCTCAAGAAAGTATTTAAAATGTTCTAGTTCAAAGTGAATGAAATATTTTTGTTCATTATTTTTAAAGAAAAAATGATGGGAAAGCTTTAAGTTTCCACAGAACAAACAGCATGCACAGAAGTCTATAGCTCATCTCTTCTTTGGAGAGACCTAAGAAACAAAAGCTGACTTCCTCTTCTGCTTTATTTTCACATATCAGTAAAGGAAATTCTGATCTTGAAGAATCTGACTTACGCACCAATATTGGTTACATTTTCTGATTAGGATATATTTTGTACCCACTGAAGGTGAAAAAGATCTTTTATCCCACGATTCACATCCCTTATCAGGCTCACCATCACTTCCTGCATTGTTATTTTCTCTCATTCTTCTCCTAGCCTATATGTAGGTGAGCCTGTGAAAGCTATGGTCAAGTAGGAAAGTTACTTGTGTTACTTCCATTTTCTTATTGGTTTCCCATCAAGACTCAATCCCACCACATTGGCTTTTTTCAAGAATTATTTACCTACCTGCGCCTGGATAAATTCTAGTTTAGTTAATGAGAGAGAATTTGACAGGCAGAAGACATTTTCCTCCTGGCCAAAACTGTTTTGAAGAGGAATTTAAATGACCATCTTCACCGCCCATGACTTTTCTTCAGTCAGAACATAGTTTGTAACAAGTACATCCATAGAAAAGGAACCTTAAATCCTCATTTATGTGGCATGTACTTATGAAATATGAGTTAGTTGCTACTAATGAGACCTTTACACTGCAAAACTCACTAATTTAGAAACAGGATACCATTAATCATTTTCTGAAGTCTTACTATCACCTTCTCATTGAAATTTACAAGTACAATAAATAACATTTTAGTTCAATAAATTGGAATTAAGTGCACAAGTATGTTCTAGAAATCTGTAAACTTTAAAATAATAAAAGCTTTGATAAATTTTAATGAACCAAAGTAAAGGGTCCCTTAAGCAGGCAATATTAAAATAATGCATAACAGAACTTTCTGCTTTGGTTTAATCCCACTATTTGCCATTTTAAATCCACTCTGATAAAATTCCTACAATGGAAAAAAATTAATTTCCTTACTGTTAGGGATTCTTTTATTTGTCTGCTTGTTTATTTAGCTCCCTTTATATGTATCTAGTTAGACTTTTGATTTCTGTTCTGCTCTTTGGACATTTGTCCAAGAAAGTCACCAACTTTTAATATTTGGCAACATGAAAACTAGTTGTGGCATCTAGCAGAAATAAAAAATAAATATCTGACTTGAAGAGCTAATATATTACACAGTCATTACTTCAGTTATCACTATTTTGATATTTCTTGCTTCTTTTGTATGATGGGCATTTTTTTTTTTTTACTACCAGTGCTCTATTAAATCAACCTGCTGTAAATAAAAAGGATTTCACCTATGTGTTGCATCTCTATTTTGAACTAAAAGTACCTCAAATATATTCTAAAGTAAACTACTAGGAATAATTTCCAAGCCAATAGTCTCCAAGAACAACATTTTTGGACTGGGTGTAGGTTTGTAGGACCTGTTCAGTATCAGAGTTTTTCAGAAATGTTATGCACTTATTTTTCTTCAAGCATTACCTATCTTTCATTCATTCACTGGATGATTTAGAAGCACATCCAAAACAGTTTTGCAGCCTGATGGCTGTGCTACAGATGTAGGGATTTGTTAATACAGAGCTGAGCTGCATCTTGTGTAGTCTACTACACTAAAAGAAGAGCTTTTAGTAGAGGCTAATTGCAGTCCCAGTTTCCATAGCATAGGTAAGAATTTCTCAGGCCTGCCTGAAAACAGTAGATTTGCATGATGAACTCATTACTCTCACTGATTATGAGAGCCACTTTATCTATAGGACCTTGGTTATCAGTTTAATTACACTCTATCATGTTTGGCATTCATAACCTTTAAAGCAGAGAAGGAGGAAAAAGAAAAAATACTGCTTGCCTAAATTGGCAATTGAGTAGTCTGAAGCAATGTCTAAGGACTTTTCTTCTTTCCCATCTCATTAGGCTGAGAGCACTGAAACCCTGCTTTGCTGCAAGCTCTCCTGAGAACACCACCACAGTGCTGGTACTCTGCTCCTGAACAAAAAGGAACAATATTCATCCCTACCACAAATGTGCAGAGTATTATTGTGACACTCTACACCACAGACCTGAGATGGTGTGGTGGGCTGATAATGGCTGGAGGCCAGGTGCCCCCCAAAGCCACTCTATGACTCCCCTCCTCGGCTGAGCAGTGGAGAGTAAATGTAATGGAAGACTCCTGAGTCAAGATAAGGGCAGGGAGAGATCATTCACCAGTTACTGTCATAGACAAAACACTCAGCTGCAGGAAATTAATTTATTTCCTAACTAATCAACACAGTAATGAGAAAATAAAACCTAAACCTTAAGACACCTTTACCCCACTTTTTACCAGGCTCAACTTTACTCCTAGTTTCTATCACCTCTCCCCCTGAGCACACAGGGGGACAGAGAACAGGGATTGCAGTCAAGTTCATCACACAGTCTCTGCTGCTTCTTGCTCCTTAGGGGAAGGACTCCTCACACTCTTCCATGGATCCCTTACATGGTCACAAGACCTGCCAGCAACCCTGATCTGATTTGGGCTCCTCTCACCACAAGGCCACAGGTCCTGCCAGGAGCTTATTCCACCATAGGCTTCCCACAGGGTCACAGCCTCCTTCAGGCATCCGCCTGCTCAGATATGGGATCCTCCATGGGCTACAGGTGGATACCTACTGCACCATCAACCTCCACAGCTGCAGGGGGACAGCCTGCCTGCTGTGGAGGTGTCTGAAGCACTTCCTGCCCTTCCTTCTGCACCAGCCTTGGTGTCTGCAGGGTTGTTCCTTTCACATATTTCACATTTTCACTCCACTCTCTAGCTGCAACGCTGTTGTGCAGCAACTTCTCACCCCTCTTAACCACACTTCCACAGAGCAGTTCCCACCATTGCTGATAGGCTTGACCTTGGCCACTTGTCCATCTTGGAACCAGCTGGTATTGACTCTATCAGACACAAGGTAAGCTTCTATAAGCTTCTCGGAACCACCACTATAGCTAGCTTCCTCAGCTACCAAAACCTTTCCTCAACCCCAATACACACAGCTAGGGCTGACCCCAAGCCCATGAGGGTCTACTCTGGGTAGTAGTTTTTTCCTCTGGGAAGGCAGAATTGGGCTATAATGGCAAATTTATCAGAGGAACTTGACTGAAACTGACCATTTTTAAAGCAAAAGGGGTTATTTTTCCCATATACTTATGTTCGATATTTATCAGTGCTTTTTAAAAAAATCCTCTTGCAGTGAAAACTTTGTGTGAGAAAACTTTATTTATGGGTTAGTAAATAACATCTGTCTCCACAAGAACGATACAAAAAACAGGCCCCTATGGAAGGTCCCAGGGTGAGACATACATGAGATGAAATACCTATTGCAGCAGTTTTTAATGCAAAAAAAATCAAAA
This sequence comes from Heliornis fulica, assembly GCA_013399135.1. Lineage (NCBI taxonomy): Eukaryota > Metazoa > Chordata > Aves > Gruiformes > Heliornithidae > Heliornis > Heliornis fulica. Next base: position 924,280 of record VXBZ01005777.1, read on the forward strand.
CTTATACTATGCCAAAGGCCAATTCCTGCTTTTATGGAGAATGTATTAAGGTCCAAAGATATATATTTCTAGGTGGTAGCAGTATTTCACAGGAAACAATTAGTCACGAGAACAATAGTCAATGCATGCAGACTTGAGACAGTGTTCCAATACTGGAAATTAGTATTATAGGGTATTAAAATTGGCTCAAATATAAATAGCTGTTGGATCATGCATTGAGTCAGTGAAGCAGTTACAGTTAACATTTAGCACAAGCATCCTCAGGTTACCAAGTGTCAGTGTTGAGTCTAATGTAATTTCCACAGCCAGAAATAATATCCTGAATATTTACAACTGAAGACAAATCTTTCCTATATTCTCTTCTCCCAATTATCCTACTATTCCTGCTGCCTCATCACCTTTTCCTCCCCTCTTTCCTCCATCATTATGTCTAAGGCTCTGGAATCTTTTTTTTTTTCAGTCTTACATATGAGGCTTCTATATTTTTACCCATTCCAGATTTACTAAAATGCAGTGATGAATTGATCTGGCTATTTCAGGGAAGCAGTCACCCTTTGCTCCCTCTACAGCAAAGAGTTCACCCATCTAAACTCTGCATGAAACTAAATATATCTTGCTCCCTTGATTTACAATCTCTTCTTGCCTGGAGAGGAATCTTAAGAGTCCATCAGATACACTAGAATGGCCCAGGATTACACAGGATAGGGTTTGTGACCTCAGGTAAATTCACATAAGTAAGAATCATATATTGTATCACTAAACATGTCAGTGGCTGTTCTAAAGCTTTTCTAAAAAGATGGCACAATAGTTTGTACCTGGACTATTAAATGGTAAGCATCCCCCAAAAAAAAAATTGTGATGATACGCAACCTGCCTTTTGAGAGCAATCTGACTGTGCCTGGGGCTTCTCTGGGACTCATGCCCCAGCCCACAGCCAGGCTTGGAGGGAGCCAGTCTAAAAATATTTAGCAGTATGGAAGATTGAGTTCAATAGTCCAGGAAGAATAACCAGATTTAAATTACTACCCTAGTTACAGCCAAAGAGGGACAATATCACAGCCTTTCTTCCCATAAACCAGGCTTAGATCAGCCAGGTATAACCAAAGGAAGCCAAGACCTTCATTCCTCTCCAGGAAAACTGAATGCCTGTCAGGATCCACTGCTTCATGAGCTATTGGGGATCACCCCATGCTATGAAAATATATAACCTTACAACCTGGCTTTCCTTTTCAGCAGGTCTTCTTAGTGCTGAAGAGAGAGCCAAGCTAGTTGCAAACACACAACTTGTGTTCCTATAGAAAATACCACACATCCCATCTCCCTCCCAAAAAAATCACACAATTTTTCTGTTATAGCACAGATTCTACTCACTGCCTTTAGTATGGAGTCTGTGATGGTTTCAGCCCAGCTGAGAGCTGAACACCCCGGAGCCATTGTCTCTGAGCAGGCAGTGGGTGTGGAATTAAGAGGCAGGGTGTGAGGAGGGGCAAGGGAAAGGAAGAGAGAGATGAAACCAGAACAAGTCTCAAAGCTGGTCATACTAGACATCAGAAAATAAATTTTCCATTCCCTATAAAATAGTTTCAGATTATACCTACTGCATCAAGGTAAATTATACAAGACTGCAGCTATTAAGCTAACTAAAAAAACAAGCTGAACCACCTCCTCTTAGGTGCTTGGGCCTCTGATAGGTAATTGATGGACCTTGATTAGTTATTTTCAGCTCCACCCAGCAGTAAGACACTTGGCCAGGTGTTCTTGCTTCCCTGAGTAAGTTCATGCACATTTCTGATGCATGTCTGAGAAGCAGAGCTGTGGTATGGGGCAGTCCAAGGTGATATTTCTCCCAGCCTATTCTTAAAGTGCATCTTTGTAGAAAGTTAATAACTTCCAGTTATGTGTGTGTGCAGATTAAACAACCCATCCAACACCTGAGACTAAATAATTTCTTCTCCACATCATTCATTTCTTACCTCCCCTTTCTTTTGAAGACAGATTGGGATATTAGGTGAACTCAGAAGTGCATGAACATTTTTGCTACTATGTGTTCTTTATTTGTTCCAGTTTTCACTGGATTTAAAACTTTGTCCTACTCTAGCTGGTAGCAGTAATGTACTTTCATATATCTGTCTTATGGAATACACAGTTTCCAAAGACTGATGAGTAGAAAGAAAAATACATCAAAATATAGAGCCACTCTAAAAACACAGCTAACACTTCTTCATGGCTTGTTAAATATATCAAACATATTGTTCTGTCTATACTAGGAAAATGACCCATAAGCTGACAAAAGTAAATCTTCATTCTTCTCCCTCTGCTGCCTTTGAAATTGTTCTGAAAATTTTAAAATGATATAAGTTTTAAGCAAGGCTATTAAAAATAAGACCACTTTAATGTTCAAAAAGTTTTGAAAAATGGTCTAATATTTTTTATAATTTTGTGTTCCATATCAGCAGAGATAATTTTGATACTTTTTCAAACCATCTGTCTTTCATGGTAAACTGTATTGTTGTCAGAGCAGCCAGAAGGTCTAGTCATGTTCTAAGACAAATCACATAATGAGTCTAGCCATATTGGTAGGTAGGGAGTAACCTGGCTCTTGGCTCAGTCCTAATGCATGTTGTGAGAAAGGTATTTGAAATATGGATCCTTTCAGGAACATGACTCATCTTACCCAAGGGACACCCAGATATTTTGGAAAGGATAAACAGGCATAAAATGCTGGATCTTAGAGGGGTGCATTAGAGTCTCAAGATGGAAACATGTTTGGAGCTGACATTTCTAAAGCTTGAATCTATGCTTGAAGTGCACATGAAGTACTAAAGGTCTGATAAGAAACAGGACTTCTTTTCATTTTAAGAAGGAATCTATTATCAGAAATGCCTCTAACAGTGATAAAACTGGCTACAAGGCTCACATATCTTTAAGCATTTATTCAATTTCATTTCTAAAATGAAGGTTATAAATCAACCCCAAGCCCTTCCTGAAAAACACTGTTATCCTCCAAGCTATTATGAGCATTTACAGAAGAATGATTCTTTTCTGTCAGATGTTATGAAAGACAGTTCATACTTCAAATAATATGATTTATAAGATGAGCTTGTGCAGCTAAATTTAATAAAGCTCAGAGAAGATGCATGACCCTCAAATAGCTTTTTAATACAGATCTTTTGGAGTTGAGATGCTACCCTTGTTTTATATTAGCTGTTCTGTATCCTTGTGTAAGCTGGGGTTACTGATGGATGCCAGAAGAATAACCCACTAGAGAAGGTTTACCTTCTTTCCTCTTCTCTTTCTCTACAAGAATTGAACTGTTGACAGTGCTAACCTGTATCTCGTTACTTCTTTGTGCACTTACCATGTATACCTGAAGAGCTTTTCAGTCTTCACGTTTATTTCTTGAGTTGCCAACTTTTCTTTGACTGTAATTCCTCAAAGAACAATTACCATGCTTTGTTAGTATTCCTTTTGGTTCAAGTTGTTGGGAAATTTACCAGTATATTAATTATATTATGTCCTGAAATTCCAGGTGACTAACATTTGAAAATCAGCATTTCTGTTCAGGGATACTACCAAAAATTTATGAAAAATATGCCATGAGTGGAGTTTCATCCAAATATGCTTTTCAATATGGATTTGAGACTCGATATTTTGAATTAAAGGCATAAGATTTTATTTTAATTCACCTAAAAGACACTGCTAACACTGAAGTTCTTCCAGAAAATGATACTTTGTAAAGAAAAAAGTATTTTGGTAGAGTTCCTTAATTTAATTGTTCATATCCCTTCCAGACAAAAGCAAAACTAGCTATCTAAGCTTAAATTTTGCTTCACAGAACTGTGGATTAAAGGAGAGAGAAATCAAGGGGAAGGAACAATGCAGGCTGAAGTAGTAACTAGTTGCCCTTTCAGATCAATGGAGAAATTTTTTTCTGTAGACTATTGAAGTGTCATCTGGACTGCTCCAGCCAACTAATTTTCACTGAGACTGCAAGAGGCAAATAAGATAAGTTTCTATCAATCAAGCAGTCGTCACTATCACTATTTTGTGTGGTAAACAAGCAGTTAGCTCATCTGAAAAGCAGGACACATGAGCTCTGGGCTCTTCTTAGCACAGGCAGCTGATTCTTCACAGACTACATGACTGCTTGAACACAAGCCACAGTTTTGTGCAAACACACTGTACTGCAGTTTGTAAGTCTATTTTCAAACTTTATCTATGACTATATACAACACACACACACAATTAAAACATTTTGGAAAACCTGTGCACTGCTACTCGTTTTAGCCTCAGTCCATCATTGGCCACACACCATGATATAACTATTCCTTGTTAAATTAATATTTTGTAATATTCCATTTGTGAAACATGGGTTAGTATCTCCTGTTGCAGTGCATTGGTACACTTACAATACAATCAACAAAACCAGAAAAATCTAACTCAAAAAATGAATCACAAATCTAACTGCAATTACTACAGAAGAAATACTTCAGCTGAATCCTTCCATTAGTATTAGCTTGCAATTGACTCCTAAGAGGAAATCTCATTAATTCCTGCTAATCACCTAATGTAAGCTAGAGTTACAATGTAAATGCATTTGATGCAAATTATTGTATCTAAACTACAAGCAAAAATACATTAAAACTGGCCACCAATCAATGAAAATGCTGTTATTTTAATAGATTGTTGCTGGGAACATGTAAATATGTTTAAAAAATATTCCATTTGTACTTGCAGTGTTTCTTCTCTCCTGATAGCAAATAACATGCAGTTTTCATTATTAAATAAAGTATCTCTAAGTTTCATATGGCTTACTGTTAATAGAACAGGCAAGCATTACTCATGGGTCACTTGAGTTTTGTAATTTGCCTTGTAGTTCAATAACAAAAGTCATTATTTGACAATGTGTAGAACATCTTGAAATTCAGGCAGAAATTGAAATAGTAGATTCAGAGGTCTTGGACATGCAACTGCAGTCTGCAACTGTAGACACTTTCAAAATCATTTAGGATTGTGAAGGCTAATTATAGAAACATTATGGACCAGGTACAAAGAATGAGTTAGGATAGGTTAGATTAATTTTGAGGAGGCTTCTGTTCCAAGATTTTCCTTTGCTGTGCTAGCACGGGGTGAAATTAGGTTCTCCAGTAGTTCAGCAGCTCACCCTTGAGACTGGGCTTTGAATCGGTAGACATTTGAATGTGTTGACATTGGAATGTTTAATATTTGAGGTGAACACTTCAAGTGAAAATACTGTCTGTGAAATTATATTTGGAAAAATGTCTACAGTTCTAATTGTGTGTGTCCAAGTCACTGAACCTCAGTAGAGTCTCCTATATCCAGGCTGTGACTACACAGTTGCCCACCTTCAACAGGAAAGACAGAGGTTCCTAGAGTCCTATTCTCAGTTATCTACTCTGGTTATAGTAGATGAAATATGCCGGAGAGCATTTCCAAGCACTCAGGAGAGCTGGCAGGGAACACCTCATGTCTCTGCTAGGAAGTCCTTGCTCCTGAAAGATGCTAGCCACACCACACTGACACTGAAACACAAACTATCCCAGGGATTATTTGGGAAGGGGCTGGCTCAGAGAAGACAGGGTCTGTCCATCTGAATAAGGCAGCACCTGGGAATGCTTCTGGGTGCTATTTCACCTCCTAGGTTAGCAGTAACTTCATAGATTCATGTTTTGGCCATAAGGAGAACAAATGTATGCTACCTACATGGGCATTTCTGGCTCTGAAACACTAAGATGCTTAGGCAAAAGAGGCCAAGTGATCACATGCAAATTGCATATTTTCTCAGACTATCCCTGAAGGTGGGCACTGATTTTAGATCTGGATACATCTTCAGACAATTCCATGTTCTTCTGTCTCTTATCATAGACCTGAAAAGTGAACTAGGTGACAAGGAGACAGGACTGTTGGCTGCTGATCTGGATCAGAAGTTTTAAAGCAAGTGATAAGTTTCAGGCCCCATCCACGGGACCTGACAGTTATCTGATCTGATGGGTAGGCAGCACCCCTCCCCTGCACCTTCCCATCAGAGAAAAATCTTGCCATTGTCTAATAAGTATCCTAGATAGACTAGTCAGCTACAGACTTTGCTAGAGATATTGAATGTACAACATTGTTAGTGTACCAGCACATCTTGAATAGTGTCTTTTTTTGCCCGAGTACTGCCTCTTCTATTTTCTTCATTTCTCATACACACACAAAAATTTAGTCTTAAGGTCTTGTGACAATTTCTCAAGCACAAGAAGAATAAATTATTTGTGATAAAAACCATCATCACACCCACCCAGCATGTTTTCAGGTATGGCTTATTTCAGGTTTAATCTTTGGCATGAACACAGAAAACAAGAAATAACTTGTATTGATTATAAGTCAGTAATGGGAATCTAGCATACTTTGTTTGACAACACATATTTGATCTTTAGCTATTCAGAATTATGCTTGATGAGGTATCTTGTAGATCATGTTAATCTTTGACTGTTTCTGCACAATGTCTAGTTACATAAGATGCCTTTAAAATATTTATAAAATATAAACTCTGCAAAACCTAAACACCTTAAAGAGGTGACAAAAAAATTTTCAAACTTTCCAGCCTTTCATAGCCTAAGCTGATTCAGTAATAAGAAAACAAGAGATCCTTGATATAATTTTAAAGGTTTTCTTACCATAGATTTACCAGGAAGGGATGCTCCAAGCCTTGCATTATCTGTAACTCCCGAAAGACATTTCGAACTTCATCTCTCTCAATGCACTTCTGCTTATTCATGTATTTCATGGCATACATTTTCTTGGTGTCTCTCTTCTGTACAATGCAAACCTAATTGACAGGAAAAAAATATTTGACACCTACAGACAGAAAACTCAGCTGTGACAAAGTGAGAGCTTTTTATATTTCAGTAATCAAGACCTGGATGCTACAACCTAAGAATGCCTTCAGAAAGTCTGCTTCTCAGCTAGGTAGGATTTGTGCTAAATTAAAGGACAACCCACCACCCTTGCATAAAAGGAAATGGGTACCCAGAAAAGTGGAATAACTTTCAGAAATCACATGATAAAACTGGGAGGAATACACTCCAACTGGAAAATGTACTCCTGCCTAGGAAAATGCACAATTGCTACACTCATTCCCACAAGTCAATACATACATCTTGATTACTGTAACAAAATTGCCTATGTTCACAAGGCTCAGTATTTCAACTAAATATCAATTATGCTCACTAGATTACTGTTGAAAACTGAAGAAAATCTCAGAGATTCATCATATTTTTAAAGTCACAAGACACCATTATAATGATTTAGCATCTGACAGGTAATTGCTTTAACTTTGGGTTTTTTTTTTACAAAAGTAAAACAATTTTGTATATACGGGAAAAAACGTTAGTCACAATAACTCCCATGTATGGCCTGGATTGCTTTGTCATGATAGTTTACCTTGTGAATGAAGCCAGAGTGTGTCACCAGCACCACATCCAAGAACCATCATTTTAAATATGATTTCTGGCAACACAGAAGTATAAGATTGTTCTGTGTCTCATCCCCAAAACCGGTGTGAATATCTCTTCATAACAGCCCTACATATATACATAGAGCAAAACTATATCCTCAGACTTTTACTCTAAAGGGTTTCCTGTTAATTGATCAGGATTTCTTAAGTGAATCTCCTAGTATGCCTTCACAGCCAAGACACTATTAGTTGAAAACATAATTTTGATACAATATTTATATTAGCAATACAAAAATAAGCTGCAAACAGATTTTTTCATTAGCAGGACATATAGACTGTGTACTGGAAACATCTGGTTTAGATACCAGAACTCTGTAGCATTTAAATTCCAGTGTATTCTAGATTCACTTGGTATGGGCACTATTGTATGTATACTTACATAGATACATACACATTTGCATTATAGACAAAATCATAGTGTATATACACATAAAATTAGTGCTGAGATCAGATTACAACATGGTGCCAAACAAAATAAATCCTGTGGTTTTTAGATTTTAAGAACTTGCTTCCTTGAAACTCAGAAATGGTCTGGAGAAGCTAAGACAAGTTCCCACACCTGTAACTCCTGATTTAACAAGGACATCATCTGGATTCTGGAACTGGTGATGAAACAGCTTGCATATGGGGACCCTGAAGAGACCTACTGGGGGCACTTTCTTTAACGCAGAGGAAAGGCTACAAGAACATACACCATTAGAATATTTTACTTTGCCTACTTTTTCCCCCTCCAAAAGAAGCTGCAGCAGTGAAACCAAGCCACATTTATTTCTCTGCAGCTCTATTCCTATGAAGTGCATCCTTTAGCTCAAATCTACTCCAAAAAGAGGAGCTAGGGTACTTTTGGCCTAATGATTAAACAAAGTTTCTAATTACCTTTCCTGATATCAGGAGATGTTCTGCTAAGTAAAACATGGGTAGTAATGTTTTGTCTTGAGCCCATCAATGTTGCAAAATGCCAAGTACCACAGTTCTCTTATTTCTCTCCTTGGGCTATTATGGAAAGTCTGAATGTTTGTAATGCCCTTGAGAAAACTAAAGGCTCACACTTATATCAAAGAACCCAGGCTGTGGAACAAGGGGGAATTGGCATTGGCATTTTGGTGTAAGGGGTGGAGTCAAACTGAAGTGGAGGGATGAAAATGAACTGTTCAGACTTCCAAAGGTTCTTCAAACATATGAGCAGAACTAGCAGGGGCAATTCCTGACATCCTGTATGGGATTATGTGGATGTTACAATTTAGGGAACCACATTATGAAGTACAGTGTTTATGGATTCTGGCTCAAAACCCAAGTCCAGAAGTTCATTCACTTACATGAATTTGCAGCATGATATCCATCTGAAACTTGGCCAAGTCTGAGGTCTTCACAGAAATCTCCTGTTCTATTACATAAAAAGCCTCCCTATTGAACCACTGCTGAGTGTGAAACTGCTGAGAATGGGGTTTTACTCAGCTGGGGGTTACAAGGTTTGACCAGTGCAGAACACTGGGATCATATCCAGCAGCTACATGTGCAAAGTAAACAGATTTTGGAACACTGCTGTGACTCCAGAAAGCACCCAGTTCACTCACCTGCCAGTGAAGACAAGAGGATACAGCAGTTGAAACAGACCTTCTGTTAGTAGAAGCTTGCCTAGCATATAACTTCAAAGCAGGATGACAGTAAACATTTTCTAGCAATATGTACCTACATACATCTTTTAACGTGATTTCAAAATCAATAGGACTTCAGTGAATATACTACTATATTCTAGGCTACTTCCTATTAAACTTCAGGAAAGCCAAGTTGCATCCATATGGATGTTCCTATGAAAAACACCTGACATTGTTATGGCAGTGCTGAATAGAAATGGAAATCCTCACTGGTATCTCTACTTTCTGGCTGTTAGCTCTTCTCAGGAGAAAGATATGAACATGCTGAAACTTTTCCACTACTTCAGGAAAGAAAGGAAAAACCTTCAAGTTCTCACCAATGCAGTCATAATGGGAAATGATTAAATAGAATGTTTTTTTTATTTATGGTCTAAATTCTTTCTGAAGGCGTAATTTTAAAACAGGGACAAACAGGTGCTCTGGCACCTCAAACGTTCTGCAGTGACTAATTATTGTGGAAGTCTGTGCAGAATTGCCTTATTTACACATCAATATGGAAGCCTGTCACTCACATTACTAAAACATCCTCCTTCCAATTTTTATGTGAATATCATTTACCAAAGCCCAGACAGTTCCTTGCTTAAACTGATATCACTTCAGCAGTCTCTGTAGGTGATGCTTCAAAATCAAATGTTTCAAGAACTCAACGGCTATCCAGCTTCATAGTCAACAGATAGGGATAGGCACATCCATCTCCATCTAAGGTACGGGTCTAGGTCCCTGGAACCATGTCTAGAAGGATGGTTTATCTTCTAAAGTCCTTCTAGAGAGAATATAGATGACTAGTTTCAATGTAAGCATCTGTCACATACATGTTTAAAACTAGGCAATATGAAGCCCTTTTAATTACCTTTGGATATGATGCTTGGCTAAGTCAGTGGGGAGCAGTCACACTTATTCTCAATAAAGCCATTTTAGTCTGAATTTGGTACATGAATACTTAGACTTTGTAAATTACCACATATTATGGTTTCATGACAAGTCATAAAAAAGGAGAGATGGAAAAATGGAGTCAGATAAAGCTTCTCTGTGCAAGGTCACTGTTCGGTGGAGAGCTGGCAGCTGGAGTGCATGTTTCATCCACATTCCCATATCATAATCTTATGTCAGAGCAGATGAGGCAGCTACAGCTGCCGTGATCAGCCCAGCAGAGAGGCTGTGGCACTACCTGAACAGAAGACACTAACCCACACATAGGGGCTCATAGGACAAATCAGCTATATGCTCAGTGATGAACTGCCTAATCTATGAAGCACATGCCTGAAGTACTTCACGTCATCTGTTCTTACCCATCTACTCTGAAAAATGCTCAGTCTCACCCTACAAGCAGAGTTGGAAAGATTTACACAAGGGGCTGGAGAATGGATGTTCATAAGTTTGACTTTACACTTCCAGGGAATTTCCTTGAAATAGGAGGTTTCATTCCCAGATTCCCCTGAGCAAAGCAAGACAGCTGGAGCAGGGCCCAAGCATCTGCTTAGTCTCCTTTCATGTTAACTCAAGCTAAAAAAAAAAGAGATGTTTAAACTGTCAAACAATATTAACATTCTGTAGTCATGTGGTTGCTTTTAGGATAGCAGCAATTTTTTTCTGAAATACTTTGCATATTTAGTAGAGTACCCTCGATCAGGGCAGACATGATTCTGGGCCCCCATCTGTTTCACACCAGTGTAATTTCAATTACTTCAGCAGAGGAAGTCACTGTTTTATACAACCAAATTAGTCAGAACTAAGTCTTGTGTCTCAGCATCTTAGACAAATAGGAGAAAGTCTGTACACTCATATAATTTTAATTTAATTTAAGGAGGTCAGATTGTCCACTATACCTGCTCCTTGAAAAGGAAATTTGAAGAAAATTGGTACTATAATATCCCTGAAAACTAGCTGTGGCACCTGAATACAAATTATTTTGCAGCAGTAAGCCTGCAATTATATGGTTACTGTTGCAGTAAAGAACAATGATAACTCTTGTAATTCACTCCTAGCCAGTTTTGTACTTATTGGATAATCTTCCAATATATAATTTTTTGCCATATGACTGATGGCTCTACATATAATAAAATGAAATTATTTAGCCAGATTAAATATTAGAGAGCACTTCTAGGGTATCACATAGCATAAAGAAATAGCTACTTAAACCAGTCAGTGTTCAGCATTATGGCTCGCCTATTTTAACTTGTCCACTTCTAAACTGACTTGAAGAGAAGTATTTAACACATGAACAAAACCTGTTTGGACAAAATTTCCAAGCTGGCCCACTTCATATCTGTTAGAAAGTACTAATAGCTGGAACATACCAAGCACACCTAGCTTGAAGGTTTTGAAAACATACGGATGTGTGTTTCCTGTTACATACAAGGACACCAAAGCAGGGAGCTGCCTTCCTCTACCTAGCAAAGCAAGGTCACTGAAGCCAGAAAAACCACATCTCATTTGGGTACCACTGTCACCCTTACAACAGCTCACAGGTCTGTAACAGTGTCTGTATGTACAGATACAGATATCTACATCTTAGGTATGTATATATGTGCCTAGAAAGGGAGTCAAGTATACATGAGCAGTCACAGAGGGGTGCCTTAATTTGCTCTTGTCTCAAAGTAAAGAGCCACTCAAACAGTGGCTGTGGCTGCAATGGTTCAATGTAGACAACATCATCTGTCCCTTGCCAGGAAGTAACTCTAGCCCCAAAAGCATGCCTTTCCAAAGAGAGAAAAGTGAGCCTGGTTGCTTCTGGGAACACTCATTTCCTACACTCCTCACAAGTGCTGTGATGCATCTTTTTTCTGGGGAAGATGTTATAGTGCATTCAAGACTGCACCTGCTCTTCACATTGTCCCTAAGAAACAGAATGTACTGAGGCAGTCTTAAAACATGTGGCTACTTAGAGAAGACAAGCTATTTAGTTCTAAGCACTTGATACCAAATAGCCTAGAAACTCCTGTAACAGCAAATGTTGCTGCCATGAATGGAAAATGCCAAAGGAAAAGGCCAGGAGCAGCTTTCTGGAGCCAGCTGGGAGGGACAGAGCCTGCTGCAGCAGTCAGCCCCTGTGAAGGAGGTGAGCTGCTGAGGATCACCTTGAGCTCTGCACACAAGAGCAAGCCATGCTGTGTAGAGCCTCTGCCGTATCATGCACCTCCTGCAGCAGTCCCCTGCAGAGGCCTGAGGTTGCTGTAGCAACCACAGTAATTTCAGGAATATTGAGAAAGAGCAATTATACCAACAGCAATAAAATTAAAAAAGTAGAACATGTCTTAAAACATTCTACTGCTCTCAGAAAACAAAAAAGGCCACAGAGCAGCCATAAAGGAAGACAGCAGTTTAAGGAAGGCGTGATGCTGAACACAGGGTGCAGGATGCTAGAGCACAATAGATTCCAAACTGTAAACAGCAAGTCAATAGAGATTAGAGGTCTTGCATCATTTGTTGATGTTTTCTGCTGCCAGGTACTTCCAGAAGGACAGTAATAGGAAAAGTTGCCAGCAACAAGGCTTCAAAATGAACGACAACGACAAGACTGACTCACAGAGAAAGACACTTGAAACTGACTGATATACCATGTTGTGCTTTTGGCTATGGCATAATAGGCCCTTTTAAAATGGATTTATTTCTTTCCTTGTCTGTGGAAGGAGAAGCAAGACGATTGGTCAGAAGCTTTATTCATTTAGGAAAAATAAGCCTGTTATGCCAAGGACTCCTCTATTGCATTTGACAGCTGCAAAATAAGGATTTAAGTTTAGAGGGGACTTAGGCATGAATCCTTTCTTGATTTAAACATGTTCTCTCAGGGTTGTGAAGCTTTATTCTCACTCATACATGACCCCAGATCAGGTTCACAAGAACACTGCAGCCATACAAACCTGTGAGAATATAAAATGCTTCTACAAGTATTAGAGAAGCATTTCTTGAGTGGTACAAATAAGATTGAAGGCTTGTTCCTTTCTGTTTGATTCAAAATGCACATAGGTTTGTCTTTTTTCCTGCATGATGTGGAAGGGTGAGGGTCCCTTTCAAAGGGTAGAGAAAGTAGAGGTGTAAGGAGCACAGCTCTGAAGAACGAGGGGTACAGATGATAGTGCAGGTAATATCATGGCTGGCATGAATCAAATATATTTTTGACTGTTTATCCTGCACGTGACTTGTACTTCTGGACCTTAGTTTGACATAATATTCAATGAGTCTTCTGTGATAATAAATCATTAAAAATCTCCAGCTACCCTGATTTTAAGGGATTCTTGAATAGCATTTTGCACTAGCATCATGCTCTCCTATTGACCACAAAGAGGGTTTCTCTTGGAAACTACTGAACCAAGTAAGGACCAAGCTGTTAAGGACCATGCTGTTCTTCAAGAAGTATTTTAAGTCTCTAAAATGAAAGTCATTTTTCTGCATGGAAGGCCAAGAGCCAGCAAAATCCTGTGTGTGTTCTTAATACATAATTACAGAAGCAACTCACCAGCACTCAGCTGGCATATACTCAAAAATCATTGAAATAAAGATCTAGATAGCTATTGCTTGACCAGTTAGCAAAGTTATATTTCCTCTTCAAATATATTCCTGATAGTAATGGTTTCTAATATTTTTATAGATATGATTTTCTTTGACTGCATGGCCTTGTATTTATCCATATTATAATTTAAAACCTTGACATAATGTTCATTATAGGAAAGACAGGTCTTCTACTCATGTGTAAACAAACCACTAATCTGTTTTAGCAAAATCCTGTTGGAATGAACAAACATTTACTCAATGATCATAATTACAGTGTATGTCATTTTATACACTCTCAAATACACCAAAACTATTTTTAAAATACTGCAACTATTTTGAAGACAGTAATAAACAGATTTAAGAATAAGGTCACTCCAGTGAACTGTCTAAAAAGGTAGCCTGCTCCTACTTTGTTTTGATTTAGGATACTGATTTTCACACTCTGTTAATCCCCTCTGATGAGCCTTAATTATAATAATTTTTACTCAATTTTAGTTTATGTATTGCAATAGAAATAATTTCATGAATAGTCAGAGTCAGTTCATACTGATGATCAGAAGGCTACAAAACCCATGCACCTTTACCTTCGTCAGGTCACACCAGAAATACACAAAGGGTTTCTCTATTAGATAGATATTCAAGTGCTAAAAATAAATTGGCTCTTACCTTTCCAAAACTCCCTTTCCCAATAGCTCGCAATATTTGAAAGTGGTCAAAGTTAACTGTAAAATAAGAAAGAGAAGAAAAGGAAAATAGTTTGTAGAGTCAGAATGAGGAATTAGATAAGATATAACAGTGTTTCCAGCTAATGTCATTTTACCATGTGATATTTACTTTCTCTCTTGAAACACCTAACATTTGTTATCTAACAGAGGTTTGCTATAAACATACTCTGTTAATTTTATCCACCAATTTATCTTAGTCCAATGCCTTCCGTGCCTAATATCTCCGAAAAGAAACATCTTTGTCCTAACCAAGTAACAAGACAACAAGTTAACATTACAAACATATTAACATGAACAAAACCTGCCTAGCATTTTCCAGAAAGATTAAGATCTATTAAAAAAAGAGTAGTGAATAATTCAGATAAGTAACACTGCTGGCTTCTGGATAGGTAGCAATATAAGGACAGTATTTTTACAGTAATCTGTCTGCATGATAATTCACATATTTTGTTACAGTGATGGAAGCTTGTCCCAGAATACCCTAGCAAATCATCCCCTTTGAAATTTCCCACCTTAACACATTAATACTGTAAGACTACTTCATATATAGCATAAGGTTGTTTTGGGAGATTTCATTTTAGCTCAGCAGTGGAATGGATTTACTCCCACTTCATGAAAATCTAACAGCACAGTCTGCCCTAGACACTGAAGTGTTTTGCTTTGAAGGCGAGAGATTTCATTCTCAGAAATGTCATTATTGTTGGTGTTGCATGAGACTGCACACAGCAGGACCTTCAAATCTCTGGTTCATTGGTAGGTCTGGCAGTTAAAATCCAACAACATCCTGAATAAAATTGATACAGAGCCACTGAAACACAAGCATAACAATGTGTGATACAGTTTTTACAGTTCCTTGTCAGAAAAGGATCACACTTAAAGCTAAACTCAGTGAACCACATTTGACAAAGTTCAGCGCAACTTAAACAGATTTTTTTTTTTTATAAAACTTTGTTACTTCCCTGGCTTTGGCCATGTACCTCCACCTCTATACCGGTTACTGCTATTGTAGGAATTGGCAGAATTAGCAAGACTCACTAGCAGAATATGGTAACATCAAGAAATAAAAAAAAATTATTCTCATCATGAATACTATAGAACTAACAATACTTGAAATAACTGATAAAAACAGTTGTGTTGGCTCAAGCTAGGTATTTATGAGGAAGTTGCAAGGTTGATATATATCAAGCCACCGAGAAGGGCTAAAATCTTATTTTCCCTCTTGCAACAATATCTCATTTACACCATTAATGCCATTTATATTTAAGCATTTGTTTCTTTAGGCCTGCTTTCATTGTCTTCAAGGAAACATAGTTATTCCTTTCATTAGTGCAGCTATAGCAACCACTTCCCTGGTAATTGCTGGAGACCAAATCAAATCCAGAGCTGACAGAGCTGATAGATGCAGACTCTTTAGCAAACAAGGATGGTAACTCTGAATAGAGCAGGTTTAGGTTTCAGATACTAAACTGGAAATTCATAATCTTGCAAAGGATTTATATACTCTTTGGAAACTGGAAAACAAGTTTTGTGCTGTATCAGTTAAAGGTTAGGGTAATACAGATGTTTCAGAAGATTGTCCATCAATGACCTTGAACTAGGGTCTGCCCAAATATTTTACCCATGGAGAACTATCTTGTAGTTCCTGTTGGTCAGTACTGGTGTGATGGACAAGATGTTCCATTTACCAGAACCACCTTCCATACAGACTTAGACTAAATTTTGTTTCTGTAAGTCATCCCTTCCCAGCACATGCCCCTGAGGACTTGAGAGCTTAATGACTGGAATCTTGAAGCTGATCCTTCAGTTTAAGTGGGAATTTAACACAGCACTGAGAAGGTTCAAAACAATGTGTTAATCTCATTGCTTTGATAGAGAAAGTTCAGCCATTTTTCCCTCCAGCATGGTGGGTTTTTTTTGTTTCAAACCTTCTCATGTTTCCTGTTCGTTTTACCATTTTTTAACAAGCATGGTCCTTAAAGAACAAACTCAGACTACACTTTCTTTACTCTGCAGTCATTCAGCTGATGTTAGTTCCCCAGAACAACTGGGAAGCTGTTGAGTCTGTACTTATCTAGATTTCACTCAAACCACATTTCAATCAGACTTTATTACTGTCCTGAAGCCTGTCTGGTTTTGAAATACATCAGTTTATTTTGTTTTTGTAAAGCTAAGATTAAACATTTCTTTTTAGTTATGAGGGATATTTATTGTCCATACAATTTCTAAGCTATTTCTCTGCACTTTCTTCTTTATAGGCACTTCTTGCTCTGAATAACTAGAACTCTTAAACTGGATTTAACTGTAAATTGTACTTCTGTAAGAAATAAGTGGCTAAAGGAGTCATTTAGGAATTTTAGATAAATAAGTGGTTAAAAACACAGTCACAACAATTAGATTTTCTCAATTTTTATGTTTAACATTAATAGAAAATGGGATATTACACATTCAAATTATCACACAGTATTTTGTTTCTGTAGGTCACTGTCCTATAAGCCTTTTAATAAATCAACATGCAATGATAGCAACACATTTCTTGCAGGAGAAAAGATAGATAACTTTAAGTGACTGTGGAAGTATGTCAACACACCTGAACCTTCTTTGGAGCTGGGCTTGCAGGCACTTTAGTCTTCTGGAACAGGTTAATTCACTAAGGTGAGACAATTTGGTCTGTTTCCATCATTCAAACATAGTGACAACATTGTAGATTCAAAAACTAGGGAAGTTCCTCCCTTGGTATGTTAGGAGAAGATACTAAAAGGGATATATTCGCAATTGAGACCAATGCAAAATGTAGCAGACTAAGATGCTTTCAGCAAGTCCCATCAACAACAGCTGAGCCATGCAGCAGTGACAACAATCACAGCACAGGTAAGGAGTGAACAGTCAAGCTCAGTTCAATGCCTCATTACTACACTAGCCGTTCTCAAGCATTTTTAATCTAACTCAATTTTTGGATTATTTTTCTCATAATACTTTTAAGGTTCTGTATGTGCTCTATCTCCCTTTTGGTGAAAATTCACCACCACAGGTTCACTACTTATTCTGAGAAGAGTTACAGCTCACCATTACCTTTGGCATTTCCAAAGTTTAAAATATCAAGATCAGACACTATCATTTCCTCTGTGCAACAAGTATATCACCAATATTGTATTATTGTCCTCAAAAATGACATGTCTAACTTCTGTGTAGGTTGGTGTTGTAGTTAATGGCATTTTTCCATTGCAAAGCCCCGCTGAGATAATGGCATGGTTGGCAGGACACTTTCTTCAGTAACAGTAATACGGCTATTACTCTTTTGAAAATAGTTCTGTTACTCAAGAGGGGAAAAATTATTTTCCCATTTTGGTACTTTAATTTTACTATCACACCATACTTCAGAAATATTAGATATCAGATCTGAATTAGCATCTTAAAGGACAGATATTTTCCAGGAAAGAGTATTAGTTTATACTGTCTTCAGATAATGCTTCATTCAGGCCAGTTCATAGAAAGAAACTACAAGCATTAACAGTATAACAGATTTTGCTTTTCATTTCCTTGCTTTTCATCAAGTTGGATAAAAATCTCCTATCTTCATCCCTAAAATTCACAATTAATTCAAAACTGAGAATTATTACGGATTAAAACAGATATTTGGCTAAGGGAGAAAATAGATCAGCATTTATGGCATCTCTTCCCTGAGTATTAGGTATTAAAGTGACTGAAGCCTGTTAATTTCAGTAATGAGCTATGCATGCATATAAATTAAAGTATTTTGTTTCTTTCAGTTTAGTCACACTCAAATCTTAAATGAATTCCACTGCACAGCTTCAAGTCTCTATTAATAACTTTAAGTACAAATATACCTCACTGATTATTTTCAAGGTTTTGAAGGAGACCCATGTATTTTCCAGTAGTTTGATCTTGAACTAATAACAGCTTTGATGAAGGAAATGGGATTCACTAGATGAATGAAAGGTTGCGAAGAAAGTAAAATGTGATCCTAGCCATTCCGGGCACTGGATCAAATATATCCATATACTCAAAAATATCAGGAGTGTTAAGGTGAAATAGATGGATGGCAGTGTTTTGTGACCAACTTGGACATACATCCACCTTCCACCACAGCCTTCTCATGTGACCTTGTGCAAGTGCTTCAATATCTTCTGCCCCTCTCTGTAGAAAAGTGAATCAACACACCTCTAAGTAGCCGTAAAATCAGGTATAGGAAGTAGTTCAATGCTCATACAAGTAATCATAGCAACAGCCAATTCAAAGAACAGTGCTTTAGAAAACCACTGAAGACTTAATTTTCAAAATGTGAAAACTGTGCACTGTTGTGGAAGTGGAGGTTCAGAAATCAGTAGATGATCCCACAGGTTGTTCCCACAGAACCAAGAGCAAAACCTGGCTCCCACCTCACACCACAGAATTTCTCAGGCATATATTTCCAACTGTATGAGCACTGATAGAGCAAATATTTGATATAAAACTTTCCAGCAAAAGATAAAATGAATATTTCCTGCTCCACTGCCCTCCTCACAGGATAAAATATACCTTAGGGAAAATATGCACATCATAGACTATTGGGTTTTAACAACTCTACTGCAAAAACACTGGATAGTTTTAGTGGAAATGCCTATTACTCTTTTTTGCACCTAGAATTACATACATAATGATATAAGATACAATAATGAAGTATTGTATATACACTCACATCTGCTGCATTTTTTGTGAGTTGGGTTATTTGGTTTAAAACACTGTACAAATGAACAAAGTTCACCATGTTTGAATTATGGCATCACACAAACCCACAAAATTTCTACCCTTTCATTTGTAGTTTTGCTCATTTAAAGTATTTTCATGTTAACCATCACTTGTTAAAGTGTAAATTGTACCCAGTTCAAAAGGCAATACATGCATTGGGTGGATTCTACACAGAGCTGACATCTGTTGTTCTTACTGCACCTGAGGAATATTTATGGCATATTTATGCGATTAATCCAAATATACTCAACAACCAATACCTGAAAGAATTTTGTATCTCCAAGAGCAAGTATCCAGTCCAATATAACTAAAGCATAGGCATATATTTGCTTTGCAAAGAATTAAGGATCTTTCGGATCAAAAAAATTTAAAAGAACTCGGTAAATATCCAGAACTAAATCCTAACACTGTCCTTCTCTAGCAGATTTCCACTGATTTGTTTGGACTGTCTGGTAGTAGCCAAAACCACAACTACTAAGGCATTAGAAATAAAGTCATATTTGCAACACAACAGGCATTAAGACATCTAGCTTCATTACCACCAATCTCAACAGAAAGCAGAAACAAGGAATGTTGATCTGGTCATCAGCCAAGAAAACAGGTTTTCATTTAACCCTCAGCACTGTCTTAGATGTTGCAGCTGTGTTTGTGGATGTTTTAAACCTTCCTGCTTCTATGTGAACTGAGATTTTCCTTCTAGATTTGGCCCATATTGTTAAACCTGAGGCTCACTGGACAGCACTGCTATTAGGTTTTCATCCTAGTTCCACAGTCATCTTGATATCTGCATCTGCTTTTCAGATTCTCCAACCTTTCCAGAGAATGTTACAAGGTTGTGCTGACAGAACCTCAAGAGGTTATCAATAGCCATCAGAGCTTGCTCAAAATTGCTACTGTACTTCCTTCAACACAAAAAGCACATAAGATGAGTAACCAAGTGGATTCAGTCACGTGTACTCAGTATTCATGATATAGCACCAACTTGAACTGGACATAGAAAGGGCAAAAATGGGGAGCACTTAAAAATTAGATTAAGGGGCATAAAATGGTTAGGGTAGTCATAAGGAGTCACATTCCAATATCCTCTGTCCATGGGAAGTGCTCTAGTGAAGAAATACACTGCTTAAACTATGAAATTAATTTTTGTTGATGGAATGATAAAGCCAGGCATATCCTTGAGGTGATCAAAAAATACAACATCTGTAAAGCTTCATTAGGTTTCCAAGTTGAATGGACCATCCCTATATATTAATTGATTGGGAACATACTAATTAGAAAGTTACGTAACCAAAGTACAAGAAAAGCCATTTCAGAGTTGATTTTGCCTTATTAATGATGGAGGATAGTATTTGCTATCATTGTACTTAGGAGCTTTGCATTTAAATTGCATTACAATGTGTCAGTTATTCAGGCTTAATGAATGTTTTGGTTTTCATATAAACTGTTTCTAATTGTTGTTCATAATTTTTATAACCACTCAGATTATTTGCAACTTGAAATAATTTAAGATATATGTCATGCAATTTTTATTTAAAAATCATCATGTTTTCAGACTGAATGCGTGGATAACAATTCCTGTCTCAGGGAGTTCTGATAAACATTAGTTTACACAAAAAATATAGCTCTTAATGGAGCAAAACCATTATGACATTTGAAAGTGCAATTTTCCTACTTTATCAGTTGAAATATTTAATTTTGAACTGATGCCATTTTCCCATTTTAAAATATCAGAAGCAGCTTACAACAACCAGCTTCCACCCTGCTGCATCTCCAGAAGTTCAGAATTATGTCCATCTTACAAGTATTATATACTTCAACTTCCTCAAAGTGAAATACTTATGTATTATCAAAAGACTTTCATTTTCAAATTCTTGATTGATCTGAAGTGGTTTCTTTCACAGTAGTTCAGTACCACATTCTACTTCCTGGTGATGACTATGCCCATCTACAAGATGGGGTCACTGGCTGGACTACATCTCCCATTGCATTAGCATACCCATAGCACTTGTGTGATGTACTTTGCTCACAGGTGGTGGCATGTTGCAAACAGGTACATACAAGATCTGGATCTTGACAAGGGTCTATGAGTACCCAATTCAAACCCCTTAGTGTCATATCACAGAAACGTAATCTAAATCCAAATTTTGCTTCCATTCTAAATTTCATAGACACCTTTGTTTTCCCAGCATAAGGCTTAATTTTTTAAAAAGGAAAACAATGGCATTTTTATCTGACAAAAAGATTTCATTATCATTAAAAAGTTGTTATCAATATTCTGGGAAAAATAGAAAAAGGATCACCACAGAAACTAAGACCCAGATGGACAGAGCTCCTTATTACCTCATCTCTGTCACCTTTCAAACAAGATAAAGCAGGAAATCTTTTCCTGGATTGGTAGAAATGGGGAGAAAACTTCAATACTGTGGTATTGAAAAAGCATAATTTTATACCTCTTATAGTCTATCAAATATCCATACCATAGATAAAAGAGTGGGCTAAATAACAACTGCTGCAACACATTACAGGAATTCTTATTTCCTTATGTTAATCCTCCTACAAGGTAGTATTTCACATGCAATGTAGCTACACATAAAATTCACAGACTACTTAGATGACACAGAGTTTGCTCGTCAAAAGTCATGGCAGCATCCTGTGATTCTACACTGTATTCAGTGAGATCCACCTCATACTGTGCCATTAGAAGTGTGGTTTTCCTAAACAGAAGAATTTTTCTAAATACCTTAGTTAAAAACGAATACCAGAAATAATCAAAATAATCTAAGATTTTCAAAATCTTCTAAAAACAGACTAGAAGAATTTGGTGGATCAGCTAATGATTTACAGCCTTCGAGAAACAGGCATGTGTTACCACAATGAGAAATAAATTTGAAACCCCAAAGTAAACTGAAGCACAAAAAAAAAGCTGCTAAAAAAATGAAAAAATTAAAATGCTGGCACTGATTCTCAAAACTTTATTCCCTTTTAATTATGTGAATGAGCATAATTCCTTTTCTCATGCTACTCTCTGAAAAACTGAAAAAGAAATAAATATGCCATTTAGCATTCACAAGGAAACTGTGACTCCTTGGTAAACAAATATCTTTTTGAACCAAAGATTAAATGAGAATTTCTCTCCAGAGCTGTTTACACCTCTAATAAGACAAAGTAAAATTATGCCATCTTTAAGCATATCTAGTCTGAAAAACACATCAAGCAGCTACCTGAAACCCATAAAATAAAGATTCCAAGTAGAACAAGCTGCAAACCTTACAGCTTTTTGTTGAGACAATTTTAAACTGAAACTACCAATTGCCATCTTATAATCTCAAAACATCTAAGAAATCTGAAATACATCACCAAAGCAAAACTCAGAAAAATCATCCTGATGTTGAGGATATGGGTGCCATCTTCTGTGAGCCACTGGGAGAGATTTACAGGTAGCAGAAAATTGTCAACAAGCCATTGAAGTCTGCACAAAAAGTCCTACAGCTATAAATTGCAGCAGGATCTTAATCTCAGAACACTGTAATTAAGTCTTGCTGAAATTTTACCATAAGGTTGCCCCTGCGGTAGCCTTAGCAAGGGCTTTACCAAAGCCCCAGAAACCACAGGAATTGTGATTGTAACTCCAGGTAAAAACACAAGTTTATTGCTCTGAGGAAGGTGTGAGGATGCTTGGCTGCTGCTTTGCACCACAAGAATGAACATTAACACCAATGTGATGAAGGTTGCCATTCCTTCATGAAGGACTGAGCACAAATAGGTGCTCACTGGACAACACAAAGCATACTAATCAGAAAAGCACTTACGACTGCTATCTCCCACAGATCTTGGGAACACTAGTTTGAAAAATAAAGTCAATTTTCTTCGCTTTACACCTCTTCAAAACTCACCAAAAATATAGTTATAGAAATCCATCACTAGAGCATTTAGCATGCCATGTCTGTGAACTTCAGGCAGGTTTCAGAGGCAGACAGATATTCAGACATGTCACAGTTCAGCTCAGGCAGCAACTGAGCACTACCTGCCACTCTCTCACTCCTCTAACAGAGACGTAAAACAGACCAAGCCCCCCATGGTTTGGGATATGGACAGTTTACTGACAAGCACAATAACAGAGATTCACAGACACACCCAGTAATAACACTGAGCACTTACCGATCTAATGAGATGTCAACACAGAGCACGGTGAAAAGAAGACCAACCACACTCAAAGTGCCCCAGAACCACACCAAGCCCTGCCTCTGCCCAGCCAGCCCCTTTTATAGGGGCTCATTGTTGTCAGGTGGTGTGAAAACAGCCCCGGCCAACTCAGCTCACCTGTGCTGGCTGCTGGGAGAGGGAACTCCACCCTAGCCAGAACCAGCAGATGGTTGGGAAAAATGGAGTAGTTTGAAAGCAATTTTTTGCCTGTCATGGTTTGCTTGACCAAATATAGGAAGAAATAAGAGAAAAAAATATTTTTTTAAATAAATAATATCAGTCAGTAGAGCAAAAAGCAATGTGATAATCCTGATTTGATTTTAATGAAAGCAAACAAAAAATATATCTAGATTTGGGGGTCTTTCTCACCTTCCTGTTTTGTGCCTGCTTTGCTTTTCACTTTTCCAGTGGAGAACTGAAAGAATAACAAAATCAAAGAATCTTCACTGATCTCAGCTGAAATTAAAAAATCCTCCCTGTTGATTCATGAAAATTTTTGTATTCTTGTCTATCTGTGTCCATATAGAGTGTGTGTCCATTTGTGATTAGTTTGTTTTCTGTAATCAGAATGTTTCAATAAATATTAGCGCCTCTAGCACGCTGCTGACAGCAGAACAGGGAGGAAAGCAGGAGCACCCCTTTCTGGCAATGGCCTGGAACTCTGGATGGGATTAAGCTGTTCATGACACTTAGCTAATACTATCTAAAGTATAGCTGCTATTATTTAAAGGCAAAGTTACTAATTTGAACTAAAGAAATTTAAAATGTTAATTAAAAACAATTCATTGCTAAACAAAAATAGGTCAAATAAAGCTAGCAGAGCTTGGCAGAAAATACAAGGAATGTGAACTCTGTTGTCTTTGCAAAATTTCAGCCAGAAAATCTAGAAGAGATCAATGTCGTCATGAGCAGTGTAGTATAAAACAGGAAAGAGTTACTATCTGTTTAATGTCACCATTAATGATGTGAGCTACAAAAATAAGCTATATTTTACTTGTCTTTTTTGGGGCTAATGCAAGATCTTCAAAATCCTGATGATGACTAATGGTACAGGCAATAACCAAAGTGAAGCTCCCTTGACAGCTACCTGAGATTTAAAATAACAGTGGCTGCGACAGCTTAAAAAGAAAAGACAAAATACAATAGTGGCAAGCATGAATGGAGGCTAATACTGCAAAAGGGGAATTCAATTTATAATAATTCCTGCCCCGGGATATCACCTAAACCAAAAGACATCAACAAGTTCAGAAAGTGGCAGAAGTAAAGCATAGTGGAGACTCAAAGTGAGGAAGAGACATACTGTGACTAAGAGATCTGTTGTGAGTTGACCCCTTGCAGGGGAACCATAAACAAGACATTCTTCTAATACCTAAGGAGGTGGAGGGGCTCTGCTCAATCCAAAAATAGTGGAACTGTAGTCTGAGAGCAAGAACTTGATGTTGGGCCAAAGGCCTAGATGGTCTTCACTGTGTGGGTTGGTTTAGCGTAATCCTTCAGCAGCATTATTTTGAAGCAACCATTCTCAACATATCATTAGTCTTCTGTTATGACTGGTTAATCATCCATACATTAAGCTCAGAAGATAATTAGACTTAAAATACAGGGTTTTTTTCCAACAATAAAGTGACTACTGTTTTTGAACAAGCAGCAGATAGCCACAGATCGTTGTGAAAGATCTATAATGACTGATTAGGGATTTAACATATGGGTGTATAACTCAGTTCTATGAAAAATATAATCAGAAGTCAGATATACCTCAGGATAAAATGATACACTATAAGAAAAAATATCACACCTTTGCTACATAGCCATCATTGCTGTCCATCGGCCAGAGCCTGGGTAACCACACAAGCCTAAAGGCCAGAAAAGATTTGATGGTAGCTGGAAACAGTTATTCATTGGTGTTGCACAGATACTCACTTCCCATGCCCAGTATTCATTGTAACTGGCCACAGGAAAGCCCATGATTCTCCAGTTAGACTAATGCTGAAGATACGTAAAATGAAGAACTGAAATTAATAGATTATGAGGTTTGGTGCGTTGGATAAACATGCTGCTAAGTCCATAACACTGGCCTCATAAGCAGTGTTAAATCTTCAGGTTAGTTTACCATTACCTATACAAGCTGGAGGTTCCATGCGAATGTAAGGAAAAACTTTCTCACTGTGAGGGTGACAGAGCACTGGAACAGGCTACCCAGAGAGGTTGTGGAGTCTCCTTCTCTGGAGACATTCAAGACCAATCTGGACATGTTCCTGTGTGATTTAATCTAGGTGATCCTGCTCAGGCAGGGAGATTGGACTAGACAATCTGTCGAGGTCCCTTCCAACTCCTGACATTCCGTAGTTCTGTGACTGATTCTGGGAAAAAAATGTAGTGCAGTAAGACTTGAATTAACTAAAAACGTTTTCTCAGTGATACGTTACATGGAGCCTTCTGCAGTACTGAAAGACATAATACAACAGAAGGTCTTTATAACTGATCTAGCTGCGTCAATGTTCTGTTAGCATACAGCATTCAGATAACCTATTTTCTAGCAGAAAGATTTCTTTTCCATAGACTGGAAGCAACTGGAACTTCTGATATCATCATAATCAGTCATACATGTATCCCATTATAAAGTTGTAATCAATAAGATTTTCCTATTATAAACTCATAAGTCAGCAAAATTTTAAAAATATTTTTAAGGTCTTTACAGATCTTTCAAAAGGTAAACTTGACATTGAAACAAAGGAGAAAATTTTCCGGACCTGCTCAAATGTAAGATGTTTAAAAAAAATTTTAAAATGTGATAAAACATAACTTTGTTTTCTTGAGAAATAAGGGTTTCTAATTGATGTGGTTGCTTACTTATGAATAATCATCTGAAATCTATTGCAAGGAGAAATAGCTTGACAGGTATGTCTAACAGAAAAGACACTCCTTGTTAAAATGTATTGCTAAATACAGAAAGTTTAAATTTCACTTCAACTGTAAGAGACTTCCCTGTGAGACCAGAAAACACATAACAGACTATGAAGCATCTTTTTCAGCTATAGAGTAGGAATATTCACTTCCCTCAGAGTTATTATGAGAATAACCTCATTAATAACTGAATTGGAAGGCTCTCTGAAGGAAGTTGCTATGGGAATAAAACGTCAAATTTCAGAGGACCAAACTATTTTCTCCTGCAATAAAATTTACCAGAGTGATCCTCAGGTGAAGGAAAAGTCTTTAAATGAAGTTACTAACAAACTACTCAGTGAAGTATCAGCCAATCTTATCCACATGGATGCCTCTATAATGCCAAACAGGCCAGGGGGAAGCTAGGAATCTTATTTGCTTTTGGCTTCTTTGAGTCGTGGATTTGAGACCACTGTTCTTGTAGTGCAGAATTTCAGAAAAATGAGTCTTAGTGCTATGTTAATGCAATGTTAGGGATCCACGTGGATAGAATTTTACCTGAATACCCCAACAAAGTATGAGTTATTCTCTTTTTCTTCAAAAGTCAGATCCCAATGGATGAGGTTTCTGACTCCAAAATTGGATCTGTAAGAAGCAGCTCTTCTATTTTTAACCACAAGTATAAATGAAACATGGCAGGCAAATAAGGACACTAAAGGGTCAGAAAGATTTACATTTCATTTGGGATCACCTCACATTTAGTGTTTTAAATCTAATCAACCCCATGGGCTTCAAATGAATGATGCCAGTTTCTTTCAGCAAAAGTGCACCTGAAGAGCAGAGTAATAGACTTATTTTTCATTTGTCATTGTACGATTAAAGCTCATCAGTTTGATAGCAGCAATACTCCCTCAGGAAAAACTTTCAAATGAAGCAGGCAGATGTGTGGGTTATTGATGTGGCTGTCCAGGTCTGGATTATGTTTTGGGATTTGAAAATGTTGAAATAGCAAGAATTTCAAGAATATTTGAGCATTGTTTCTGAAGATGTCCAGGCATTTGTGTTTTGTGGTTCTTCCTTGTCAAAAAAAAAAAAAAAAAAAATCACAACTAAACTTGAAAACCAACCTGTATCTGTCAGGGTTCTGAGGACACTAACTGGCCTTGCTGGCCATCACCAGATTCCCCTGCCCCACCACCACCTCCGTGCTGCCAGTGGGCTTGGAGCCCTATTGAAGCGAGAACATGACATGAAGGGGAATCGCAGGACCCGCCATGCTTTGCTGAGCTGCACTTCAAAACAGTCCTCAGACAAGATAGATTGCAGGGACATCTATGCACCTCAAATACCCTCTGGATCCTTATCTGACCCCCCCTTACTGTCACTGACCTACTCTGCTCACCTAGTTTGGGGACAGAGTTACAGCCTGGGCTTTAGAGCAATGGGATCCAACTGTGAGTAGTGAGGTTGCACAGCAGTAATTGAGTATAGTATAGGGGTTGGAAATAGGTAAAGCTGCCTCTCATCATGGGAAAAGGCAGAGTTTAATTCCATTAGCAGCACATAGAGTGAAGGCAGTTAAGTTCCAGCAGTCCAGTACAGAAGAGTTAAAGGAAATGTCAAGTATTCCATTACTGTTTGTCCACAAAGAAGCAAACCAGAGTTCAGTAGAAACTAGATGCTTCTTACACTAGCCAGATTTCCACTGACTGTTTAAATAAAAGAAATAACTTACTTCTAAGAGACCTGACCTCCATTAACCCCATCTTTTAACCCACCTATAGTTACCCATCCTTTACAGTTAAATGACATTCACAATATACTTCAGCACACAAGCTGTGTCTTGCTCATAGGTATCATAAATTTTTAAAACTAAATTACATTAAAAAAAAAAAAAAATTCTGTTTTAGGGGTGGAACCTCAAATCCAAACCTCTGATGTTCCAGAGGGACTGACCTAAACCTAGCTTTGCATTTGTGATGTTACGAGTTACTTGCAGCCAAAAAGGGGCTGATTTTTTCTTCTAGCTAGGATTCTTACCGTCTCACTGTTTGAATCACTTATTTTCACAATAATCACTCCACATTGTTGTTTTACTTTTGGAGTAAAAACAGGTCTCACAAAAGTTTTTTGTTGCTTAATTGTTCAAGACCAAACTGTATTGATCACATATGATCAATTTTTTCCAGTTTCAGTGGAAGAAATATCCTGAGTTATTAGTTAATATTAAAACACGATTCCATGTTGATACTTCACCTTTTGTGTCTTTTTTCCTTCAGGGTTTATAGAAAGGGTAGATAAAAGATCTGATAACAACAGGAATATTTAATTTATAAAGAATTTGCAGATGTGTTTTTACTTGGAGCTGATGACTTATTCTGTGATCGTTGCACTACTTACCTCTGCGAAATCCTTCCAGTGAAGAGGTAAAGATAGTTTCAACTGATAAAAGTTACTCTTATTTACACACCACAAGCAATTATACCAAAGCTGATAGGACCATGCATTGCTGAAAATGGTAAATATGAATAAGAAAATCAGGACCTTTGCTTCATCCATCCACTGATAAGATTAGAAGTAAAACATAAAGGCTTTAAAGCAAAACAAACATAGATACACTCACAAACAAATCGAATTCACCTAATCTCCACTCTAAGCTTTCATATCAGCTGGCACAGAGGCAACTAACAGCAGAAGGAGGACTTAAGACCAACCACATTCCCCAGGTTATGGCTGGGGGCTGGCATGAAGAGCTGAAGGCCTATAGACTCTCTAAGCCACAACTTAACTTATAAAGTTTTACTTTCTATCTCCACACATCAGGAATAAATAAAAAGGTTAATTTGATGTAGAGGGTGGGTAGCTGACAGATATTAATAGGGAGAACGTAACTTCTAATTTTAACAACAGAAGTTATTAGCAGCAAAACACAAATAGTGAACTGCAGAGGATAAAATTGCTCAATGTAGCAGAATGTTGGATAATGACCGAAAAATTTAGTGGTATTAAATGTGCTTATACCAATTCTGTATAATCACAGAAATAGAATCTCAAATAAGTTTAATTATAGATGTTAGATGAAAATAATGAATACCAGTGACTCAGTTCTAGAGTTCCCTGCTATATACCCTGGGTTTGTTTTGACGAGAGTAAAGCACATATAAAAATATCAATGTATATATAGAAAGAGACAGAGATAGAACTATTCTCTAGAAATATATGTATTATATGTTCTTAACTAGGATAAAATGTCAAATCAGTATATTAGATCTTTCTCTGTTTGTTGATAAAAGAATATTAAACATCTTTGATTGCTTCCCAGTACAGAATGGAAGACCTCCAAAAAATAATTTATTTCCCACCACCATGGTTATTTTATTTTGGGGGTTTTGTTTTTGTTAATCAGCAAAGACAAGTGGAAAAAGGACTGGAAATCAACTTACAATCACTAAATACTAGAATAAAAATATCGCATATGAGAGTAGTCTGCAGTCCTTCATGACTGGTCTGCTGAGCTGTATTTTTCTTTTCGAAATTAGTACGTGGCACTGCAGGAGGTTCTTCACAACATCCAGGATATCCCACCACTTGAAATATCAGAGCGCCATTGATCTCCATATGGTTGTGGATCAACAGATGTGCATGATCTGCCTAGCAGAGGAAGGTTAGGAGGGTGAGAGCTGAGCCTTCAGTTACTCATACACATTTGTACATCCAGGGAACCACTCAAAATTCTCTGCATCCCACTAGAAACAGTGAGACAACTGGATGTCACAGGCAGTATATGTCCTCTGTAAAGGACTGCAAGTACACTGGAAGCATCACTTTATACTAATGTATTTAAAATCCATGTCTGGGCTCCCTCCAACACCTGTGAGATAGTCTGATGACTCCTGGCTTAGCAGAACCAAAGGTCCAAAGTCAGAGCAGCACTCAACATGACTGTTTGAAACTACTGAAAACATGCCACTACTTCACTACCATGTATTACTTCATCTTTTCTAAACCTCCTCTAATTACTCTCAGAAAAGCCTTGTGAAAAGCCATTCAGAGAGAAAATGCTGTCCCAGCAACAGCTAGAATTTGCTTAGCCGCCAGACTCCACTTGTATGTAGGTCCTGCCTCCCACAGCCAGCATACATAACTGCCCAGGCAGCCATTCTCTAGCTACTCCCTTCTCCCATTCATCAGTAGAGAGCTCCCAAACTCCAAAAGAGCAAGAAAGATTTGCCTGCCAAAAGTTTGAATCACTGGGGAAAGTTCTCTACGCTGTGGCTCTTTTCCAGCAAAATCTCACAGCACTTAGTGGTGATATTTTTGTTTAAAAGAAGATTTATAAATCCTGGAGGGAAGTATTCTGATGCTGAGATTTTTGTTGAGAATTTCACACTAAAAAAATACTTCTCATTTTAAGTGTTTTTATCTGCTATTATTATTTGCACCATAAAACACTAAAAAAATACTTCTAATTTTAAGGTATTTTTATCTGCTATTATTATTTGCACCATAAAACAATCTAGTTTGACAGTTTAGCTTAAAAAAGTTAAGCGAAAGACCTCAAAGGCTTTTCACTGGACTGGAAAAGGGTTGGAAATAAGGGCATAATTGACATATACTCTCTGAAAAATCAGAAGCCAAGGCTAGGCAGAGCAGTATCTCATAAAGCTGTAGGTGACTTCTGGCTAGTCTTTTCCTCCCATGATATCAAAATCAATCTCAGTAAATGCTAACTTTGTTTGATAGCAATGTCCTGAATGTAAGACTGTGTAGCTATCTCTGTAGTTTTCATATGCTAGAACAGTAAAGTGTGATGTCAGAGTTGAAACAATTACTTTTTCCGACATCTCAGAAATGATCTTTTGATTAGCTTTTGTTCTTTGACTTCACGCTCTGTTTAGCAGATCACAGTGCCTAAGATGCGGTATTGCCTCAAAAGAGTTTGCAGGCTTTACAGCTCGGACAAAGATTTATCTAAGCCTAACCCCAAAAGGAATAAGAAACCCCTTCATAACATAATGTGAAAACAATCCGGGAGCAAGCAGAGGATAGTTTCAGAAATGTGTGAAGGACACACTGAAGGCTAATGGTGATTTTGTGATTATATTACATCTCTCTTTCAACAGGATGGCTAAGAACAGTTTTCATCTCCCAGCAGGGAAGGCAGAACAATATAATAAGGAAATAATAATTACTGCAGGATTAATTCAGTTTTCATTTTTAGATCTTAAATAAGGAACAGCAGGTGTTTCCTCATCACTGCAAAAGTAGGATAAAGAAGGAAAATATTTCTAGTCTATTGCAATATATTGCTTCATAGTATATTATTTTAATTAATAATAAAGTCTTTCATACACAGAACAGTGATATGAATACGATGACAAAGCCAGTGCTCTATTTCGTTCACTACAAACACAAGATAAAAATGACAGGGCAGAAAAGTCAATCAGCTGTAAAACTTACCTAAAAGTTTCCAAACTTCAAAGAACTGGGATTTTTTTTTTTTTTTTTAAGAAAGAAGGAAAGAATGAGAGAAAATGAGAAAGTGGAAATAAACTCAAAAGCAACAAATATGCCTAGTAGAAAAAAAAAAGTAGAAAAGTAGAAAATTACAAATTTAATTCATATTTCAATTTTAATTAAACAAACTGTAGGATAGATTTTATTAATCCAGAACAAATATTTTCAAAATAGAAAGAAATATAAAAATAATGCAATATAAAATATAGACATTTATGTTATGATACTATTAAGAAAATTTTTATGAGGATATAAAATTTGGGAAATAAATTTCAGATTCATTGAATTTATTTAGTTAAGATCAAGGCGTTAAACACCTGTATAATAGGCTGCCAACAAGTCTAGTAATGCTTCCTAAGAAAAGGTTTCTTCAATTTAAAAAGAAAAATGCCTTTGCCTTAATTATGGAATGAATGAAAATAACTTAGGTGGTTATGTTGCACTTAATAGTCAGGTCAGAAAACAGGGTAAAACCTTTCTGAGAATAAAAGTACAAAATATGATACTCTTGTGTCAAGACCTGAGGTCTCTGAGAAGTGGCGTAGGAAAAAAAACCTGATTATAGAGAGAATCTTCTATTTGTTATAGCAGAAACTAATCATGTGAAAACTGAAAGAAGAACCCTGATGGACTGAATACAAGTGAGATAAACTGAAACCATAGAATTATAGAATTATTTATGTTGGAAAAGACCTCTAAGATAATCAAGTCCAAATACTAACCTAACACTGCTAAGTCCACCACTAATGGTCCCCAAGTGCCACATCTCCAGTAAGCTTTCCTTGGCTGCATACTACTGGGTTTCCTGACAGACAAAGAATGTCAGACTAGAAAATATGGCAAGTTGACAGCCTCTGGAACTGAGGTGGTGATTTTAGAAGATAGATCATATTTTTAGGAACATTTTTAATGTAATTCAAATTTCTAGTGATTAAAAAGAAAGATGTCCAATTACCTCACAAATCCTAGCCTGTCTGTCCAGACTGTTTCCTTTACTTACAAAAATGCACAAGTTTATGAAACAATGAGTCAATGTAGAATTTAAGTAAGCTAAAAATGAGGTCAAACCAATCAGATGAGAGATGATTACTCTGTAAGCAACTCTTCTGGTTATTGGGATGGAAAATAACTAATTTGGGAATAAAAGGAAGAAAATTCTCATTTCTGGGATACAGAAGTAAACCCCTATCGACACCAACATTCCGATTTCTGAAATTTATTGCATTACACTTAATGATGACTTCCTGTCTAATATTCAATAAATGGAAAATAAAACTGTATATAATTCAACATTGTCATAAACTAAATCAAACAAACAAAAAAAAACCTATAGTCGTGCTCTTATTTACCTAAAAGCGTGATGTCCAGCATAAAACAAAGCCTTCAACAGCTGTGTTTTATCCATTTTTTTAATACAGAACTGTCTTAGAACACTTTTAAGTCAAATGTGTTATTCTTGCCCAATCCAGTTCTAAAAGGGAATTGGAATATTCATCTTTGCACAGTAACGTGCCACATAACCCACCACAGAAATTGCATGAACAAACCAGAAATCCAGTAGAAGTATTAACACAACCCTACATTTCTTACTTTCACTAACAAAAGGTATTTAGATCCAAAACCCTTTCTTTAATTGCTTTGTAGGGCTATATTTTGTGAAACAATGAGTTCGAAAAAAGCATGTTATTAGGCTTGTGATTCAAGCTCTTTGCAGTTATCACACGACTGCCTGAGACATTATCCATTACAGCTTTGTGGCAGCATGCTGATGAGCACTATCATATCTCTGACAATAACTGGACACTGAATACTCTATTTTGCATCTGACTCATTTTGACATTTAACCATTGCTTTAAACTTGTTCCAAGTGAAACCCTTGTGTGTCATTTTTCCCTTTGTCACTTTTATAGATCTTCAGCTTCCATTGCAATTCCACTTTCTATTGAGCTCTGTAGTTATGAGATTACAGCAGAATGAAGCCTTATGACTCAGGCAAAGCAATGGGACTTCAGCACTTGCGTGAAGTTAAGTAGATCCGTAAGCACTACAGTGGACCAGCCATGTAGAAATAAGCCAAGACATGTTGCTATGTCTCATTTCCCTCATACAAAACAGTACTGAGGCACAGCATGTCACACTGACCTCCCCAAAGGAGTGTTCAAGCTCTATAGATTCAGGATGTTCAGTGAAAAGCTCTTTGGAGATACATGTAAACTCACATGCTAGAAAAATAAACCCAAGATCTTTACAAGTTCAGTGCACTTTTTCTAAAAGTAAATGTAGCAAAACCAACTTCTTAAGCCCCAGATAATCAAATACAACTGTCATATCACTTCACAGGGCCAAATTCTAGCCTCTAGCACTTCTGTTTCTTATCCTGTCCTCTGTGTCTTTCACCAAAACATAGCCAATTATGTTATTACTGTTTGGTAGTAGTAATATCCCTCCTGAGTAAGCTTTCTCTAAATGATTCTTTTCCATTTTTTCACTTACACCTGTTAAATACCATTTAACAGAGAAAAATGAAAACCATCATGAAAGACACTCTTTACAGTCACCAGGCTATTGCTAATGTATTTGTTACTTAATGGTGTTTAATGAGAATCTGCAAACATTGACCAATGGTGAGTATTCCCCTCACCCTTCTATTGCTGTTCTTGTGAACGTAATGCTGTTTCTGAAAAGTTGAATATGAGGTAAGATGTCTCCTTTTCTCTCCTGATATTAGTACTAGAAACACACATTAAGGAGAAGATAGTTGTTATAAGAATAGGAAATTCTCCAGGTAAAGATAATACTCCTTTGCTTCAGCAGTATTAACCAAAATGAAACTGTTTTCCTTTTACCCGAGCACTTAATTAACTACACAATTAGTGTATTATCTAGCTTGAAAACACTTTCTAAATGTCTGAAAAAATGTTCTAGTCTCACACCGTTAAAGTATCTAGCTTTGATTAGAGGTAGCAATTCTGCTAAACCAGGCTTAGTTGTCTATCCAACCTATAAAGCAACAAAAATCAAGAAATGCTACATATTTCCATTGAGCTTCTTTAGCTTAGAGTATGAGCTCTAGACAAAGGACTCAGTTCACTGGATTCTCCTAGCTCTTGGGCTTTACCATAAGCTAAGAATAAAAAGATTCAGAAAAATGAATCCAGCATGGATTCACCAGAAGTTTTCCACACAAGAGAAACAAGTTACTTCTTCTCAATGAGAAACTTATTTTGGAGATAGTAAAGTTGGCTTAGATTTAATTTTTCTGTTTCAGTGAAGTGATATATAAGAAAGTATAAGCAAAGCTGAACATGGTGAGGATTAACTGGCAAAAGACAAGGTGGTTAACACAGGAAATAATATTATTTTGAAATGGGAATTAGGAGGTCGACAACAGTTAACAACGAAGCAGATGAAGACAGGAAATGATCCAGCTGAATATTTACACTTGATAACTGTCATGGAGATTATAAGAGTAACAATAATACAAGAGATGGATAAAGTAATGGAGAAGCAAAGAATCACAAGGCAAGATAGATGACCATCTCTGAGAATATGAGTCATACATGCTGCCCTGTTCATAGGAAAGTCAAAAATTTCTGCTGTATATTGAAGCTCATCAGTGGAAGTTACTAAACTGAGCACTGGCAGGCTAACATCACAGGGTGAAAGAACTATCCAAGATACATTCACAAAAAGGGCATATGTACTGATAGGCTCCACCAAGTAAGCTATTTCCAGTAGAGATGAGAAGTATTGTTTTTGATAATTTGGGTTATCTGTGTACAATCAAGACAAGTTCAA
Organism: Heliornis fulica; assembly: GCA_013399135.1. NCBI lineage: Eukaryota > Metazoa > Chordata > Aves > Gruiformes > Heliornithidae > Heliornis > Heliornis fulica. The sequence continues at coordinate 959,817 of VXBZ01005777.1, forward strand.
ATGCATGCTGGTGGGGGGCACAGGAGATGAAAAAAAAAAAGTGAACATAAGAGAAAACTAGAAAATGTTTTCCTATAAAACAAAGACAGGGGACATTTTTGCTGTCTATCAATGCGCTGGAGTAATCATGCAGGGTACATAGCTGTTTTAGCCAACAAAAAATTCAAATAGACATAAATCTTATAAATAGGTTAAGAATCATTTAATCAGGAAAACAGATGTCTCTAGCCATTCACAGAGTGAAGTTCTGGATGATCCTTCTAACAAAAATAGAATGTAGAGATCAAATACAGCTAGTTTTAAAATGGTATGTACTATCAGTGTATGATAATGATGTGTTGTGCTGTCTGTGATAACTGGAGATGTATGGGATGCAGTCCAGCCTACTGACCAGATCCTTCTTTATTATCCTAAGCATTCTGGGGAGTCTACATACAACTCGTAGCTTTTAGGTCTCAATGGATCAGTGTCTGTTCTCATTAGACAGAGAGCATGAGTTGTATCTCTAGAGCAGATACCCTACAGGCTTGTCAGGTAGTACCTGCCTGCTCTTATTTCTTTGTGAAGTGATACACTGAATAAGTAAATTTTTTCTATGATTTACAAAGTGATAATAAATGGGTTTAGGCCTCTTCTTCTAAAATTTGTGTTGCACATATGAACATAAAGTGACATCACTTTTTTTCTGCTCATTTTAAGAGGCAACTGTGACATTACACACAATAAACAGCTTCGTTTCTACTGTGCTTGCATATTCATACACAATTCATTTATTATTCCATTTCTCTCTGAACTGATAAATATTGTCATTGTTGAGCAAAATTATACTATCTCATGAAACAAATCAACTTTCTCTTGCTATAGTTTCTCTTTTCCCTGTTTTTTAAATTTTCATATTGATTCCAATATTGTGGAAAACAGTGATGCTTGTAGCTACTAGTTGGGATATGAAATACAGATTGATTTTGGATTGAAACTTGCAAGATACGTTTTCAAAGAGGACATGTTTTCCTGTATTATTTAGGTACTTTGGGAAATGCCATCCTGAATAATAATTTGTAAGTAGTGTAAGAAATGGGTTATTGTTTTGAAAGTGAAGGGCTCTTCTGAACTGAATGGTAGTGCTAAGCATAATATCTTAAGAAGAAAAAAAGAGATGATGTTAGAAACATCGATGATGGGGAAAAAAACCCCACAACAGAAAAAAATCAGGCAAAGAATAAATAATTACCTAACAGAAATCCATAACTACTTTGCGTGGGGTTTTTTTAGGTATTAATAATGACATAACAGAAATGTTTTTCTGAGGGAAAAATAGAAAAGTGGCACGATGTCTTCTCTGAAGTAATTTACTATTGAACTTTGTTAATTTTGTTCAAAACCTGACCACAGCCTTGTCTCATGGGAAGAAAAAAAAAATAAAGTTGTAATAATTAACAGAAACTGCTAACTTGAGAGACCCAAATCAAAACTCTTACAACAGCAAAGACATGGCTATTTTTTTACTTTAGGGTGTTTAGACAAGATTAGCGCCCTGCTTTCACTCTTGGGTATTTCTTCGCAAATTGCCTCAAGGTTTATAAGACTAATTGCTTATGATCAAAATTCTACCCAGAGGAGAGGTGTCGGAAGGAGAAGGGCATTCTTTCCCTCTCACTTGGTTACACAGCATGACCTATGGCAAATGACTGAAATTTTATGTCAGTGCAAGAAAATCACAGCTACCAAACTGCAATACACAAATAGTAAATAATCTGTCCCATTCTCTAAGCAGAGTCTTGTAAGCCAAACCTCAACAAATACCTCTTCAGCCTTTGGCGGGGAATGGGAATTATAATCGTAGCTTAAACAGAAGCAAAAGCCTGGTTTTTTTTCCCTTTCACATCCATTTAATACATTTCCTCCCTATTAGCAAAATAATACAAATATCACCACGTGTCCTGAGCACACATGTTTTTGATTTCTTATGAACCTCAGAAAGCCAAACCAATAAGTCTACTAAGACATAATCACCTCCTAATAAAATATATTGAGGAGCTACTAGGAAAAGAATATACTCAAAATTAAGCATCAATCATCCATATAGGCAGCAACATCTGTCCTGTAAGTAATGTTAAAAATACTTCTAGTGATATTATACAAATTTCCCTTTCTGAGGGTGCAATGTTCTTTTTGCTTTGAAAGCCTAAATGATTGTAATTGAAACGCAGCCTCATAACTCCAGTTAAATATGGTCTAGAGATAAAAATGACATAGAAATGCATAAATAGTGAAGAAACACCATATTTTATGCAAACTTTTCCATTGTCTTCCAAAAACTTTGCAAAATACACTTTCTTATTGCATATTATCTAGACAGAGAGAAAAAATCTCAGAGTAATAGAACAAGCTTTAAAAAGTTTCAGAAAGTGAATGTGTTGAAGCATACTGACTGAGAGGGCAACGCCATTTAAAATGGGCAGGTGGGCAGAGAGTCAGCTTTAATTGAAAACAAAAGAGTGGGCATCCATCCCCAAAACAATGTTCGCTCATAAATGGGTGCGTGAAGTTACCAGCCATGTGCTCAAACCCCAAGCAACAGCACTCTAAGACTTCGAACCGGCTAACAGCAAATACCCACTCAATCGTTGTGAACAAAGGCGGACTCTTCCTCCTCCCCTGCCTGGGAAGCAGACAGCCCGCTGGGCGCCCGACCCCAAATCGCTCCCCGGAGCAGAGGTGCCGCCCGCGGCACCGAGGAGCAGCGCGAAGGCAACGAGCGGTACCTCGGACAGCTCCGCACTCACCGTCCTCGTTCTCGTCGAAGACGGGCGCCTTGTGGGAGTGGCTGCCCCCCATGTTACTCCGCGGCCGGCTCCGCATCCCCCGCCGCCAGCATCCCGGGCACGCCGGCTCCCGGGGCAGCTGCCCGCCCGCCCTCCGCCGCCGCCTGCCCGGCCCCAGCCCGGCCCTCCCGGGGGAGCCTCCGCAGAGCTAGCAGTCACTCTGCGACATGAAAGCGATCCGTCTGCCCCTGGCAGCGAGCGCTGCTGGCTGGCGCCCACCGACTTAGCCCGTCTCTAATCGCGGAGGGGCAGGGGAGGGAGGGAGTTAGGGGAGGAGGCAGGGGAGGAGGCAGGAAGGAGGCGGAGGTCCTGCTGCTGATGGCTTTTGGTAAGCGATAAAAGATGGATCTACCTGGATCCTCGCGGATCCTCCCTCCGCTTTCCTCCTCCCTGACCTCCGCTGGGGAGCGCGGAGCCTCCGCTCCTTGCCCCCAGCGACCCATGCTGCCCGCCGCCCCGGCGGTGCTGTCTGGAGAGAGGGGGT